>BMAO01005914.1:0-145918 GCA_019973975.1 Trichonephila clavata
GCGTGTTTTTTTTTTTTGTAAGTAAAAATTCCATGCACACTTTTTCCCGTGAAGTTTCATTTTCTTTATTTAAATATTACTGTCATGCAGCCCACTTCCACTCAACTCCAGCAAATGAACGAAAGAAGGGGAGCGCAAGCGAAAATAATTGAAATAAAGTAGATTATTCTGCAGACTGAGATAAGAAGAAACAAAACACTTGGTCTATTTTTATATCAGTAAAAAAAAAGGTGTATTTTAAGCATAAAAATGTGTCTAAAGAATTAAAATCCGAAAGTTACCAATATTTTGGTTTATATTAGTGAGGACAACTAATAGATTATACTAGAAAATAAAAGCAACATTTGTGAAGAAGTACGAACCCTCTCCTTTTGTTTGCTTAGAGAATTTTAAGAAAAGTAAACGACTCTAGGGGCATAAATTTTCCTAGCCTTACAAAGTATACGACGTTTTGTAAGTTTTATAAACGGTATTTACGTATCATCGCAAAAGTATTGGCGACATTATATGAAAAGGAAGCACACGGTGGCCAATTCAGCGGGTGCAACACATGGGAAATCATAGTTGGCAACTTGGCGAGTTATCTTGAATGAATGTTACCATATAAGCATATATATATTACATAAAAATAACCTACATGAGTAATTTAAATATAAATATTTTGAAATGATAAGACTTATTAACAATTAAATTTACTCATATGTAATTATATAAGAATGCATAATTATTTAAAGATTGCCTTTTACAGAAAATGGATGAAATAAACAATTCCACCAAAAAAGGGGCATGAAAAAGAGAACTTCCTAAACCCCGCATGCGAAAATAGGAAAGAAAACGAAGTAAATCCGAACAATTGAATTATCTTGCCCAGAATAAATTATATAAATGTTTTCTCTTCTATACCTATAAGCACAAACACATTTTTTTTTTCATTTAAAAAATTCTATTTGACAATATCCGAAATTTTTCCGACTATACTATAAATAATTTTATTTTTCCATTTTTCCCCCACTGTATTTAGAGGAAAAATCAAAATCAATCTCAATTTTTTTCTCTTAAAGATCATTTTCTGAGTGACCAATTTGTAGCGCTGTGCATCGTAAAATCATAGCGATTTGATAATACACAAACAGAAATTATCTGATAAATTAAGAATTATCATATTAGGGGGCTCAAAAGGAGTCTTGTAAGTGTTCTTAACGGCACTTAGAAAATTTGAAGTCGACCCCTTTTTAATGCATTTTCTCCGGAATCCTATGCAACCAGTTGATCTCTCTTTGATTCTCAGTTCACCATCTCCTCTTTTTCGTTCCATTCTAATTTTCTTACGTTCCTTTTTCGTCTCCCCCTCCCCTCTATCTTTCTACTGATTTTTCTTTCTTTTTCTTCGTCCATTTCACCGTTCGAACGATTTTTTTTTTTGTACATTCACTGGCGAAGAAGCAATATTTTTTTCCTTCTTTTTTCCCCCCCCTCCTACAAAATTTTTTTGCAACTTTATTTTCCCGATTTTACGTTAAACTCGATCTCAAACTACGATTTTTTTTTATATTGTTTCTTCTTTCCCTACCCTTCGGTACTCCCCCCCCACCTTTTCTTTCTTTCCTTTTTTTTAGTTTACTTTTTTTGCATTTTAAGCAATGAAAAATAAAAATAAAAAAAAGATAAGACCCTCTGAGAAGCGACTTAGCAGGAAAAAAAAGGAAAAAAAAAAATTTTTTTTAAGTGCTGATAAAAAAAAAGCTCTCCTTCGGGCTTTAAAAGTCAAGAAAAAGGTATGATAAAACAAGGTATGGAATATGAAAAAAATATGCAAAAATAATCTTTTTTTTAAAAAAAAAATCGGAATTAATAAATAGAAAAAAAGGAAAATTTGCTGAGCCCGGGGGGTTAAAATTCAGGTGAACGTGCTGACATCAGGGTTATGAAATAATGGGAAGCGTTTAACAATGAAGCTCTTGGCGATTTATTCCACGTTTGATCAGGAAATAAGTCTGTATTGCAGTTCATTGATGGCGATCTTTGCAGCTGTTAATATTACGTAATCAGTGAGAAACATCTTATCTTTATTTTAAACAACCCTTTTTATATTGCAATATTCATAAACTCTTGCAGTAAGTGAACAATAGATTAAATTCTCTTTAGAAAGAGTCATATACAGGCTCAATTACGGTAGAATTTCTTCTAACGGGGAACAAATAACAAACACACACATACACTATAATACCTTGAATATTTAACACAACTCCAATCCGTATTCTCAATTTCGCATAAGGCAAATGAAACGCACAATCACTGTCAGATGTTTGACTTTACCAATGTTGTTTCACTGAAAAGTTCTTATATAAATTGAGGAAAATCACTACGGAGCTTTCTCTCCAAATATTCATCCTAAACCTTTTTGGATCAATATATTGTATTTATTTTTGTCGCCAAATTGGATTATTTGGCTACTAAATTTGTCGCTAAGCTAACTCCTGTTCACTTAAGATTATTGAAAGAAAGAACCGGAAAGATTTTTGATTCTCTTTACCTACAAACAATCTTTGCGGCCACAATACTATTTCAAGCAGAGAAACGAACATGCGCTTACTTGTAACAATAAATTACTTAAAGAAATACTTTAAGTTTCCAAAGATTAAAATTGTATGAGAGATACAATGAACTGTCGACAAAAGTCCTTTCAAAACCTTTCTTTTTTACAGCACAAAAAAATTTTCTTTTTACGTTGCTACTTTATTTCTACATGATTTAGGGTCGTTGATTTTTACGCAAAAAGATGAGGACGAAGTACATCAATTAACTACTAGTTTCTTTTCTGAGGGCCTAAGGTTTAGTGTAAATCTAGGAAATAATATTTTTTAATATTGAATCAAATATAGAAAGCTCTCCAAATTTTCAACAATATCTACAGATTTATTTATTTGGGTACCATAGGAATTATATACAGAACAAGCAAGCCATTACCCTCCCGCGTCTCTGGTTATTTAATAATGTTGCATGGCTGTAAAGGGTTTTTAAGTTACTGATATATAATTACTAGAAATAAACTTTCGATTGTGTTGAGGTATCCGACTATCTGCGACAACTTTTTTTTAAAAAAAAAATGAAAACATGGGGATTTTTTGTTGTTTTTATATTTGGTTTAGTACATTTTAAGAAAAATATGCTAAATTTAAGAAGAGAAAAAAGATTATTATTACTAAAACGGGAGAATTGGGTCAAAATTTACAAAAAGTAACATAAACGCGTGCCATTCATTCTGTACCAAAAGTTTATGAACAAATTTTCAATTCTGATGTGTTTCTGTGTTATTCGTTTTTGAAATTACCTTCGGGATAAGAGATATTTTAATTTTTTTACAAAAACTAGAGCACTTTATCTTAGTTATTATACGAAATTGCTTAAAAAGACAGTGATTATATTCACATAAGGGACTGTAAATTTGGTAATAAAACCGTGATTCATAAATCTGAAGGTGAAAACACTTCTACTATTATACAGAATATACACAAAAATTTCAGTTAATTATTTTTAAAACTTTTTGAGCAATCGCTGGCTCCATTTAAGCATTTAAAAGAAAAACCACTACATTTTGAGTAAAACGCGTTGTAGAGTATGACATCTTGCTTCATGTAATGGCATCTGCTTTTACTAAGACACTTGCAGTTTTTGTTCTAAGGAACGGAAAATAATAAACTTGTTTTTTTTAAATAAATCTAATAAGATGGCCTATAAAATAAAATCATAAAAAAATTGTCAATTTTTGGCAAAATTCACAATTTTAGGGTAGTCGGATACCTTAAGAAACATTTGTATAGCCTTTGCCTCTTTGTAAAAAAAAAGAGGCTAGAGTTGAATTTCCAAAATAGAAATATATTTATTTTCTATTACCTCAGAAATCTTGCCCCCTAAAAGTCGATTTCTAAGAAACTCGTTCTTATCGTATCTGGTCTTAACAAAGGAAACATGTTTGAAAAATTTCAAGTCTGCAAATATGGAAATATAGTCCTTAAATATGCAAATTACCTTTTTACGCCCTCGTAAGCCATTTAATTTTCTTGGGAGTCCATTTCCACAAAACCCGTTTTTAGCGGATCTCTTCGCTATAAAAGAAAAATAGTTGCCCAATTTCAAGTCTGTAGTCTAACAGTTTAAAAACAGAAATTTTTGTCTATAACACCTCCGTGAAACCGTCCTCCTTAGGGGTCTATTTTCTAAGAGCCCGTTCTTAGTGGATCTCTACTCAGCAAAAGAGACATGCTTGTAAAGTTTCAAGTCTGTATGTTTAATAATTCCTGAAATCTCGAGATGAGGGAGTGAGTCACTTTTCTCCTTTATATATTTAGACAGATTAGAAAACCAAAATAATAACAATAATAATAATAAATCATTAACAGAATTTCTGATTAAAAAATGTCTTTGCATATTCCATTTTTTTAAAAACGTCTAACGCAGGGGTGGCCAACCCGTGGCACGGTGGAGTTGTAACAGTGACACGCGAAGATTTACTGAAAAATTTAAAAATGTTTAAGAGGATAATAAATAGCCATTTTTTACAATTTTATTGAAGGGAGGCTGTCTGAGACAAAACACCTCAAAATTAGGATCAAAATATGTTCGTGAATAAATATTTTCTGCTATGAACATAATAAAATAAATATCACTCAAAACTAGCTGATGTACACCTACACTACTGGCCACCGTAAATGCAACACCCTGAAGGAAGCACGCAAATACCATGAAATTAACAACATGCATTAGCGGACGTGAGATATGCAAATGATTAGAATTTCAGCGCAGACACACATCACGCACGTCTGTGGCGCCACCTCAAAGCGCTATTTAAGGCTTGGAGATTTCGACGATTTCAAGTTTGGCAATTGTGTTTTTTTTCAAAAAATGATCAGATATGTCTCGTAGAAAACAGCGATCAGCTTTTGATCAAGTATCCGAGTTCGACAGAGGAAGGATTGTGGATTATCTTTCAGGGAAATCGGTAGTCGTGTTGGACAAAATCAAACAACTGTAACGCGGATATGTGACCGTTGGATGCAGGAGGGTACGACGGACCGACGTGGTCGATTGCATCCACGTCAGTGCACCACTTCACGGGAGGACAGGCAAATTGTGCGCATGGCAGTGACGGATCGCTCAGTCACATCACGAACCATAGCACAGCACATTGAGTCTGTAACGCATCATTCAGTGTCTGCGCGTACCATTCGACGCCGTTTACAGCAGAGTGGTCTGTCCGCAAGACGTCCATTGCTTGTTCCACCCTTAACGCAGAACCACAGACGTCTCCGCCGTCAATGGTGCGATGAAAGAAGGATGTGGGCGGCAAAATGGAATGAAGTTGTCTTTACTGACGAGTCACGCATCTGTCTGCTACACCACGATAGTCGGATTCGAGTCTGGAGACACCGTGGAGAAAGGATGCTGAACAGCTGTACCAGGTATTATGGTATGTGGTGGTATTGGATATCACTCTCGCACTCCTCTAGTACGCATTGCTGGTACTTTAAACAGCCAGCGCTACATCTCCGAGGTGTTGGAGCCAGTTGTCCTTCCTTACCTTCAGGGCTTGGCCACAGCCATATTTTAACAGGATAATGCACGACCACACGTGACACGCATTGTCCAAAGGTTCTTAGTCAATCACCAGATTGAATTGCTTCCCTGGCCGGCTCGCTATCCGGATCTTTCGCCGATAGAAAATATGTGGTCCATGGTTGCTCAACGATTGACCCAGATTAAACCCCCAGCCGCAACACCAGATCAACTTTGGCAACGTGTGGAAGCTGAAGAACATCTCCAAAGAACACATCGAAAGTCTCTTTGAATCAATGCCGAGGCGTGTGGCAGCTGTGATCTCCAACAATGGCGGCTACTCTGGCTACTGATTCTGGCAGGAACCACACTTCACAGAAGTCTATAAATTTAATCATTTGATACTTGGTCAACATGTTATCTACAAAATAAATTTTGTTGTGCTATCTCTAGTCTTTCTTGGTGTTGCATTTACGGTGGCCAGCAGTGTATAATAACCTAATTTTGTGGGCATCTGTAAGAGCTAATCCTAACATCGATGACTTGTTAAAAAACGTAGTAATATTTAAAAGCCACATTAAGTAAATACTGAGCGTGTAATAATTATTTTGAAATAAACTCTTCAACTTACTCATGTTTATTTTATACCTAACTGATTGAACTATACTATTTTTAAATTTCAACTACATAGACTTGTAAAACCCATCTTACTAACTAAGTGTGATTTCGTGGTAGAATGCTCTAAATAATTATTACAAATAAATTCTGCTAAACTCAATTCATTAAGAGACAGATGGTTTTTATGCTTTTAATGACATTCTATATACATATTTACAAAGTTTAGTGAGTTTTGCTTATTAATTCTAAATTCTAACAAAGGCTCTTAGTGAGCGAACAACTTGGCAAAACTAAGGCAGACCTGAATTGGATCCGAAACAAAAAACACATTTTATATGTGCAGAGAAAGGGGGAGCGCCATCTATTGCGCTTTTCACCACAACTTGCATTGAAAAATGTGTTGTTTGCGTAAAAATTCCATTATAAGCTTATAAATAACATTTTTTTTCACTTTTCCACATTTGTTTCTTGGAAAAGTTGGACGTGGTACGTTTAATTATTTTTTTAAATCAAATATTGACATATTTTCCAAAAAGGTTGGCCACCCCTGGTCTAACGCATGCTTGGCGTAGCTGTGGACCAGTAAATTGGTGGTTCTAATAAATACTCTTGTCAAGGTCAACAGTTATAACGCCGAAAGTGACTAAATCTGACATTAAAATCACTCCTATCGGTTCATCGTCACCGACAATATAGGGATGAGAATACAGTCCAGACTTTCTGTAACACAACACGAGATTTAAAATAAGTTAAAAGTTAGTGTAGACTGTATAGCTAAAATGTTTCAAACATAATTGCGTCTTTAAAAAAAAATTTTGAAATTCTTTGGAGGAATATCATTTGCAGTTGTCACTATTATGCAATTCTACAAAAACATTAAATGAAAGGAGAAAAAAATCCACCTTCTAAGAAACCCGACATATCAAACGGTTATAGAGAGAGTATTCCAAAAGAAACTTCAAACTTCTCACGCAGTTCGCCGATCGATGTTTATTCGGGCTGAAATCTGGAGCGAAATTAAAATTCTTTATTCGGTAGAATATTGGAACGAAAAAGTATCGTCTTAAAAATAATATAGACAATTTTTGATAAATTGTTACATTGTCTAGAATGAGACATAAGAATTTTTTTTAGTATTCCAAAACCATTTCAAGTTTTTTATATAATATTTTTGTAATCTTTCTTTTTATTTTATTTTTTATTTGAGTATTAGTAATTATTAATGAAATATATTATTAAATACATCTATATGCATACAAAGTCTGTCGAAAGTATCAGACCTTTGGCCAGAAAAAATATCCGTTACTTTCCGGGATTAGGATCCTAATCAAATTTTTAAAAAAGTTAGCCTTGTAACGTTTTTCGCCACACAGCTGTAAATAGGCTTCTTTTTGTGGATATGATCACCACGTTCAATGAACACCAGCACCCTTAAAATATTGCGCGGTCTTGTCTTGGACATCGCCCCGGTAACCTTTGACACCACAAGGAACTCCGTTCACGAACCGGATGTAACTCGAGGATAAATCGAGCTTCCTCTTTTTTTCCCAAGCAAGCAAAGCTCGACATTTTTCTCCTACAACTGATAGATTTTCACGGTTTTGCATTTTATCACTCATCATTCTTGTTCTGGATTGCTAATATTGTTTCTGCATTCCCTTTTGGTCGTTTATTGAGTTAAATTTCATCCCCCCCCCCGAAAAGGTGCCCTCAGGTGGACATTTTGGAACTAATTTTTTTCCTCGAAATTCCGTGAGCGCATCTCGTGTATTGCCAATATACAAAGTTTCATTGCATTCCGTTCACTCGTTTGCGCAGTAGGAGCCCCTCTAAAGGAAAAGTTTAATTATAATCTCACCTTTTGTATATATATAATTCGAAGTTGGAGGGATCAATATAAAAATTAGTATTATCAAGAGTTCGATTTATCAAGAGGGTAGAAAAAAACTCAGAAAATACACGAAGATAATTTTTTTTCTAACACAACTATGTAATAAAACAACAATTGTGTACATATGTATAAAATTATTTTATAGTATTTTTAAAAAGTACGTATTACACAGTATAAATATTTTAGAATACATTCATACACAATCCTACGCATTTCTTCTTCACAAAAGAGGACCATACTTTCTGAACACATGTGTATCAAGGTCACGTGTTGAACGAAAGATATAAACGGTTGACAATAGGTGCGGTTGATCTATTGTCCACTTAAAGGAATGAAAACAATAAAAGTGTATTTTAGTCTGAGAACCGGAAAACACAAAGAACGGGTAGCAGACAGATGGTCATCGAAGGGGCTACGATACAGGGGAGACACGCAGAGACAACACAACGCAAAAGTTGTAAGCTCCAACCTGTTTATTACAGGACTGCACATGATGGTGAGTGTTCGAATTGTCGAGAGTTTTATAAGATAGCTTCGAATTATATAGTGTTTTGTGGTCTGTCCAGCCACAGATTTTACTTCGAAATACTGAGTGCACCAAAACGTATCGTTTTAGTTCAAAATATCAAGATTTTTTCTAGGGACTGAGCATATACTTCGAATAATCGAGAGGTTCGTACTATCGAAGTTTGAATTATCGAGAGTCGACTGTATATATATATATATATATATAACATTATAATCGCAATTAAATTGTTATTATTTCCCCTAAAAAGAAAGTATATTTTGAATTTTTTATAAGCAAATGGAATTACCAATCTATTGAAAGATATTTAAGTTAATGGAGGAGATCTTAATTTATGACAGCGGATTAGACAAGATCTTAAAATATGCAATATCCTTAGAACATATTAACCATACTCTCAGCTTATTAGTAAAGGTCAGAAAATATATTTAGTAATCATAAATCACCAGATAGAAGAATGTGATATTTATTGTACAATCGTGTATGCTCATAAATACGAGAGATTATGTGCATTTAATGTTGGAGGGGAAAAAAGAGAACCTTATTTCGAGAAAATGCTTAAGCTAAGGATTAAGGAATCTTTTATAACTAAAAAGCCACAAACCTTACATGTAATCTGGGACAAAATCATTCCATTAAAATAATATAATCTCTATCCCTTTCTCGCTCTCTCTCTCACACACTCATAAACACATTGAAAAAAATTTAACTACGCCAGTGCTTCTCAAACTTTATATGTTTGCGACCCAATATTCAATCATAATTTTTATCGCCCCCCCCTCCATACAAGAACAATGTGTTGAATTCAATAACACTATACTTTGATGCTAAAACTACAGAACAACTTTAACCTCTTGAGTGTCACCGGCGTATATAAACGTCACGCTCAGCCAAAGTCTTAATTGCCCCGGAACGTATTTATACGTCTTTCCGAAGAACGAACTTTTCTGTGCACTGTTATCCATAAAATTATTCCGAAGGCTTTGGAATACAATAAAAGGACGTTGGCAGTGTTTGCGAAGGATTTACTTATTTCAGAAGATTTGCTTATTTATTATTTTTCTCCCCTTCCCCCAATATATCACATAGCGCCAACGTGGAAAACGATGGAATTGGCGAGCGAATTGCGTAACTTTTAATCAGCAGTTAAGGGATTAATTATAACCCGTACAAATTATCAAGATAAGTGTTAATTTTCACATATAATTTTATATATGACAAGCCCATGTGAGGTCCCTGTAATTATTAAACTTTTTCTTAACTTAGTATGGTTAAACTAATTTTAAAATACATATATTGTGGGGTACTGATATATTTATAAGTGTACAATATTTGAGTGTAAATGTGTATTTTGTTTGTTTACTTTCAGTAAATTAAGAACTTTTTAAACAATCTTTTGTTTTCGACTTTTCAATTTGATCTCGCCCCCCTAGGAGGTGCACCCCATAGTTTGAGAAACGCTAAACTACGCATATTTAAAGCTTTCTAAAGCTAGTATTTCCCAAAAAAATTTTCTAATTCTATACTTATTGTAAAACGTTTCCGTTTTAATCGATTTAAAAAAATATTGTACGCAAAAATAGGAGAAATTAAAACACATTCTGTTTACACTAGGGCGTGGCCGCAAATGAGTGAGTGAGTGTATATTAACGTCACTCAATAAAATAACACGAGGGATATTGGCAATGGACCTCGTAATTCAAAACCTCGGTCAAGAGAAGAGGACAGCACCCGGGCTGAAAACCCCTTTCCTAACTTCCCCACCATGTTAATAGGAGGACTTTGAGTCTCTGCAGATTTAATACATGCATTAGCTCCTCTGTACGGTGGGTCTTCAGTGGTACCAAGACTCATACCCGCGACATGCCGGCCACGAATACGTGACCATAACCACTAGAATACCGCAACCACTAGAGAAGTGGTTCTCAAAGTGGTCTATATGGACCCCCAGGGGTCTATGACAACCTGCAAGGGGTCCACGGCAGTGAAAATATAATTCGGGGGTCCATGAGTTGTAAATGGGGGTCTACGATAGTCTAATCCAGATTGTGACTTTAATTTTAATAGAAAATCTTATAAAGTGTAAACCATATTTACCTATTTAACAGCTTTATTTACTAAATTTACTGGGGTTAATTTGCAATTACAAAAAAAAAAAAAAAAAAAAAAAAAAAAGGCGACAGCATACATTTTATTAAAAAAAGGTTCATCATTTCAGTGTTTCTTGCCAGAATCAAGCTAAAGGAGTATAAACCTAGACGTCCTGAATTTTAACAATTTCTCAATTTGTCACAATCTGCCAGAAAAATGACGTTTTAATCTATGTTCAACATTTAATGTCCATTACTCAGGTTTTGAAACTAGGTTTGAGAATGCTTTGACCATGGTAATATCACAGTAAGTAATGAATTCATGTTGTCACATTAAAAAGAAAAAAGAAAAAAATGTTTGATTACAAAAGGACCTTTGTTTTAATAACCCTAACGAGAGAAGATCATTAAGTTTAGAAACGAAAGTCAGCAATTTTGGCTTTAAAAAGATATACCTGTTATTTTTTCGAATTATGGAACATCTTAAGAAAGTTTTTAATTGCTTTTCCTAGAGAGAAGGAGTTTCAGTGAGTTTGCTAATCTCCAAAATAAAAACAGAAAAAAAAGAAAGATTGGATCCTACTAACCGAGGAGATTGAGGGTTAAACCTGAAAAGATTGATGCCGAACGTTAAAAATGTGTTATTGTGAAGCACCAGAGTCATCCCACCCATTAAAAACATTTGTTTGTTGCTCAGTTATTTTATATAACAATTATATTGCATATTAAATTAAAGTTTAATTAATTAATTCATATGTGTTTCTTAAGTTTTAAATACACTACTTAACTCCAGTTAGAAACATAAAACTTTTAAAGTAAGTAGTGCCATACCAGCTATCAAAAAACATTTAAGTTGATAAATTTGCAAAAATTTAATATTAGGTAAGTAGGGGTCTACACAAAACTGAAAAACATGGTAAAGGGTCTATGAGACAAAAAAGTTTGAGAACCTATGCACTAGAGAGTGTGGCCACAGTAACCTAGCAATCCTGGACCCGACGATATTTTGTCGAGACTTAGTTTCAAGTCTTGATCCCATTACAGATCCACTGAGTAGAAGGAGTCATGAACTTCAAAGGGGGTGTTAAGGCTTTGAGTGCCGTCACTTGACTGTGGCTGAAAATTATGTAGTCCTTCACCAATAGCTCTTGTGTTACTTCAGAATGTATTGTCAATACATAATCAGTTTAATTTTTTCATCAGTCTAGTACAGGGGTGGGCAGACTTTTCCAGGGTACAGGCTACTTTTTCCTTTCTCAAAGTGTTGCGGTCCACCCAGTTTCTAGTCTAGTTGGCAATGGTGTTCCACAAATACGTTTCTTTTAGTATGCTCGTCTTAAGTCTTAACAAAGGCGGTCACCGCAAAATGTCTTGGTGGCCCACTGGTCGATCGCGATCGACTCAATGCCCACCCCGGGTCTTGTAGATATCTCAAAAAATCTTAAGGTATCAGACTACCCTAAAATTGTGAATTTTGCCAAAATTTGACAAATTTTTTTATGATTTTATTTTATACACTATCTTATTAGCTTTATAAAAATATCAAGTTTATTATTTTCCGCTCACTAGAACAAAAACTACAAGTGTTTTAGTAAAAGCAGATGCCGTTACTTTAAGCACGATGTCATACTTTTTAAAACGCGTTTTACCGAAATATGTTTTTTTTTAAATGGAAATACTCAAACCGGGACAGTGATGGCTCAAAAAGTTATGAAAATAATTAATTGAAATTTTTTGTGTATGTTCTGTATAATAGTAGAAGTGTGTTAACCTTCAGATTTATCAATCACGGTTTTATAACAAAATTTACAGTTCCTTATGTGAATATAATCACTGTTATTTTAAGCCATTTCATATAATAACTAAGATAAAGTGTGGTATAGTTTTTATAAAAATTAAAATATCTCTTATCCTGAGGTCATTTCAAAAATGAATAACATAGCAACACATCAAAATTGAAAAACTGGAAATTTGTTCATAAACTTTTGGTACAAAATGGGCCGTGTTTATGTTTCTTTTTTGTAAATTTTGGCCCATTTTTCCCATTTTAGTAATAATAATTTATTTTTCTCTTCTTAATTTTAGCATATTTTTCTTAAAATGTACTAAACAAATATAAAAACTACAAAAAAATCCCCATATCTCCAATTTTTTAAAAATAGTTGTCGCAAGTAGTCGGATTCTTTAACCCTCCGCTAGGCGAGGCTCAAAAAGTTCCATCCATAGGCGCGTGGAATCTCTCAGATGCAGCGGCGTAGCGACCAATGGGCTAGGTGGTGCCATGCACCGGGACCCTCAATCTCAAGGGGCTTTCGAACCTTGACCACCAAGCAAGTAAGCCAAATTTGCGCTGTTATTGAAAAGTTTATGTTACTTTCAAACTTTTCATTTTTCTATAAACTGTTACTAGAAAAAACTCCATGAAAAATCTTACTATACTTATTGCATCTTTATAAAACCTACACGAAAAGCAATTTCTTCCTAGTTACATTCTATTTGTAATAACAATTTGATTCACAATTAGCTAGTTTCCTGTTTTCAATACTTCGCAATCTTAGCCGTATCTGCAATACACTGATATAATTTTGAGACCCCCTCTCTGCTCTTTTGCATAAGTGGTTTTGTTTTCTTAAATAATTGTAATAGTGTATTTTTTTTTTATTTCTAATGAGCTTCGGATTGGTGTTTTACCATTGCAGACCTAGTACATTCCCCGGAAAAGCTGGTATCTCTTTTTAGCGCGGCACCATATAGGTCAGGGATGGCCAACCAGCGGCAGTGTGGCACACAGCACGGCGAAGTGGTAACAGTGGCACGCGAAGACTTAATAAAATTTTTTTTTTAATTTGAAAAACATAATAATAAATAACACCTTTAATTTAGTATTTAATTAAAATGCAAGTGCTTTAGACAAAAAAAAATCTCAAAATTTATTTTAAATAAACGTAATTGGATTCAATTGAAATTTATCGTGTAGAAAATGCACTTGAGTTGTTATGCGAGTTGGTTTTCCAAGGCTTTTTTTCTTAGCGAAATTTTGGAATTTGAGAGAGTGTATATATACTTTTAAAAAAATATATGGAAAAAAACGCTGGACTATCCAGGGAGTACTTACTGTTATACAGTGAAGACAAGCCACGTGATTTAGCTTTTCTTGCCTATATTAAGGGGCATTTAAGATTACAGAGAAAATATTGTATTTTTTCTACCCTAGTTGATTGAGTTTTTCTACCATACCTTCTGCTGTTGACAAACTTGCTTTTTTTGTCTTGATTTTGGTGGAGAAAAATTAACATATTTCACATTAATGCAGGAACTATCTACCAAAGTTAGTAATGTTCCGAACTATGATAGATTTAAAAATTTAATATCTATTTTGCAGGATTCTTTCAGTGCTAGGTTTGATGATTTTCAAGATGACAAAAAAAACAAGGGCAGATCTTTTTACAAATACTTTTTCAATTTCTCTGCAAAAATGCTTATTTTTACCAACCTGAAATCAAAATCGAAATTATAGTGTACAGCTCCTTACTACACTGAAAAGCACAAATGTAAGGAATTCTATTGAATTTTGGAAATTTGTACTAACAAGCAATTTTTAAAATTGCTTTAAATTTTCATTTTTTTAATTACGCGATTTGGCTTTGTCAGATATTGTTGTAGATTCGAATCAACATACGTTCGTGAACATAGCTTTTCTATTATAAACATAAGAAAATCAAAATAACGTTCGAAATTAAATGAACTGGTTAAAAATAAAATTTAATTTTGTGCTGTGATCTCATTTATTATAGTGTTTTTATAAATGTTCACTACTTAGACATGTGCTTTAAAAATGGGCTATTTACGCAATAGCTATATAATTAAGCCCATAAGTAATATTTTTTCCCCTTTTCATTTGTTCGAAAAGTTGGAAATTTGTTTTTTTTTTCCGATGGGGCTACGTATTGGTATTTTTTACCTTTGCAGACTTACTTCATTCCCCACGAGCTGGTATCACTTTTTAGTGCTGCACCGTATAGGCGATACCAATTGCCGCAAGTAATTTTGACGCCCAGTTCCCTCCCCAGATTGAGACACCTGAGCTCTGACGATGCGAAATTGAACTTAGGAATTTAATTTTGCCGAGAGCACCCAAGCCAAACGGGCACTTCAAGGGATTTCTTACATGCCACATAATCATACGATATGGCCGCTGACGATTTTCTGCATCATGAAAATCCACCTACTTGGGCCGGGGTCGAACCCATAAACTTGGGTGTAGAAGGCCAGTGACAAACCAACTACGCCACCCAGTCGGCTCGAAAAGTTGGACGTGGCACGCTTAATTATTTTTTATCTGGAAGTGACACTCTTCCAAAAAGGTTGGCCACCCCTGATATAGGTGGATACCAGTCGCTGCAGGTAATTTTGACGCCCAGTTTCTCCCTAGAGGGAGGTGAATGACGCCTTGAATGAGGTGTTGTCTTTCAGATATTTCTCCAATTCTGGGTCAAAATGAACGAGTCTTGTGAATGTTACACTCAGACCGTCTTCGCAGGTGCTCTTTCAAAAATCCATGATCTATTTTCCCTAGATCTGAGTGAGGGTATTTTGATACCCTCATAGATATTTTAGGATTTTATTCGAGCTACATTGAGGATTCAATAAAATACAGTCACTGGCTAGGCGCGTGGCATCTCTCAGATGCATCTCAACTCCCAGCAAAAAATAAATAAATAAATAAAAAGCTATCATACAAAATATTTGCTTCGATTTATTTTCGTACAAAACTAAAAACTACTCTCTTTTACAAGGAAAAAAAATAAAAATTAACGGAAATAGTACAAAATCATAAAAACTGACGTTGTTCGGCGCGCTGCATCTATCAGATCCAATGGCCTCTGCCACCCGAATTATGAAGAAGTTGTCACGTCCTTGACTCTGAATCCCAGGGCGAGTGAAGAAAGAAAGATAGAAGAAGGAGGTGCGTGTTCTAAACCTCACGGGGGGGGGGAAGTGCCGAAACTATTCTTATTATGCATCTGAGAGATTCACGCGCCTAATAGAGGGTTAAATATCCGATATCCTCAGATTAGTAGATGATTGAGAAGACTTTTAATCCATCTTCAGCTTCCCGTATATTTGTGTGAGAATAAATTATTCAAGTATATTCTGAACCTAGTAAATATTGGAGAATATTTTACATAAGGCATTAGTCCACACAAAAAGATCTTTTGATAAACGTGTATCATCATCCTGTAAAGTGTTATACATTTTAAGTAAATGTTAACATAATAACATGAATGTATGATTTATTAAACATTGTAATCAAAGTTTTGATAATCAGATAACATTACTTTGTAGAAGAATTTAAAATAATTAAAAACACAATATAGGACTTTTTTTCCTCTTACACAATTAAAAAAATTTCTGAGACACCATCTAAGAATTTCAGGAAGTATCATATCACCGAGAAGCCTTATCAGAACGAGAGACGCTTCAAAATAGTTTTAATTAATTTTAGTTTTATTATTTATTTATTTTAGTTTTTATTATCTTGTTTCACTTTTTAATAAATTAAGATTAAACTGAAGAAAGAAATTTTAAAAGATAACAGATTCTTGTCACATTATATAAAAAAAGTGGTTTATTTTATCTTATATTTTAAATCATGTCATAAAAGTGCAAAATACGATAGTTAAGAGAAAATATGGAGACGAACCCAATAATTTTGAACCACGGTCAAGTGACAAGGATGACATTTGAGTCGACACCCCCTCTTCAAATTACCACACTAACAGGAAGACTGTGAGCCCTGACAGATTTTATACAAATCTGCCTCTCTACACAGCAGGGTCTTCGATGGCCTTAGGTTTCGAACCCGTGACTCGACAACGTTGGTCACAAGGACGCAACTTTGACCATTCGGACACCGCGAGAGCAAATGAGTGTCACGAGTTCGAGACCGTGTCACTGAAGGCCATCGTGTAGAAAGGCTGATGCACGATTAATCTTCCGTGCCTTAAAGTTCTCCCGTTGGCCTGTTTTGGAAGTTTGGAGAGTGGGGCGCCAGCTGAGGGGTCGTTCTCGTCACTTGACCAAAGTCCGTCTCCAATAGCCCTCCTTTTGCCTTACAGCACGACGTTAATAAACATTCTTCTGATCCAACGCATATTAATTATCTAATTCATGCGCTGATTTTTCAGCAGAAAATTTTTTGGCGACCTTGACGTGAATAGTTAGTGAGTGAGTGAATATTAACGTCAGACTGCTCAGCTACTCTAGCGCTTTTGTCGATGGACCTCGTCATTTTGAACCATGGTTAAGTAAAGAGGACGACACCTGATCTGACCTCTTCTCCTAACTACCACACTACACCAACGAGAGGACGTTTGAGCTCTCGACAGTTATAACATGCATTGATCCCCAACACGGTGGGTCTTCAGTGGTACTTGGCTCGAACTCATAACACGCCGGTCACAAGTCAAACTTCAGAACTTTAACTAACGGTGGATTCATCTGTGGGAGATCAGAACCCGCGACCTATGGATTCGTAAGCACGTAACATAGCACTAGACAAAAGTGATCACTTCTGTCCCCAGACTGTTATTGGCTTATCTAGTTACCAAATTTCTTATATAATTACTTAGATTTTTTTAACGTGTGACGTTTCCCCATCGCTAAATGATTATGCATGGGGTGGTTTTGCAATAATAATGTCACATCTCGTTTAGGTTTATTAGAAAACCTTTATTTTTAGGGTTCACACAGCTGAGAAGACATCACAGGAAAGTACACAAAATACACTTAACACTTAATTGACAGACGAGCACAAATGAAAAAGAGGAAGAACTACTACATGTTGTATTGGCTACGAACTACATACTACTAACTAATAAAGTTATAAAGTTCACGCGGCGCCGCAGGTGGCGCTAGCAGTTCAGTCAAAGTTATGGGAACTGTTACAAACGTTAAAAAAATATCTGATTTTATAGAGAAATGAAAGGGAGAAATTTGTTTTTTAAAAAGCAACAGTTTAGAATATCAAACAAAGAATAACCTAATAAAGTTCACATGCAAGAGCATTTTTAACGCATCTAGTAAAAGAATATCCATTTTAAGAAATCGCATTATGTATTAACAAAAACAAAAGAATAAAATATTTAATTCTTTTTCTGTGTCTTTTGCAGCTTTCATTTTCCCCCTGATTCGTATTTTATTCAGTGTCTGTATATTAATTATGCAACACTACTTTTTTTCCAAAGAAAAAATCGTAATTTATAATAAATAATAAAATTAGAGTACAAAAGAAAAGAAAGAGCAAGAAAGTTTTACTTAATTTAATGTGATTCAATCTATCGTCTACACGATTTAATTTTAGGTGTTTTACAAAATTTTTTTTTTTCCTTTTAAAAACTGTTGCCACTTAAAAAGAAAAAGTTCGAATAAATAATAAATGCAGTTGGACCCCGATTAAACGAACCTCTAACGAATTTCGTGATTTAAGGAATTTTTCTCTATCCCTGCTCAAATGAAGGCAAACCCCCTATTTAACGAATAATAAACCCCGAATTAACAAATTTTTTCAACAGCTGGGGAAATTATTTTTTTTTTGTTAGTTAGGATAAGATAAATTTGGATTTCTTTTCAAATGACATTTATTTTGTCCGGAACAGAAAAATATTTTTCTTGTGAGCATTAAATTTTGACGGGAAAGGGTGCAGATCATTATTAGACTTTACAGGTGCTCATGAGTCTTGAGAGTAACCTATCACTTGAGTTTTGAATAGGATAGGAAATTATCTGAAACTCCTATCAAAATTCTTACATTTTCTAATGTTTTACATTGTTTGGTAACTGTGAAACCATATCTTATGCAGCAGGATGTAAATGATGCAGTATTTATTTCCTTCTCTGCATAAAGCCGAAAAAGAACTCTTTTTCTTCTTAGGAATCAAGAAGATTTTCTAAGATCAGTTAGTCAGTATGTTAAAATTTCCAATAAACTGGTGCGAAATAATTCACTAATAGTATTTTTAGTTGTTGAATAAGAAGTATGTAATTTCTAATTAGGGACACTTTTTATATAGTTGCTTTATTAAAGAATTTCCAAATGGTAAGTGCAAAAAATTTGTAATTTGTTTGGATCCCTTTTAACGAACAACCCCGAATGAACGAATAAAATATTCAGTCCTAATGAATCCGTTAAATCGGGGTCCGACTTTTTAAGCTAAAAATAATTATCTAATTCATTTAAATTAAAACTATGATTTCATAAGTTTTTGTGTTATTGTTTTCGTATTATTAAAGGATATTTTCAAGAAAAATGTTGCATTCTTTAGGTAATAAATTTAAGGTAACACTCTTAAGAATATAAAAATGTTCATTCTTATATTCCTAACACTTATTGATGCGTCTGTATATGTTTTATAGAAACGTTTATATGTATTTTTAACCATGAAAAATCTTTACGTTTATTTTTTTTTATGTATATAACTGTGCTACAGAGTCTTCTATGGTTAAAAAAGTTTGGATTATAACTTTTAAAGTCAATTTCTTAAGGCTGTTTTGGAGTTGTATTAGAGAATAAGAACCCAAATGCGGAATATTTTTTGCAGATATAAAAGTGCTTCAACATCAATACTGCAGTCTGGCTTCGCTATCCTAAAGAGATCAGCATATTTTATTATACTGCTTATTTTTATCTGAGCTGATTCATTTTTTTTTCGGTATAAATGTGTTTCGTATTTTTCTCCTATATTGTATTGCTGAATGAGCTATTCCTTCGCGTGTTAAAATGAAAAATTAATTATGCATGGAATATTTTGAAATTTTAAAACGCAATATTATAAACCTCTTCACTGGCATGACAGCTCCAGATGAACCCTCTGCTTCCACATATTTTTTTTTTCTAGTATCAAATGATTTATCCAAGAAGATCTTTTTAGTGATTCTAAAATCCCTTGATCTTATTCACTGTCGTTCCCATTAAATCCCCTGTATTGTTATAAAGTTAATAATCTGAGGCTCTTTCGATACCGTATTTCTCGAATCTAAGCAGACATAGATTCTAAGCCGCAGGCCGAATTCTCAAATTTTTTTTAGCGAAAAAATTTTGTCATCAATTCTAAACAGTACCTCCAATTTTTTTTTTTGAGAAAAAAATAAAAAAAATTGTGTAAAAATTCATTGATATCCGATACTTCAGAAATTTTTCAAAAATTTATGAGGAATAATAAGAAGTTAAAATTAATTTAATTTACCAGTATTAAAAGCTTTCAAATGCATACTTGAACCAAAAATTAATCTAACCGTCCGTATCATGTTTCGAAAAAGACTCACATAACACCCATTGTCACTGCTGACTTCGGAATTGGCGTCATTTTCCCATACGATATCGTCTTCCGTACCATCCAATGCATTTGTTGTGCAACATTTTTTTAAAAGAATGTTTTATAGAAGAATGTAAAAGAATTATTAAAGACTGTTGAACTCTTACAAGCAACAATTATATGATTCTGTATATGCCATCGACGTATATTTGTTTCATCCGTGTCGAATTTGCAGTGGCCGCTACTCCGTTTCCTTTTTTTTTTCTGCGTAAAAAATTGCCTCCCTTTTCATACTTGCATCATAGTGAACTTGTCATGATGCTATAACCGATATATTTGATGTCTAGGTGATCAAAGGAAGCGTATGCAAAAAAATTTCCTTTTTGTAAGTAAATATGTTTAGGATAGACTGCATTGCTGGAGATAAACTGCGGAATGGGATTAGTCAACGCTGCAATTGGCCAGAATGAACGGTTACCTTTTCCCTCTTGAAAATGGCTGAAACTCAATTTCCCCCATCCAACAAATATTTTACCTTCGATTCAATGCCGCGTTCGATTTTCAGTCCCACTAACACTGGAAAAATGGTGCGGCTTAGATTCCAGAAAATACGGTAGTTGTAAAGTTCCGGGAATATTATAAGCAGATGTATAAATTACAACGTTGTAAATTTTCATGAAAATTGAAAAAATTTTCTGTATGAAAATGTACTCCGTGTTTAGTTCAAACTCTCGTACATTTGGCGAAAACAGACTTAAAAGTCATATGGGAAAAAAATCAATCTTTGGCAAGTTTTTTCATGTTTTCATGTGAGTGAGTCGCTTTTCTCCAATATATATATAATGGAGAAAAGCGACTCACTCACTCTCATAACGAAATCTCCGGTATTAGACCAACAGACTTAAAATTTAGCAGGCATGCTTTTTTCGTTGAGTAGAGATTCGCTAAAAATGGGGATTACAGAACGAATTTAGAAATAGACTCCCAAAAGGGTTGCGAAGCGTAAAAATAACAAAATTTCCATTTCTAAGCTATTACATATACGGACTTGAAATTGTACTCTCTTGTATTTTTCCACCACAGTGTAATCAATCAACCAAACCAAGGAATCTTGGAGAAATTCTTTTTTTCCCCCTATCCGTACTGAACTCAATATTAACTCAACCAGAGATTATAAACTACTCTTAAGGTCTTCTCCCCATACTCTGCACTGGTGGAAACAATTAAAGGCAGGAACGGGTTTTTTTTTTAAAAAAAGAACAAAATAATTAACGCTTATACGGAAGTAAAGTATCAGATGTGTGTGGTAGCTAAGCTCTTCGTGGACATCACTGCCCCGCAATGGCCTGTGACATCGTAAAGCAGTGGTGCTATGATCGCGTTTATATAGAAACACCTCATTTGCTCCCTGAAGCTTGAAGGTAAAGACGTTTTGAAACATCATAGCCTAGCACAATCCTTGTTTTCTGAATTTCTTTGTTTTCCCCTCGTTAATATAGTCAGTCGTCATCTTTAGACGATGCCACAAGAGGATGGATAGATGGAAGACTCGAGGTGGGCCATTCACAGGCTATCTGCTGTAGGAACCTCGGGATTTCGAGAAATGTGGCGTCCAATCCTGAAAAAATTCACAGAGAAAGGAACAGGGGTCTGCCAGCCTTGCCAAGGCCCCAAAAGGACAACAATGCTGGCTCAAGACCATTATTTAAGACTTCTAGCCAAAAAAGGACAGGTCTGTGACAGCTTGCAACCTGTGTAATGCAACAGAAACATCCATTTCAGGGATAACTATAGCCTAAAGACTTAATGCAGGTGGCTTGTAAGCTAGGAGCCCTGTGGTCTGCATCCCTTTGAATGAACCACAAAAATGATCATCTAGTATGTTGCCGAGAACACTTATTTTTAACAGAGGATGATTGGGAGTGAATTCTCTTCAATGATGAGTCGTGATTCAACCTGAACAGGGACTCGAAACGTGTTCTCATCTGGAGAGAACCCTGGAGTCGATATCGGCCCTCTAACATTGTTGAAAAGGATCACTATGGTCTGGAAAGGCATCATAGCAGACGGACTCATGTATACGGCAGAGGTACATTGACAGATCAGCAGTACAGAGATGAGATCCCTGCACCCTATGTCAGATTTTCCGTGGAGAATATGGACTAAGTTTCACCTTAATGCAGGATAACGTACTCAAACACAAGACTCAGTTGGTGGACAAATACCTCCAGTCGGAGGATATTCAACAATTGGAGAGACATGCGCCGTCCCTTTACCCCAATACCATCGAACACGTATGAGACGTCCTTCGATGCTCAATTACAGCTCCAAGGACCATCGATGAGTTCCTGGGGTCCTTGAGGCAATAGGGGATGCGGTTGCCACAAGGGTTGATAGCCCTGGTAAACAGTATGAAACACCGATGTGTAGCTGTTAGAGGTGATCATACATGACTATTAGACATGTTTTTCTCTGACTGGCATTGGTCAGCTGTTGGGCTGGACAAGTGTGACCAGTCTCTTTATTTAGAGTGCAGGTTATATCCATTTTTGTTTTCCAATATATGTGTCTTATATCGGATGATATTCTGGCCCAATTTGGTTTTATTTGCTTAGTTTTTTTAATTGTAAAATAACTATTTGTATCTTCATTTTTTTTATCTGTGTATTTCATAAAACTGGGCAATTCATCTATTTCAAGGATGTAAAGTTATCTTCCTAAGAAACGCACAACATCCCATGGAGAGAATAAGTCGCAACTACAGAGATCCTCTGTCCTTTAATCTGAGTGACACTCATTAGCAAGTAACGAAGCCTCACGCAGTAAGTAGAGGGGAAAATACCGTAGGATTGTTCCCGTCACCCGAATGGCTGACCAATATACGGGTATTGGGGGATTTTTTTCCCTCACAAGCCACTTTAGGTCGGCATCCGGATAGAAAAAGATAACATTAGATATAGATAAATGAATAAATAAAAACACGTATTCAACCAGATTTCTTCAACCAGAGAAATAGAATACATGATTAATTAAGCATATTTTTTTTTAAAATTCCTGGTATGTGACGTAAGTGACATACAGCAAGTGCAAAGCTTAATTTCAGTTTTTAATTGTGTCATGACCACGTGATTTACTTATCATGTGACCGTTATGAAGTGAGCCCATTGGTCCGGGTCCTAGTTGATCAGAACTGACAAACGCTATATAAAGTAAGAATACCATCAATTTTTTAAATTCATTACAAAATGCTACATTAAAATAAAATGAATATTTACAAACTATTAGTATTAGTTAATCCATAGGTACTCAACGTGGGCGTTTGAGGCTTTCAGGGGGGCAGTAAAAGACTCGGAGAAAAATAGGGAGCGTTGAGATGGCACGGAGGGGCGTGGGCAAATTAATCAAATATAGTCTAAAAAAGACTAAAAAAGAGCTGATTATGTACTAACAAAAGTAAACTTTAATACTGTTTACCTTATGTTGAGTGTATGTATTTAAATACTTTCTATATCACATGTACGAAAATTCACATATTTCGGGAAGTGGATGAAAAACTTAAAGATTACAATACATTCAGACCTACTTTGAATTGAATGATATAGTGCATTTTAATTTCTGTAGTGCGCGTGTTGTCTTTGTCTGTGAGCAGTAGGAAAAATGTTTCGACCACTGCATTTAATTATGTAACAAGAAACATAATTAAATATGTTAATCAGGAATTAATGTGTGATTCTTTAAACGCTGAAACTGTCAACTTATATTTATTTTGAAAGCAATAGTTTATTATGAATTACTTCGTATCATCAAAAATCCTGATTGTCTTTATAACAGGTAAGCTAAATTTTTTATTCCACTCTTTTAAATGAAGAATAAATTCAGTAGCGCTTCAATTCCAACAATATCCTACCTATGAGTCATACATATATAGTAATAAAATAACATAAATATTTTTTTTAGTATTTTTATTTAATTTGTTTATGTATTATATACGTATTTCTCTAGAGGGGGGGGGGTATAGAAAAACATAAAAAGCGTCAAAAAAGTAAATAAAAAAAAAAAAAAAAAAAAAAAAAAAAAAATAAATAAAAAAAAAAAAAAAAAAAAAAAAAAAAAAAAAAAAAAAAAAAAAAAAAAAAAAAAAAAAAAAACGAAAGTAAATTAGATGACAAAGAAAAAAGAAGTAAAAAAAAAAAAAAAACATCAGCACCTTCGTTTAGTTCAGAAAAAAAAAAAAAAAAAAAAAAAAAAAAAAAAAAAAAAAAAAAAAAAAAAAAAAAAAAAAAAAAAAAAAAAAAAAAAAAAAAAAAAAAAAAAAAAAAAAAAAAAAAAAAAAAAAAAAACAAAAAAAAAACACAAAAAAAAAAAAAAATGGTAATAAGTAAAAAAAGAGTCGCAAATAACAGAAGTAACACAACCAAATCATTTATTACAGCAGCATGTGCTCCACATTTCCACCACCACAAGGGGTGACACATTCCAAGTGCATTATAAGTCCAGCAACGGCAGAGTGCAGAATGTCCGCTTGTATACATGACAGCTCTCGGAGGATTTTAATTCAAACAGATTGGATGGACGTGATTAATGCACCCGGGAATTTTAATATTCCCACAGCCCAAAGTCTAATGGAGTCAGATCTGGAGACCAAGGAAGCCATTTAAACTTGCAACGTTTGCTAATGATTCTTAGACTTGGTCTTCCGGATCTTACACGATCCTCGAGCGATTCAGTTTCCTGAAATCGCTGAACAAGCTTTATGGGGCGTACCACTGTTGAAGCCCCTTTTCCAGGCTTCCCATTTTTCTGAACTCGGAATTTACGCAATGCAACAGTCGCTGATTCCTTGTTCATGAAAAACAGCTGTACCAACAAACTTTGTCTTTCTCGCTCAGCATTCTTGTTCACTTAGTTGGCATGCAACGGAGAATTAGATCTGGATCAAGAGCATCAGTATTTGTAATGGTCTGTCTCATTTACATATTTCCAACTCAGTCGTTTGTACGAGCGCCATCTATCGGCAGGTTTTTTTTCTTACCTTTCAAAAAATCCCGTGACTTATCGATGTTAAACCTGCAAACCGTTTTTTTATTTTGTTTATTTTCCGGAATTTATAAACTTTTTAAGTTTATACGGACTTTTTGCCCACCCGGTATTTGTTTTTTTTTTTACGATTTTTTCAAAAATGTGTTAAAATCGATGCGTTTTTATGAAAATGATGTCTAAGTCGCAGCGCATGAATTTTTTTTTTCGTTTAAATGAATCGACATTCCGTACTAAAACAGCTCATGCTTTGCTTTTTTAGAATCAGTCATTTAAAAAATAAAATGCCAAACATTTTTTATTTTACGATTTTTCAAAAATTACTCAAAATTTTAATTAAACATTTAATAATTTCGTCATTTAAGAAGATAATCTCACGAAACTTTTTTTTGCGTGTGTAGAACAATATTATCCGAGATCTGTACGAAGATTGAAAAAATTGCTTAAAAATTACGGTTATTAAAAAAAAAATTGTGCTTTTCGTCTAATACCCTTTTTCGAGAATTGATTCATTTAAACCAAGGATGGCGAACCAGCGTTGGAATGCGATAAACAGGCTGAGAAACCTATCTGCGATAACTAAAAAGTAAAAAATAAATTAAAAGAAAAAAACTTTTTTTTAAAACAAGCTTTTATTTAAACGCGCTAAAAAAAAGAATGAAATAAAATTTTCCTTTAAAGCTGTTTTGACTATCAACTTATAACGTCCTTACACAATTTATATGATATAAAAGCTTGTCGCGAGATTTACCTGCGTAGATAAACAAGTAAGTTAAATAACTTGAGCTGATTGATTTTAATTTTTAAAATTTTCATTCGAAGTATATACGAGTACTTCAATCTCGCGACAAGCTTTTATATCATATAAATTGTGTAATGACGTTATAAGTTGATAGTAAAAAAAAGTTTTAAAGGAAAAGTTTATTTTATTCGTCTTAGCGTATTTAAATAAAAACTTGCTTTTTTAAAAAAATTCTTTTTTTTTAACAACATAGAATTGGTGTGATGAAAAAACAGTAAAAACTTTCTGGTATGATTATTTTATTTTAAAAATGAATCCATTATTGAAATATACATAAAACACTAGAAAGACTGAATAGGAAATTTGTCATTTCAACTGGGCTGCACTCAGATTTAAAAGGATGCTCCTTCAAAATATGACGAAAAATAAAAATGCTTTAGAAATATGTAGTGAAAAATAATTTTTTTTAAGCACTACAATTCCTTTTGCTTAGTGAAACAATTTATTTTAAATTCTTTTTATCCATAAATATATAACATGGGTTTAATATTTTTATTTTCTGTAACATGTCTCATATATATATGTGTACTATACCTTACTTTAGGTAACAACTGGCGTATTATTACAATCAAATTTACTGCATTCCTTATTTTTATATCATTATTCATGATGGAAAATACATCAAATATTACAGATGCATATTGCGTAACTTGATAAATTTCACAAATAATGATATTCTTAAAAAGAAAAAAAAATTCCCGCAAATACTCTAAATTAAATAACATATTACTAATTTGCACAAAAATACAATTCTGAAAATATAAAAAAATAGAGTGATTAGTTCCAAAGTTAAAGTTTCTAAAATTGTGAAGAAAATTGTAAAATGGCATAAATCAACTTTTTCACTTTTTAAAAATTTTTTTAAACTAAAAAAATTTTTTTAAACTAAGTTTGTTTTATTTATTTTGTTAACATTTGCAGTGGAAAATGAAAATGACAACAAAACAGCAAAACGAGCACAAAAAAGTTGTCTTGTAATTAGTAGCACTATTCTTTCCTCCCGTACATCGGTAGCGTGGCCGAGCGGTCTAAGGCGCTGGTTTAAGGCACCAGTCTCCTCGGAGGCGTGGGTTCGAATCCCACCGCTGCCAGGTTAATTTTTTTTTTCCTTCAACGTATTAAATAAAAAATTTCACTCTTTAATATTTTTTTTTCTCTAATGCACAAATAAAAACATGAAATTCGGAAATTTATTCGCTAAGTAGATATGAATATTTTTATCTGAAATTCAAAAATGAATAAAAAAATATATGAGAAAAATACAAAACTTATACTCTTCAAACAAAAGTATTTAGCATCGTTATATATATTTTACTTTCATATATTCTGTTTAGTTTTTTTTTAACACGGTGAAATCACTAGCATATATTCCATACGAAGAACTATTATTATTTATGTTATTAACATAATTTCCGTTATAAATCATATTTATTTAAAGTGTAATTAAAGAATGGAAATTATTTTAATCTTCTCTCATGGAAGTTTTTTATGCATCGAACTAAATTTTTATGAATACGAATACGTTAATACTAACTCAATGCTTTCTTTATTTAGTTATTTTAAGAAAGTATATAGTTTTTTTTCACCTTTTTTTTCGTTACTCGACTTAAAAAACACAGAAAAAAGTTTTTATACTCAAAATTTAAAAGAATTATTGGAAAAAAAAATATTTGTTTAATTTATTTCAAATAAAAAAAACGACTCTTAACTCCTCCATTAAAATATTTTTTTTGAAAAGGAAACAGATGAAGAGACGGAAAGAAAAAAAAACTGGAGATTGAAAATTTTGTTAAAAAAGTAGGTATAAGCTAGATTGGAATTAATTTAATAATTTTCATTATTTTAAAAGCAAGAATTAAATGTATGAAATTCATAAATTATAATTAATATTCTAAATCAGAATGATAATGCAAATAGGAAGCAAATTTGAAAATAATAATAACTAATACTTATCAAGTACAGAAATATATATATTACCATGCGTGAATTTAAAAGTATACATTTTAATGAGAAATCATATTTTTCAGATTAACAAGAAGCATAAAACGCAACTTAGAACTTACAAAAGATGTGTATAATTTTTTGTTCCTATAAAAATTTACAATATTTTTTACATAGCATTATTATTAATTCCTTTCTCTCTCTAGACTCGATTAGTATCGTAGTTTTATAATGGTATGTCAGTAGTGCACACACACACACACATGAATTTTTCAGGGGGAGGGTTGAGGGTGTAAAGTCCACTATTCTCGTATTTTGCTCCAATACGCTGCCCAGCATAATCTGTTGATTTTGTCAATATTCGGGAACAAAAAACAGTAAAAAATTAATTATTAAATGAATATTTAGCATTAATTAATAAAATTAATTATTAATAACAAATAATTAATTAAATGTTACGTACAATATACATAGAAATATAATCAATCGAGAAAAAAAATCAAGGGCTTTGGGGGGGAGGGGGGAGGACCCCCCTTGTGTGCGCTACTGATATGAATATAATCCTTAGTCAATCATCCAGGGGAAAAAAAGGAAGGGGCATTTTCCTTCGGTTTCCAAGAAAAATATTCGGCAATTTAGAATCAGTAATTAGCGAATTTATACACTTAATATTTTGAAAAATCTGTTTTAAAAATAAATAAATTAGAAAACATATTTTGAAATGCAATCCTGCTATGCATTTATAACGGCTCTTTGGTGGGCTCATTATAACGGCTTCATTATAACGGCTCTTTTAAAATTTGGCTCTTTGGGTGGAGGGTCAGTGGTGCACACATATCCACCATTAATTTTGTAATAATAATTAAGTGTTTGTTATTACAAAATTATTTTATTTTTAAATGCTAATTATATATTTAATAATTTATTTACTATTGTTTTTTGTTCTTGACAATTGATAAAATCAAAGGAATATGTTTGGCGGCGCTTTGGGATGTAGTACGAGAATGGTGGACTTCCGACTCTCTACCCCCCCCCCTTACTTGAAAAATTTCTGCGTGCCCCACTGTGAGGGGGGGGGGGTACCCCAAACCTTACCTTGCGTTCTCAACTGCTGGGGAATAAATTAAGATATTAAAGGAATATCTTTTCTTACTTAACGTAAGTGCTACTTAAGCAATACGTTATTAGAGAAACAATTTTCCATTATTTAAAATGCTCCAAACAATAGATATAATAATCCATACAAAACAAGGGAGGAGGAGTATTTATGATATACTAGATACAGTAAATACAGTATTAATAGCCAAATTGGAATTTACACGAGAAAAAAAATCGTATGCTCAAAAATCTTACACAACAATCAATCTTAATTTCCAATACTATTTTTCGATCCTAGCAATTTTAAAATTCTTCCAAATTCCAAATTTTTACATCCGTTTGAATTTTTTAAATTTTTATTATCGTCTGCCCATTCCATCGAACTTTAGCCATAAGAAAGAAAAGACATACACTGCGAAAAACCTAAAAAGTCAGACTTGTATCCCATTCTAGAATATTTTTTCTTTTCTTGTTCTCCCTATCTACTTCTTCATTAACAGACGGTAGGTGGGGGGGGGGGGTGCGCGACAAATTTATAAGTCACGCTCTCTACCCCTTTCGGTGACCTGAGAGGGGGTTGGAGGGGAGTGGATTAATTATTACTTCGTCTTCGCCGCCGATACTTGCATAACAACTCGCGCAAGTCGGAAAACGCCGCTTCTAGGAGGGCGCTGCAGTCGAAAATCGATGTCACTTGTTGACGACCTTGTGCGTAGGTGATGGATACTGTGACTGTTCCGAGTTGGTCGCTCAACCCCAATTGCATTATCAGGAAACCCCCTGTCTCTCTCACATTCAAAAATAATTTTTACTTTCCATTGAATAATGTAATTAAAACAAAAAAAATTTGGTAGTTCAAGTGCTTTATTTCCACCGAAAATTTTATCAGTTTTAACTCTTATTAATGCATAAATATTGCGAGGTTTAATAGATAACTGAATTTTTTGAGAACACTGCAATGGGGGGGCTCGATTGTACAAAAATGCTGACGATATTAAAATAAAACTAACACTTGAAAAAAATGTATCATTGCATTTACATCATTGTTTGGAAATGTTTTCATTTTTCAAAAATATTTTTAAAAAATATTTACTCTACATTTTTAAAAAAATTATTATACATTTTTGCATTTAAATTTCTCAAGAAATGAATGCAGAATTCATGCAAATGTGATTTCTAATTTTTCTAACCTATTATGGATTTTATAAAATAAATAATAGTTTCCCTTAAAAAAAATCTTAATCACTACGACTCCCCCCCCCCCCCTCAAGTATATCATTTAAAAATGTACATCAAAAATTTTCTTGGTAAGCCGAATTAAATTTATTCACTAAATATAAATATTTTATAATCCAAATTCAAAGAGAAAAAAATATTTTAATGATTATTTTATTTATTGTTTATTTAAATGAACTTGTGTTCAAAATTTTTAATATTCGACAACTACAAAAAATTCTTCCGTGTATGAAATTTTATACATGTACCTTTTTATATGAAAAACATTTTGCTCATTAATTTTGATAGTTAAATATTAAAAAATACCATGTTTTTATGTAAGAATTAGAAATTAGTTTTATTATTTTCTCTTCGTTGCATCTTTCAACTGTAATTGTAATTTCCTCCTTTCTAAAGAATGTAACTCATATATTTTATTTTCCACTGCTGAAAAAATAACATTTTGCAGGAACATATAGCCCTCTTTCAACATTTTACGAAAAAGAAGCACAAAAATTGAGTTATTCATATTAGTTTCAACAATTTTTTTATAAATCACATACATTTTTCGGCAGAATAAAAACAAAATTTTGATATTAGTCTTGGCGCCATCTAGTGGTCAAACTATTACATTTTTCTTCTTTTCGACTAGGAAACACATTTTTTTTTTAATTATCATATCCTATCATGTTTAGATTTGAATATGTGTTGTTTTTAAACTTGGATCTTATTTTTACGTATTTAGTTTTAATCTCTCTCTCTTTTTTTCTTAAAACTCTGTGTAAATGCGTCAGAATTCAATTTCAGATATGCTCTTAGATTGGGTTAAACGCTTTTTAATAAATTCTTTTTTCCCGCCAAAAAATAATATAAAGTAAAAAGATATATTTTTATTTCCGTTATATTTCTTGCAAAAAGTTATTCTAAAAGCCAGGGCCTTGTCTTTTCTACGAAACTCAAAATAAGATCTCTGTCATTTTGAAGTTCTCTGATTTTTCGAACACAAATTCGAATTAATTTAAATTGAATTCATTAAATCGAAAAATAAAACATAACATACGTAGATTTTAAAATTTCATCTCCATAAAAAAATTTCAAATTATTTCTTTGCATTTAATTATTATTTATATTCTTCCACAGACCTTTGGAACCACCCACCAAGTTTCAGTGGTCGTAGTATACTTTCTTAGCAGCGAGAAGCATCAAACGCATATCCCCATTTTCTACCCACCCCATCTGCCTTTCACTGCGCAGGCTCGAACGAAGTAGAGCACCAAATTTCAACCAATCACAGACCGAGCAGACATTCATGTGCTATGCCTCAACTCCGCTGTTATTTAACTAACTTGGAGAAAGATTTTTTTTATTTATTATTATTATTTTGTTTATAAGAGGATGAAAAAAAAATGTTTCGCAAAAGAATTATCATTTTTATCTCTCTCTCTCTCTCGATCTCAGTGATAATAATTCATCTATTAATGAGTAAAAGTTTTAGGAATACTTTCTCGTACGTCTGAATTCGATATTCTGACTGGAAGATAGAAGTATTGCATTTTGCAAATTTTGATATTAAAACTGTTTTTTCTTTTTTTTAGATTTGTTTGTGCGCTCATTTTAGGCTTAATTGTAGATCTTGTAATTTAATGGTACAATATCTGTTTATGTAATTCATACATTTGTAACATTGAATTTGGAATTATTACTGTATTGTTTTTTTAATCAATAGTCGTTGAAACTTTCACGAAAAATGGGGGAAATTAGTTTATGTATTTTTGGAACAAAAAAAGTTTGTCTATTAATATGTATCAACTATGATAGTATCTAGAATATTTTACTATACAATCATAAGAATCATTTAATAATTATTTGCAAAATTAATTAATCGTTGGCATCAGCAGAAGAAGTTGTGGCTTGGAACTAATAGTTTTCAAGCAAATGCTGTAATCCCCTCGACGAATAAAAGTTATCTGAAACTAAAAATTTTTAAAAATTGTAGGATTTAGTTTTAAAAAAAATTCTACTCACACGCTGCCTTTAAATATTTCTTGAAACGCACGCGAAATTATTTATTAACGTCTAAACGTGGAATTTTTTTTTACAGTTTCGATTTTCTCTTGAATTTTTGATATTTTAAAGATACCACTCACTCTGGAATGACTTTAGAATCAGTTCACTCGAAAATTTGTTCGATTTTTTAAATTCTTTTCAGGCGCACTGTGAAGCAACACGAGTGGTACGGACGGCAGACCTCGTAATTTGGAATCAAGGTCAAGTGACGAGGATGAGACCTGAACTTGCACTTCCTAAATTCCTCATCACGCCTACGTGAGGCGCCTGTGGGTCGATTTGAAAACACATTCCTAAGCTGATCTCTGCTCAACAAAAGTAATACATTGTTACAAATTTTGTGCAATGGACGCTTAAAATAGTCAATAATTTATATATTGATGTGTAATACGTAAATATTACTTTCTGTTATATTTATTTTATGTTAAAATTATAATATTCGCAAGCAACGCTGCTCCTTACATTATAATGGCGATTCAATGGAAACATAGTGAAATGTTGATAATAGAGCCAAGTTAGCATCATTTTTGGCGACCACGTTGGCAATTTGGCTCTTGATTGAACGGTGCGGAAGTGGCTTTGCTGTAGCGCCACCTGGAGGGGATCTGCAACAAAGAGGATAGCACAAAAACCTTCTTTACAAAAAAATACATATGCATGCTAATTTTCATAGAGATTGGTTGAACGGTGTTGGAGTGAAGCGATTTCATAAATACAAACATTCATTTTTTTATATATAGATCAGCTGCAAAAATTTAAGTGTAACTGTTTTGCTGCACTATTCCAGTCTTTTATTACTCTAATAAATTTTAGTAACAATTATATTACATTAGAAAATCCGTTTTGCTTTATTATATAACGATCTATTCGTAATGCAAAATGCATATTTTTTTGCGAGAGACTTTATCTTTAGTTGATTTGTATAACAACAGACCTTTTTCCATGTCAAATTGCTTCCTCGTCTATCATTAGTTGTTGTTACTAATGCCACCTGATCGTCAAAGACCAGATTGTGGCCCACGAAATTCATCATGGCCAAGGGCTAAGTGACGCCTGTCGTTAGCCTTAGCTTTGTGCACCATACAGGCAACTGTACGATTTAGCCCGTTTCCGTCCCAATTTTTAGGGTGGTCCTCCTACCTCTCTTCCCCTTCCCCCACCCTCACGAGAGGACTTGCGGTTCGACGACTATTTAGAGTACTCTCATGCTGCGAAGACCTTAAACATCAACAAACATCCATGCTTTCTCCGAGATTCGAACCCAGACCGTACTGCACAGCAATCAGCGTAGCTAGCAGCTATACCCATCATTAGTTAATTTATGGAATATGCCTTGATATTTTTATTTCATAGAGAAACTAAAGTATAAAACTGTCTATGTTGTTGTTGCTAATGCCACCTGTCTGAAGTAGTCAGATCGAGGCCCATGAAATTCATCATGGCATCGGGCTAGATTGTACGCCTGTTGTTAGCCGTAGCTTTGAGCACCTTGCAGGTGACAATACGATTTGGCTCGGTTCCACCCCAATTTTGAGGGAGAACACCCTGGGAGTGGTCAGGGGTCTCCCACCTCCCTTCCCCTTCCACCAACCTCAGGAGAGGACTTGCGGCTCGAAGGCCATTTAGAGTACCCCCATTCTGCGAAGGCACTATACAAACACAAACATCCATGCCTTCTCCGGGACTCGAACCCAGGCCTTAAGGCACAGCAGTCAGAGTCGCTAACCACTATACCGGATGACAAAAAAAAACCACTTGGGCTGTGGGTAGCCTAGTGGTTAGAGTATTGAACTCCAGACCGGAAAGCCTGGGTTTGTTGCCCGATGCCACCAAATATCCTCCGAGTACACACGGAGTACGTGCTCGTTAAATCAATGGGTCTGAATGGTGTCGCCATCTATCGTGTTGTACCGAGCAAATTCGTACTGTCACCTGCATGGGGTTCAAAGTTTAGGCTAACGACAGGCGTAAAATTCTAGCCCTTAGCCACGATGAATTTCGTGGACCTTGATCTTATGTTACTGTCGATCAGGTTGTGATGACCTGTAGCCATCCCTTACACTAATACCTTCCTGTCTATCTGAAAACCCGGCTGGATGTGTTAGTGGACTTAAAGGATCGTAAGACATGATTTCAATTCAAATTGGTTTATTGAGTCTTATCAATATATTAGGAATAGACACAACACAATACTAATTAAGATAAATAAACTAGAGTGGAGTGGAAAGGTGAGATATCAATGCAAGCGGATAATAATACAGAATTTCAACTGAATCTAGGAAAGCTTAAACGCGCACAATTACAACTACGCCGCACAATAATAATCTGATTTTCTTAAAGTCACTAACCTTATATTTTACTGCTGCGGTTCCTTCGTGACAAGCTTCAGGCACTATTTAGCTGGATGAATTGATGAAGACTCCACGCTCCGTAATAGTGAATTTCAATACTTTAAATCCGCTTCTCTTCACGCACATCAAAACGTATCAAGCTCGTTTGACTTGTCAACAACTACATGTCTACTTCTCAATCTCCAATTCACTTGACTTCTCACTTCCTCTTACTTAGCTCCCTTCAACTCGCGGAAACCGATTTTATATAATATTCCTTATTTACATAAATCACGCCTGGCTCTCGATTAAGGTTGATTGAAATAAATAAATTGCTTTAAAGGAAAAAAGATGTTAGGGAAAAACCGTACAGATCCGTCACAAGGTGGCATAAGCAACAAAACTGTCTATAACACACAATAAGCCAACTTGGTTAGTTATTTCATGAAATGCCCAGGATTTTCTGTGAAATAACTGAATTAAACGCACTTTTAACCCAATTTTTTTTATCGCCGCGGACCAGTTAACATTTGATAATATTTCCACGGTCCATTGCGGTTGGGACGTTGATTGTTTATATTTTAGATGATTTTGACTTATAGTTTTAAATTAATTGTATTTATATATGAAATTCAAAATAAAACGTAGCTACTCCCAAAAATGAATATAAAATTATAATGGATGAGCTATCCCACCCATCAATGTACAAAAGTTAGAAGGAAAACTAGCCATATAGTCAAAACAAAAATTTATTTACTCTTCTCAATAACGACACAAATTCAACAACCTAAATTAAAAAAATGCACCAATTGATAAATATTTGAGCAATCTCGAAGGTAGACAAGGTAATAAATCAGATCACTTCGTAATGCCTGTCGATTCCTGCTTTCCCCTGAAACCCTTGAATTTCCTCAGACCCGGCTAGGTGTGTGGGAGAAACTGAATAATCAGCAGACATGATTCACACTAATTATTTTATTGTCACCAAAATATCAAGCAGACACAATAATAATCTAAGATAACAGATCAGATAGAAGAGTGCGGAGGTGAGATTCAATAGCCTGGGGATAATAATACGGACCCTCAAATGATTCCACAATAACTTAAGCAAACTCAATATAAACTACGTCGCGCACTAATAAGCTAAACTTCTACTTAAATAAGGATCACGATACCTGTACTTTTATGATGTCAAGTCCTACCCCTGAGTCCTTGAAGGCGATCCTTATCCGGCTTTAATCACCGTCGATTGATCCACTCTCAGTAATCTTCAATTGATAAACTCCAAATGCACTTAATCATTTCACGATCCTTCACTCTCCAACTAACTCGCCAACTAACTCCTAAAACTCGGAATACAGAATTTATATAACATACTTAATTTGCATAATCACGCTTTCCTCACTCCGTGAAAGTTGGTTGATAATATTGTTTCCCCAGGAGAATCCCAGTAGAGCCGCGTATAGATCCATCACAACTTACACTTAGCACGTCCAGGCACAACACACTTTCTTATATTTGAAGATAAATTCTAAAGTAATCTAATCCAAACCGACCGAATCCAATTTTAACAAATAATTGACCAAATCGTCAATCTTAATATTAATCAAATAATCTACGAAGTGCTCTAATCTAACTTTACTTTATCTTACGTTAATCTTCATGCTATCCTGTAACTTCTAACCTCTCTCTCTCTCCTACAGTAGAACATCGTTTATCCGAATCAATTGGGACCAGACACCGTTCGGATATTCGATTGTTCGGATAACCGAAAACCGAATACGATCCATGAAGTATATGATACTGGACACAACACAAATATTGAAAATCGTCCCATGCGGGAAACGTGCTTGAAGAAAAAGCAAAATGTCACAATTTTACCTTGATTGTGGAAAATAATCACTTATTTTTCTCTGTACCATTGTACACCTTCACTTGAAGCTTTCTGATTGTTTTCAGTAGCAGTAGTTGAGTAGGACAGCACTCTGTTGTTCGTTCCACTCCATAGCTGTCTCTAACGTAGAAACGCGTCAGCATTGGATGGACCCTTGCTAATTTCGTTGTTGTTGTGCTCGTCTTCATCCGTTTCATCATCGACAGGGTCGGATTCTACTTGCATGGAAGTCACAATCTTGTCATCATTTAGCATTTGAAATCCACAGTTTTTTTCATCGCATGCTATCCAAGTTTCCATAATACATCAACAAAACTTAACAAAAGAGACCCATTATTCTGCGCAAATGTTTACCAAATCATACAACTGAAATTCCCCAAATATCCCTTCCCTTGGGGTTTCCCGTCACTTTTGGCTTCACACGAAACAATTGTTGAGCATTGTACTGCTTGAAAACATATCCGGACTTTGGTTCGGATATTTGACGTTCCGGATAATAAACGTTCGGATAAACGACGTTCTACTGTACGTAAATACATGACATAATTTACATAGACCACGTCTTCTTCTCGGGAGGAAGTTTTCATTAAAAAATATTTAAAGAAAGTTATTCCCCAAGAGGATTGTTAGGAAAAACGAGGATAAGCCCGTTGCAAAATGATTAAAAATGAAGTATTAAGTAATTTCCATGGAAAGTCGCACAAACCCGAGAAAAATGCACCACAGTAAATAAAATGGAAATAATTTAATGGTCCTTGGGTGGGATGGTACCATTCAATCCACGGACTTGCACCGGTCGGCAACCTGGGATGGGAACCGCTGTGGTGGCATATATAGTATAAGGTAACTTTATAATACAGTAGAACGTCGTTTATCCGAACGTTTATTATCCGAAACGTCAAATATCCGAACCAAAATCCGGATACGTTTTCGAACAGTGCAATGCTCAACATTTGTTTTCTGTGAGGCCAAAGTGACAGGAAAATCCAAGGTGAGGAATATTTGAGGAATTTCAGTTGCGTGATTTGGTAAACATCTGCGCGGAATATTAGGTCAGTTTGTTTCCAAGTGCGGGGGTGTATACATGCTCTTTTGTTGAGATTTGTTGATGTACAAACCCGGATGGCATGCGAAGCAGGAGACTGTGGATTTCAAATGCTAAATGATGACGAGATTGTGACTTCCGTGCAAGAAGAATCTGACCCTGTCGACGATGAAACGGATGAAGACCTGGACAAAAACAACAACGAAAGTGCAAATGCTGACGCGTTTCTGCGTTAGAAGCAGCCATGGAGTGGTACGAACAACAATCAGAGTACTGTCCTACTCAACTATTGCTGCTCAAGAGAATCAGAGACCTTGCAGTGGCAAAACGAAGTTGTACAATGGTACAGCGAAAAATAAGTAATTATTTTCCACAATCAAGGTAAAATTGCGACATTTTGCATCTATTTGGCTTTTTCTTCAAGCACGTTTCCCGCATAGGAGGATTTTCACTATTCGTATAGAGTTCGGTTTCATATACTGCATGGATCACATTCGGTTTCCGGTTATCCGAACAATCGCGTATCCGAACGGTGTCCGGTCTCAATTGATTCCGATAAACGACGTTCTACTGTATAAGCGTTCTCTTCAAACTTTCAAAATTGACAGTATCCGGGGTATGATTTGTGCATTTCTACACCATGAGGAGGGAGGGGGTGCGCTTTGTTCCTTTAGCAAAAAGGGTCATAAATTAATGCTAATTTAAATGCTAACTATTTCATTTATTCATTGTGAAATAAAACACGAGATCAAATACCAAAAATTGAAAAATATTTTAACTGTAGGCAATTAATTGGTTGGCCATTTCTTTATGATGGCGCCTCCCGGATTACTGCTTCCTTTGGCCAACCCTGACAGTGTTAACACCTGAGTTACTAAAATCTAAAATTTCTGTTACGCCTGAATTGTGACTAATTAATGTTTCGGAATTTGAAGGACAACGCGCTATACAATTGTATACGTGTTCAATATCTTCTTCAATAGCTCGACAGTCCTGGGTGGGCCCTGGCCTTCTCCAGGCATCCCCACTTTTGGCAACTGTTTTCCAACTTTCGACCTTTAAAATTTTTAAACCTTTTTCAACACAGTCAATCCATCTTTGCCAGAAAGATTTTCTTGCAGCAACGATCTTCATTCATTCTAGCCGGATGACCAGCCCATTTAAGTCTCTGTAATTTGACAAATTTTACAATATCAGGTTATTTGTAAATTTTGTACAGTTCTAAGTTAGATCTTCTCCTTGATCCATTCACTTGGATCCCATCAAGAAGGCAGCGTAAGATCTTTCTCTCGAAAATTCCCAAAGCTTCCTCATCACGTCAAGTTAATGGCCAAGTCTCTGATGCATAAGTCAGGGCAGATCTTATAAGACTTTTGCAAAGAAGCAATTGAGTTCTTAATTTGAGAAAACTGGATTTTAAATTATTCTTCAAGGCATAAAAACATCTATAAACAGCAATGATTCTTTTATAAGTTTCTGGACCAGCTCATTTTTATTATTTATCTGCGATTCCAAATAAGTGTTCAATATATATTCCGTGTCAAAAATCTTGCATCACCTTGAGAAAATTTAATGGGGCGGTTCTCCCTCCCCTCTTCGAGAGCTCTTTCTCTTACTTCCAAATCACGTGATTAAAGAGAAATTCACACATTTTCGGATTACAATCAAGATCACAATGCTCCAAGACTATTTAATATCAATATACTTACAAAAATAAATTTTTTTTTTTTTTTTTTTTTTGGTATTTGTATTGACTAGGGAAATTATTCAGTTTTATTAAAAATTCTACCGTTCAAAAAAGATATCCTATCTAGTACAGTTGTTCTGAAGCTGTGGTCTCCGGAGGTCTGCGAAGTTTTCTCATTTTGTGTTAAGATTTCCCTCATTGATAGACCTTGTTAAAAAATTGAAGGATGTGCCATTGTAGACAGCAGTGCCGGTTTATCCATTGGGTGCTTGGGGCGGGCGCCCGGACAAGCTGAACTGAACCAGGTGTTCTGCTTATAAATTTTGATCCGCCAGTACCAAGGGGGCCCGTTGATCTTTTGCGCCCAGGGCCTGAAATGAGCTTAAACCGGCACTGGTAGACCAGATAACAAAATTGCCGGAATGAAAAAAACTACAAGAACACGCGTTTCGAACACATAAGAATATTAATTATTAATTCAGTTTTTATATTGTTTGCAGCTACGTAGCCATTACTACAACGTAATATTTTCAAAAAATATGTAATAGAAACACTTGTGCAAAGATTAAGAACTGAATTCAATGCGACAACGATTGCATTTAAATCACTCAGCCATGTGTTAAGAGTCAGGGAGGGGTGCTCAAAATCTTAGAGGTCCGCGAAGTCAGGCTGATACATAAAAGGGGGTGGGGCGATCAGAAGTTTAAGAACCGCTGATCCAGTATGATTACCTGCTCTCTGTCCGACAGAAGCAGGTATCGCTGGGGTTTCTATAAAAGTTAAAAACGCAAACCACTCCGCTGAAGATCTGTAAATACGCTTTGTGGAATTAAAGGAAATATTTGAGGTCGAGTGAGCCCAGTTAGATTCTCGGTCATACAAGGTGTGACACAAAAAGACGAGACTAAGAATGCAGCTAGAAAACAGAGTGGAGTTGGCAACAACTGTTTTAGTGACGTCATCCTACGCACATCCATCCGTGGGGCGAGTTTTGCCATAATATATCACGCCAATTGGGAGTACTGCGCCAATAAGTGAACACGTGCAAATGCATTCTACCGGCAAAAATATCGAATCAACATCAAGTTTCTAGTGAAGAAATTAGTAACAAAATCATTTCAAATACTAACCGAGGCTTATGGAGATGAAACTTTGTCTCATGCACATGTATTTGAATGGTATAAGAGGTTTTTAGGGGGGAAAGGTTAGCATGTTAGATGATGAACCTGGTGGGTACCCAAGGTCAGCGATTACAGACCAAAACATTGCCAAAATTCGTGATATGAATGAGCTCTCACTCACATCAGTGGTCAGACCCTTAATCAACACGACTACATTAAAGGACTAAAAAGGTTTCGTGAAAAAATTAGGGAAAAAAGGTCAGAATTGGAAAGTGGTAGATGGCTGTTGCACCAAGACAATGCATCCACTCACATGGCCCTATCTGTCAAGCAGTTTCTGACCAGATAAAGCATTACTCTGATGAGGCATCCTCCTTATTCACCTAATTTGGTCCCATGCGACTTTTTTTTATTTCGTACAGTGAAATCCTCCTGAAAGGGAACCCATTTTACCTCATTTGAAGAGGATGAGGCAAAAAACGGACAATCTCCTAAAGGGACTTCCAAAAACCTCGCTCCTTAACTGTTACCAGCAATGACAGCATCGACTGCAGAAGTGCGTGAATATTGAAGGGGACTACTTTGAAGGTGATACTGTCACAGAGAGAACTGATTCTGTTAGTACAATGATTTATTGAGCCAGTCTCGTTCTTTTTTGTGTGTCACACCTCGTATATGTGTGTGCGGGAAATTAGCCCTCAGAAATTCACTGATCGTTTAACTGACCTAGCTCAACGAAGCTACACGACGCCTATAGGAGAGGGACCTCATAATTTTGAAACATGGTCAAAGCATGAAGGTGACATATATTGCAGTAGGGACTTCATTCTCAAAACTTGCACACCATACCAATGTGAGGACTTAAAGCCTCGATAGATTTCACTTGCAGCAACTCATCTACTTGTTGGGTCTTTAGCGGTGTCAGGGCTCGAACCCATGACTCGACAAACAACTTCAGTTAAATCCACATGCACTCGACTATCACGGCCACATTAGGCCATCATATACGCAGCGTCTTCACATTCGCATCGCTCCCACCCCCTCCTTCCGGTTTGTGTCTTGGTGATAAATGTGTCCATATTATAAAATTTCATTTAAAATAATGATAAGAAATTCCAGATAATTTTCATAAAATGTCAAATTATATCTATTTGCAGAATTCAAAATAATTTGTAATAGTTTTAAATTTTACGATCTAATATTGACTCATTCTATCGCTCGTTACGACTTTAAAAGTGGCAGGCAAGTTTCTTTTGTTAAGCAAAGATCTACTAAGAACGGGTCCTGCGGAATTTAGTTCCAAAGGACGGAAAGGAAGGTGGGTTGCAGGGGTGTAATAGATTTTAAAAAATTCCTATTTTTGAGCTATTAGATCTTCAAACTTGAAATTTGACAAGCTTTTCATTTTTGTTGAGCGGAGATCCACTAAGAAAGGGTTTTCAGGAAATCGACTTCTAAGGGGGTGATTACGATGGCGTAAAACATAGATTTACTTCCGTTTTAAATGTTCTTCTGTCCTTTTTAATTCAAGAGGAACGGAAAATAAATTAGTTTTTAATTACAATCGTTAAGTTAATTCTAAAACTTAGATATCAATAACTAAAAGAAATATAACCATACAACAGGATGAAACACCTAGCAAGACAAATAGGAAACAGCTACTTTGTTTATTAAGTTTTTTTGAAATATTCTATTTTTTGTTTATACTTTCAAATATATACTTGAAACTTAGAATGAGATTATGGTTCAGCATCAGTTTGTTCTAAACCAGTGATTCCCAAAGTGGTCTAAATAGACCCCAGGGGTCTATGGCGACCTGCAAGGGGTCCACGACAGCAAAAAGATAATTTGGGGGTCCATGAGTTGTAAATGGGGGTCTACGATTGGGGTTCTTTGTTATGTACACCTTTGCACTTTGTTATACACGACAACAACAACATTAAACCAGATTGTGACTTTAATTTTGAAGGAAAATTTAATCAAATGAAAACCAGATTTTACACATTTAACAGATTTATTTACTTAATTTAATAAGGTTAATTTGCAGTTATAAGGTGATAGCATAAATTTTATTAAGGCAGGGACCATCATTTTAGCGTTTCTTGCCAGAATTAAGCTAAAGGAGTATAATATTGAATGTCGTGAATTTTTCCAGTTTCTAAATTGGCCACCGATAATATGCCAGGAAAATCGCGTTTTAACTTACGTTCAACATTTAAATTCCCTTTATTCAGATTTTGAAACTAGGTTTGAGAATGCTTTGACTACATATATGGTAATTACCTCAAAAGGCAATGAATTCATATAATCACACTGGAAAAAAAATGTCACAATACAAGAGGAGCTGATTGGAATAGGCAGTAACGGAGATATTAAAGTTCAGAAACGGATGTCGGCAATTTTGGCTTTAAAAAGACATACCTGTTATTTATCTCGAATTATGGAATATTGTGAGAAATTTCTTAATTGTGTGCTTTTCCTAGTGAGAAGGAGTTTCAGAAACAGTTGTCGACTGGGCACGACTAAACAAGGAAATTTAGGGTTAAACCTGATAAAATTGATAACAAATGTTGAATATTTGCTATTGAAGCACCAGATTCATCCCTGACAAAAAACATTGTTTATCAGTTATTTTATGAATCATTTAAATTTAATTTAATTAACATGTGTGTTTCTTAAGTTTTAAACTCTACACTTCACTACATCTATAAATTTAAATCTTTTAAAATAATCAGCTCTGTACCAGGTGTCATAAACACATTTAAGCTGATACATTTGCAAAAATTCAATATTACATAAGCAGGGGTCTACCACAAACCGAAAAACATGGCAAGGGGTCTATGAGACAAAAAAAGTTTGGGAACCTCTGTTTTAAACCAACTATCGGTTATACAAAAAAAATTTCAACCCATACTGCTTTAAAATCGCTAGTATGTGTTTCCCAGTAAAAAGGTTTTTATCTCAGTATTTTGATTGATGACTTGCAAGCCTATTATTACCATGCCAATATTGAAAAATAACTTTATTTACGTTTAAAATGTTTCTAACCCAAATAGATTTTTTTTATTTTTTGTTTACTTACATAAGTTGCAGCATTGAAGATTTACAGTTTGGAAACTAGAATTGTACATAGATACGAACACTCATACCAGTCGAAGAACTCCAAGGAAATTTGTTATTGATTTTAACTGTTTCTTTTTAAATTCCTTATTGTTTTAAATTTTTTTAAAAAAATGTGCACGAGAATTTTTGTTTGCTTCTCAAGCTCTGATGATTTAATCTCACTTTTCAAAATCCGTCAGATATTTCGAGACCTCTGAAGAATAAATGGGAGGGTCTGTTGAGATTCTATTTTCTTCAATCGATTTTTTGGGGGGAGTTGAAATACGTTTCTCGCACGTATTGAGTCACGAATGATAACTTTCCATATGAAAATATGATGGCGGAAGTATATCTCCGTTTCAGAAAAATAAGTATATGGAACGAGGGAAATTTTTCCCCCTTCTTTGATTCTTAAAGTTACCGATCATCAGATTTTTACACGACATATCCAACTTTTTCGTCGTTTTTAGTCCAGTGTGACGTCGTGACCCTTTTAAAATACTTTGTTACATGGTAGCGTGACGTATCACACAGCTAATTGCCAAAAAAATATTTTATTCCAGATTAAATAAACAAAAAGTATATTCATTATTGATTGGTCCAAATTCACAGATTATCTCGATGGAAAAGTTCTGGTTCAATTGCAGTTCATGTATCCCAGCCTTTGAGCCACAGACTCCGGCAATCCGTCTTTCACCAGTGGAACATTCATCGACCCTGGTCCTTGAGAAGCGGCTGCCCCCACAAACTCAAAAAATTGAACAGCGATGAGAATCCGTAAATAGAAGGAGATCGAGAGTCTCTGTCAACTTCCGAGCTGACCCTTTTAACTCCCTGTGGGCGTGTCCCTTTCACGCCCCCAATCACCTCTCATTGGCACGTGTAACAAATTTGAACCCGTCTATCCTCACTTTAGTCCTACTCCATTGGTGCAGTTGGGGAAAATAGGCCGGCACGTCTGATCCCCACTCCGAAATGGCACCTTGTTTACCATTTGGAGGCCATAAATCGCCTTGTCACGAAGGAAAAGGTGACATCAAAGCCATTTTCTAAATCAATTCATATGTGTTATGCCCTAGGCACGAGGAAAGAATAACCGGTCCGTTTTGGGAGATACAATGTCCCATCATGACAACTTGGTCCCCCGAACTTTAAACTTGACAAGTATTGTAAGGGAGAGTTCTGCTAATGAGCAGATGTCACACTAGAAAACCTTTGGGATCCTTCAGAAGTGATTGGTGTTTTTTATATCGAAAATTTTTAAATGTTCGAATGACTACGATGATTTTACAAGATAGGTCCATCATAAGTGGATAATCTAAACGGCGTATAGCAGAGTCAAGGCTGATCCTAGGAGGTGTGTAACGAGTGCTCCGAGATGTGTGAATGAATATGATCAACATGCAGCGAGTTTTTCCTCCAGGGTTTGAAACTTAGGTCGACGATCACGTGCTGTATCCGGATTTCTCTTCCCACTCATTTTACAACAAAAAAAAACAGAGCAGAAAATATGAATAGCATGTATACTGTACAAGAAAACAAATGAATGAAGATAAAAAAAAAAATTTTAGATAGGGTTGTGTCATCTGTGCGTCCCCCCTTTGGGACACCTGCGACTCCCTCCCACGACCGGATCAGTTTTAGGAGAATTTATCCCAACATGTGCAAAACACCTGCATTCGCTAATATATTTCGACGGACGTGTCTTGGTTAGCCCCGGCAACCTTTGACACGAGGAAAAGCTATTCCGCCCGCGGCCGGATGTAGGGAGAGAAAAAAACGCCGACAACGGTCAACCGCAGAGATGGAGAGGGAGCCGTGAGAGAAAGATGAGTTGGGAGCGAAACCTTCGCAATGAACGGACACCAAGATCCCTCCCTCACAAAGCTATAGTATTTTGGGACTCTAAAATCATCTAACAGTACTAAATTGTAAATTAAAGTAAATAATAGCTGTGACTTAATTAAAATAAATTATGATACTTCAAATCATGCTACCTTTATTGAATCAAATGTCACAGGGTTATCAAAAAATAAAACTATTGTTGGAAATATACAGTATATTAATGTTTTCGTACGTGATTTTTCCCAGCAGTAGATTTTTGAATTGCTACTAATTTTTTCACGCTTTAAAAAACGAAAAAAAAGGGGGGGGGATAGGTAGGTTCTGAAGCTATTTCCATTATTCGTGCATTTTCTTTCAGGGGGAGGGGGGGGGAGGGCTTAGACGGTAGCTTCCGATCGAACCATTCGATGAACACGTCTGGCTTTATTGATACCTATACATTATTATCAAGTATCGTCGTGGACTGATCTCAGAGCATAAATATCGGAAAATTGACAAACATGGAACTTATTTTTTACAATCACTTGTGAGATAATCATTAATATTTAGGACTGCGTGTGAGTGCTAGTGTTCCGCGTCAGTTTCTTATTCTCCGGTGCTACGTAGTCAAATATTCTCGGCTTAATATTCATATTTTGCTATTATCATTAAGAAAAGAAGAAAAACATTAAATTTAATTTATGTTAGTTATGCAGAAAATTCTGTTTGAAATTTGATTTTAAAAGGAGTTTAACTATTTTAATCTGGCCTCTACCCAATTTCCTGTTCAATTGTGTAACAACTTACTTAAGGTTGTTGTTGGAGGTTCGAGTAAAAATCAGCCATAGTTTCAAATTCAAATTTTTATTCCACTAACTTAAATCTAACAACTTTATGTAGGAAATGTACTACGCCACTAATTAGAAGAGCAACCACACGGCTAAAGGATACTTAATATATGAGTACTTCACTTACTTTTGGAACACTTTGGACTTCTACGGTGTAATTCACCGTGTTGTTGTTGTTGAGTCCTTCCCGAAGGGAAGGAATGAAAATTGCGAGAGCCTGAGATAGGTGGACTTCTACACGATAAATGGCGACGCCACCTATCTCCACCTCCACAATTTAGGCACGGAACTGGAGGGTGGTGGATATTCTCCTGCCCCTGCACCCGTGGTTTCTGCTGCGACCGCCCACAAGACTTTCGGACCCACTGATTTAACGAGAACGTTCTTCGTGTGTACTCGGAGGGTATTTGGTGGCATCGGGCATCAAACCCAGCCTTCCCGCCTGGATTTCATCGTTCTAACCACTAGGCTACCCACGGCCCCCATAATTCACCGTAATTCTCTTATTTGTTGTACGATTCCGTCGTAATCATTAAACTTAATCGTATAACTTATTCGCCAATCAGCAATAATTAACTATCCAGAGATTACTCGTCGATTAACTCTCTCGATCAATTGTAGACTAACTTTGTGTACCTAAATGTTCACGATTAAATATAACAACTCAATTGAATAATTCAAGTCTTCTTCTTCGGGAGAAAGTTTTCAATAGAACTTACACTTAAAAGGAAATAAATTTACCCCAAGAGGATTAGTTGAAGGTTCGCGGATAGACCCGTTACAATTGTATCCCCATATTAATTTTTTAGCCTCGATTTTTCTGATTATTGTAATGGGATTAACCTTAAGGTCGGTATCAAAGGAGGCAACTTTGGGCCAGTCAACTCATTTTCTATCATGACTCCTAGTGTAAGGAGCGAAAAGAGTTCCTTTCACACGCATTCACAAAGTTGACTGACAGGAAAAAGTTGCATAGGAAAAGGGAATTCCTGACTAAATGATACAACGATTAAATCCGAGGAAACAAAAAGCCTTTCTCCGTTTTCAATACACAAGTAGCCGCGTGTGAAGTGCGTAGCTCTTACAATATCCTTTTAGTTGAGTCAACTACAGAGAAATAGAACATGGTTTTCGAATGCTCGAGGGAGTGATTCAGCAGTGTGTGCCAGTTGACCACGTGTGAATAGACCCAGGCGATTTATATCCAAAACTAACTTCTGAGTGTCTGTTCCTTCTGTAATATGCGGCACAAGTAGACAAATGTGAAGGAGCCTTTAGGTTAGGAGAAGACGTTTTGCGACGAAATTTAGCTTCAAAAAGGGACTTTCGTGCACTCCCCCTTTTCTTGCATTTATTCAAAATCCCTACTATAAAGAGTAGTTCACAATCTCTCTCTATATATATCTTGTTCAAATTTTCAGTCGTTAATAAATTATATTTTAAAGCACTCAATTGAGCTGAAATCTTATATACACGATTATTTTGGATGACAATACGGTAATTTAATTGGAATTAATAAATATTAATTGATAAAGACTTACTATTTAAAGAATTACAAATACAGCCACGTTGGCATCATATTTGGCGACTTAGCGCATTTTGCGACTTGTGTCAAAACTTTAAAAGGTATTTTCCCTCACATTTTAAAGCACTCATTTGAGTTGAAATTGGCGACAATACGATTTTTATAATTAATTAAAATTAATTGACTGAAACTAATTATTAAAGAATTACAGATGCAGCCTCGTTGGCTTCATTTTTAGCGACTTGGGTCAAAACTTTAAAAAGATTTTTTCCCCCTCACGTTTTAAAGCATTCAGTTGAATTGAAATTTTATATACACCATTGTTTTGGATGACAATACGATACTTTAATAATAATTAATAAAAATTAATTGCCACTTAATATTGTGGTTCTGTGATATGTATATACATATTTATCTTGATTGTAATTATTTGATAAAAAGTTACTAAAATAAATTTTTCTTTGTTTACCTACGTAGAAATCGACTTTAAATTTTTTTTATATATTACTTGTTCTTTCCAGCTGTGTTTCTTTTTTTCTTGCCTAAAATTGACCTACTATGTGTTGCCGCATAATGTTGTTTACTTGCTTATCAGTATAGCGGAAAAATAGGATATTTTATACTCTTCCCAGGTCCCTTTCATTTGAAAACCTCGAACGGTCAAGCGATGGACTTCTATTGGTTTTAACAGACCAAGTAGTGTTTAAAAAACAGTTAAGGCTGTCTTTATCAAAAGTACGAGAATCTGAACTAAATGCAGAGCACATTTTCAGGCAGAAAAACGCCTCAATGTTCATGAAAACTTGCAACATAGTAATTCATATATCTGCGAATAATGTAGCGTTTTTAAAAATTTAGAATACCCTATAAATAATTAGTTTTTCCTTTTAACATGAACATGGATAGCTCATTTAGCTTTACGGTACAGGAGAAAAAATGCGAAACAGATTTTATACCTGAAAAAAATGGATCAACTCAGATAAAAATGAGTATAGCTCAGTCCCCTCCCCCCTTCTCAACCTTTTTATCGCAGTGGACCGTTCAAAGTGTGGTCATTCCACCGCTTCCCGCTGAGGGTGGGGCTTTGATTGTTAGTATTTTAGATTATTTTGATAATAATTTTAGTTTAATTGTATTTCATTATGCCTTTAGAATAAAATGCAGACCAAGTGATTTCCATGGGAAGTCGCGAGTGAGTGCATATTAAAGTCGCACTGTTAAGATACACGAGGGCTTTTGGTGACGAACCTCGTCATTTTGAACCATGGTCAAGTGACGAAGACGATACCTAAGCTGGCACCCCCTCTCCTAAAAACCACACCACACCAACGGGAGGACATTTGAGCTCTCGACATATTTAACATGCATCGCTCCCCTACAAGGTGGATTTTTCAGCGGTCCTCGGCTCGAACCTGTGACACACCAGCCACGAGTCAATTACCTTGACCACTAGGCTACCGCGGCCACCCATGGAAAGTGACACAAACGCGAGAGAAATACACCACAGTAAACAAAATGGAAAAAATTTAATGTTCCTTGAGCGGTTAGGTACCATTTGATCCATGGTCCGGTACCGGTTCACGGCCTGGGAGTTGGGGACCACTGCTCTAGAAGATAGCAAAGCCGGAATGTAATTTTAATGTTTCAGTTCTTTTATGTATGAAAAAATATTCCGAATTAGGGTTCTAGTCTTCAACATTAAGAAAAAGGCTTAAGAGGGAATAAAACTCTTTGGTTGATTTTTGAACCAGCTATTTTGATTGAAATATAAACCGCTCGATCGCTGTTTAATCCCGTTAAGGTATCCGACTACGCTCGGAACCGTCATTTTGCAAAAACGTACAAACGAATATTTGTTTAAATATTTAGTGTCACTTAGATAAGAACACACGTATAAAATTGTTTTAAGAATATTATTAAGGGAAAAAAATCACATAAATGCAATATTTTGACAAAAAAACTAACTTATAATTATTTATTTTCAGAACATTCTTCTTTTAAGAAAAATGCTTCAATAATAGTAATATTTTATTTATAAATAGTTAAGACCAGAGAGCCTTAACAAGGATTTTAGAAAAATTCATATTATTTTCAGATTTACCACCAATTGAAATAATTATCGGTGTTTTCTTTGTTAAAATTTCTCCTCTCTGATGTATTTAAATATGAATAAATCCACTTCTAAGTCCTATATTCCAAACCTCCCTGTTTCAGGCTCTGTACAGAGGTCTGAGCTATACATAAGGCAAAATCTGATTATTATAAAAACATTTTCCACAAAAGGAGAATGTTTTGAAAATAAATAATTCTGTTCATTTTCTACCAAAATATACCAATTACTGTAATATTATTCGTAAAACAATTTTATGCGTGTATTCAAATCTAAGGGACACTAAATATTAAAAAAAAATATTCATTTGTACGCTTTGCAAAATCGCGGTTCCAAACGTAGTCAGATACCTTTGGTCGAGCATGTGATTTTTATTAACACCCTTTTATCAGATTCACTTGTATGTAATGGAATCTTTGAACTCAATTTTTACCCGCTTTAAAAGGTCATATTTATTCGAAATTCTGCTCACTTGTCTAGGACCGATGACAATACAATAATTTAATAATTTTTTTCCCATTGTCCTGATCAGGATCATTAGGATTAACGATTTCCCATTTTCAGATTCCATCCCGCATCTGGCGGCTCATTTCAGATCCCGTTTCCAGATTTGGCGACTAAAAGATTAAATTACAACTTGTGAGCGCGACCTATTTGAAGTCGCACCTTCACCGTCTTGCCTACCTAAGAATGGGGGGGGGGACATAGTATCCCCCAGAAACTTCCATAATAATTATTATTTTATTACTATTCAAACACACTAATCAACCACAAGTGAAACTACAAAAGGAGACCCTACGAGTGATATATAAAGAGGTCAATATATTCTAAGTAAACAACTCTAAGTAAACAAGCACCAGTGATCCGTTTAATTTAATCTAATTCAATCTGTCGTATATTCTTAAACCTTAATCCACTAATTTATTATAGTAGCAAACTCCTTCCTTAACTCACGTTGTGATAATGAAATAAATCTCCCCTACGAATCACCGCAACAGTTCCCCTGCTCCTTCTATCTTACATTTACAAAACCTTTTTTTTTTTTTTTGATTTTATATAGTCAAACTAATTTACATATCAAGGTTTTTTCTTGAGGGATGGTTGTGAATTAACGCGAAAGCTAGCCCCAAAGTTTCCCCAAGAGGATTAATCATAAGGGCGCTTATAGATCCATCACAAACTTAGTTCGATAAACAATAAAAGGGAGTTTTTTAGTTGTTTTAAATAATAATTTACTTCATTTTATCTATAACCCATTTCTAGAAATATTTGACCATTACTGATAAGAATGATAAAATGGCGAAACACTTATCGAGACACAAGAATAACTTCTTAAAATCTTTCCAATGTGGTCAAAATTTTACATCGCAAGAGCCCAAAATTCTCGCCAGAGGTTTTATATTATACAAGAACCGTCGACTCAATTCATCGAATGAGAGACCACGGCGCTGCTAACTATTTACAAACTTGAATCTTTCTCACGTTACATAACTCGTTATATAAAATGGCTAATGAACATCATATTATCAGTGTGGCGTCAACATGATTTCCTTCTCAAATATTTATGAATCACAGCATCGATAGACGGACCGAAAGTCATTTTGTTGAAATAAGTATCCAGTCTCCGAATTCAATCCCTTTTCTGGAGGATAAAAGTCAGTCAAGGTGAAGTTTTCGAGCTGATCAGACATTTTCTTCGCGATAACGTTATCGAATGGGTTATGTATAAGTATCCAGCGATGAAAGATGGAACTTGTAGAGATTACTTTGTTTATTTATATTCAGCTGTGAGACAACTGTTGTGGATTTAATATTATTTTATTTTTGTTTCCTTTTTAAGTGCCGTCGATTGCTCAGAAGCGATAGGGTTGCTCTTTAACGGTTTTCTTAGGGAAAATCAAACATTGTACGTTAAAGTCGGATAGAAAATTTTGATTTTTCGTTGTGACTTATCATAGTGTAATATTTTTCCCCTTTTGCTTTCTTAAAATTTATTTAATTTAAAAATGACTCTTTTGAACGGGAAAGCAAGAATTACAGAAAGTTTCAATAGCTTACATATATGCCAGCGTTTCTCAAACTGTGGGGTGCGCTCCCTAGGGGGGGGGGCGTGATAACCGTAAGAAGGGGGCGCGAGCATATTGAAAAGCCGAAAATAAAAGATTATTTAAAGAAATTATTAATTTACTGAGAGTAAACAAACAAAATAAATTCTGACATGATAAATAATAAAATACACTTTTACACTGATATAATACACTTATAAATGTATGAGTACTGTACAATGTATTTTATAATTAATTTAACAATAATAAGTTAAGAACAAGATTGATAATTATCAGTGAACCCATGGGCTTATATTAATACTTATCTTGATAATTTGTAAGGTTTTATAATTGGTTCCTAAACTGCCAATTAAAAGTACTAATTAAGTAATGCAATTTATTTACCAATGCCATCGTTTTCCATGTAGATGTACGTATGTGATGTGTTTTTGGAGGGAGGAGGAGGGAAAGAAAAGGAATAAATAAGCAAATCCTCTGAAAAAGTAAATCCTTCACAAACACTATCAAGGTCCTTTTATTACATTCCGAACCATTGGAATAATTTTATGGATAGCAGTGCACAGAAAAGATTGTACTTCGGAAAGACGTATATATACGTCCAAAAATTAATGCTTTGGTTGGCCGAGACGTTTATATACGCCCGCGGTTCTTAAGAGGTTGAAGTCGTATTCTAGCATTAGCGTCAATGCATAGTATTATTGAATTCAATACATTGTTATTGTATGGAGGAGAGCGCGATGAAAATTATGAATGAATATCGGGTCGCGAACATTGAAAGTTTGAGAAGCACTGATATACGCAGAGCCGTCTTAAGGCATGGGCCAACTGGGCCCAGGGCCCCATTTCGTTCTCGACTGTGTCGTAAGATGATTCTATACATACTGAATAGTGATATTTACACTTTTTTGTGATTTAAATAAATAAGATGTTCCTTTACTTTTTTGTGGATCTTTATATAATGTTATAATTTATAAGTTACAAATTATTATTATTTTTTATATTTACACTCTCTAATAAAACTAGTAAATAAAACCAAGAAACACCTGTGTTTTCTTTTTTCTAAAATTTCTACTCCCGGTATTAAAATCTGAAAAATACCAAACACCGGTATTGAACGTTTGGTCCGATATTGCACAATTCCCCTACTCACCACCATCATCAACGTAAATTTGTCCTAACTGTGGTTTTGCTCAATTCTGTTGAAAAGAAGTTTCTTTTATTAACTATACCTTAAGTATAAATAGATTTATTAAAGCATCACGAAAAACTTTTTTTTATGTGTCGAGAGGGATATATATATATATTTTTCTTTCTACAAAACGCATTAGGAGCAAAAAAATGACATTGAAATAAAGGATACTAAATTATATATTTTAAATATTTACATATTCTGAAGTAAACATCTTTGATATATTTTGTTTCAATATCCAAGTCACTCATATAAATATAATTCAATTGTTTCAAGACATTGAATAAAATATAAGTGATCGTTATTTAAAATAAAGTATAATGTGAAGATTGACCACGATTTCAAGGTGTTTGTTACATAATAACACAAAAAAAGAAGTGATACTATGTAATATTTTTTTCCTAAGATAATGACGGTAAAAATAACTGTCATTTGTAACTAATGTTTTTTGGGGGGGGGGGGGGGAGAGATCTCTCTTGTTTTGTATCCTCTTAATTTATAGAGTAGTCATATGGTGGCAACCGTTACGAAAACTTACTTTGGTTACCATGGCGACTATCCAGTAACTGTAAATATGCACCCAGGAGGGGGCGATAACGTTATGCATCCAATTATTTTTAAATAATAAATGATTATTCGATGCAATATCGGTAAACTTATTACAAATTCATTTGTGTGTGGTTAATGTATTCACAAGAACACAGTTTGTTGTTTTCCAGTAAATATTTTTGAATAAAATTAACTTATTTATTTTATATTTGTTAATAAATATTACATTTTTACACTAAGGTTAATTGTACATAATATCCAGCTGTCGTTTTCTCCAAAATTTTACTTGGAAAATAGACAATTAATGAGTCGTTATGTAACTCAAATAAATTAAATTCAAAATACAATTATCGTTTTAATATGTGTAATTTATGATTAAACAACTTAAGTTTACAAGAGAGAGAACATTAACGCCACACTGTTCATCAACACGGCTTTTGGCGATGGACCTCGTCATTTTGAACCATGGTCAAGTGACGAGGACGACACCTGAGCTGGCACCTCCTCTCCTAACTACCACACCACACCAACGCGAGGACGTTTGAGCTCTCAAAAGATTTAACGTGCATCGCTCCCTACACGGTGGGTCTTCAGTGGTACTGGGCTCAAACTCATGACACGCCAGCCATGATCCGATACCTTGACCCCTTGGCTATCGCTGCCTAGAGGGTCCGAAGCCGTTGAAATTCATGTACTGCATAAAAAAAAAAGATCGTACAAAAATAAATCGCATAAAAAAGTACCTCACAACAACATTTTCTACTGTACAATAATGTGACAACCGATTTGTAGTTTTGTACTAAAGAATTCATGTTGTTATGGATTTTAAGTGCGTTAATTGTTTCCTGTTAATTAAACGTGTTGTAATTGCTAGATAAACTGATGTAGAACCATGTGATTCAATTTTCCAGGGGAATCTAACGCTTTCCGTCTTTCGACTCTCGTCCAATGAAAACTTGAAATAATTCCGGCAAAATGAGCTGAATTCATGAAGGTCACGTGATAAATGCAATCACGTGATAGATGCAATCACGTGATCTCCATTGAATTCAAAACAAACTGACTTTAGATTTGTACTTCTTATTATACTTGTAAAATTTAGATACAATTTCAAAATTGATAAATGTATAAAAATGTTTTAATTATGTTTAAAAAAAATTAAATTAAATGTTAAGTATTAAGATTTTTCAAAAAGAATTTTTTTGAAATTAAACAAAATTTCTTATATCATACGAATACATTTAAATCAAGTGCATTTTTTTTTTACCTATGCCCGTCATTATTGTAGACAAACATACACATTTTAAAAGAAAGTTTCTGAAATAGCAACAAAAAGTTGTCAACAGCAAAGTGCATGAATGGGTTGGCTGGAAACACGTGATTCAGCTGACTATGACGTCGCATGAATTTATGAGGTGATTTGTGGGAAACACGTAATTGCAGTTATCATGTGGCTATGTCGTCTCATTGTAACGGGTCTATCCGTGAATCTTTCTCAACTCCTCCTGGGTAAAATTATTCCTTTTAACTCTGAGTTCAGTTGAAAACCTTTCACGGTGAAGAAGACGAGATTTAGGCAAATGAGTAATTCTATTTAAACGTTGGCATTAAAATAAAAGGTGATGGTCGATGGTTGACAGTTGACGGTTGAAATTGAGATTGAATTGCGAATAAGATTACGACTGGAGGTCGAAAAGTTAAGCATGATATCAAAAGAGAATTCAAACGTAAGAGTATTCCAATATTCAGATTAGTTATTATTATTAAATTGAAAACTTTTAATTGTTATAAATTCATCTACAGGTATATGAGTTAATAGTAAGACATTAATAAAAATGCAAATAGACACAAAAATCCTTTCTTTTCTTTATTTAGTGTTTTTAAAATTGTAAGACTATTAATAAATTGAAAACTTTTAATTTCCCCCAATACATATTGAATTTAAACACTCCTATGTCTTAGGTTATATTAACCATATTAGATATTTTCGTAAAGCAACTTTCACAAAAATTATTTTTGAGAAGCCTTTGTTAAGCATCGATCCACAGTGGCGCTGCAAATAAAACCATTTACAGGGTGGGTGGACAAATTTCATAATTCCTAGAATAATTAACAAATTTCTTTTTAATTGGTATTTTCATGTTTCTTTATCCACCACTTTAATAATAAAATATTTTTTTAACACATTTCTTAGTTTGTACTTTAATTTATGTGTTTTTGATAATGTCGAGCAAAAGGTCTGCTATTTTAGAGTTGTTTCAGCAAAGGAAACGAAAGTGTGAAGTCGTTCATTTGCTTATTGTACCTTGGCAAACAGTGTTTGGTGCAATTTGACGTTTCAAAGAGCTTGGGAATAATGGTCGACATCCAGTAAGTGGGCGAAAACGCTCTATAAACACTTCAATGAATCGCAGGCCATCGAAAAGCGAGCCCAGAGGAATCCGATGGTTTCCATGAGAAAATCGCTCGTGACATGAGAATATGTGTCAGATCCGTGAGACAAATTGCAAAAACGGAGCTTGGATTGAAGCCTTACAAGTTGCGAAAATTTCAGCTCCTCAATGAAAGAAACAAACTCGTACGGCTCCAAAGATGCCGAAAACTTTTGAGATGGGCCGCAAGTCAACGATGGGAGAGATTCCTTTTCACTGATGAGAAGCTCTTTGCGGTTCAACAAGTTCATAACACCCAAAGCGATTGAATCTGGTCTGCGGACGCTCCAAGCATTCAGCAATTGTTGAATATCGCCAATATCGAAAGTCGGTCATGGTCTGGGGCGGAATTTGCGCAAGTGGCAAAACTCCTTTGATTTTTGTGGTAGAGGGGGTTAAAATCAATCAAAAAGTGTACCAGGGGGACATTTTTGAAGCTGTTGTACTTACGCGGGTCCAAAAACATTTCGGAAATGCAAAGTGGACGTTTCAACAAGAGACTCTGCACCAGCTCACAAGGCCAAAAAAGACACAAGAGTGGTGCAAGGCAAATTTTCCAGACATGATATCATGTGAAGAATAACTACCCTACTCGCCGGATCTCAATCTCATGGATTAGAGTCTACGGTCCATTTTTGAGTCCAGAGACTGCACTAAACCATACAAAACTTTAGACTCTCTAAAGCAATTGTTTCTGCCGGAATGGAATAGATTAATGGTAAAAAACTTAAAGCTCATTGTTGAAAATTTCTGCAAGCGTTTGCGCCTCTACATTGCTGCAAACGGCGGTCACTTTGAAACCAACTAAATTTATTTATTAGTACGAGTGTATTCTTATTATTATTTGTTATATTTTGTTAATTTCTTAATTTTTTATAAAGTTGTTTAAAAAATTGTTTGTCCGGGTTTTTTTGCCACACCCTGTATGTTGCGATATTGCTGGCTCTGTTTCGAATTTTTCTATCAAACGAAGGATGTTTGTAAAAAAGTACACATTAATGGACAATGTGACAACGCACAATGCACTAACATTCCTTTTTTTAAAGCTATGCTATGCTATGGGGAAAAAATTGGGATTTTGATTTTTCGGTAACCCTTTTAATTCACTATATTTATTCGATTTTTTTATAAGTTTTATTTTGAGAAATTCATAAAAAATGTTGCTTGATTGATAGAATTATACATGGCCGCCCTCATGCGGTGCACACCTGTTAGCATAGGCCCTGCTATGTTTATAGTGTTGGTTGCTTTAACACAGTTGGTTTACCATCATCGAGATCATCCTCTTATATGTTAGGGTATTTACACGTTTTATTGGACAACGATTCCAGTTATCATGTCAATGTGTGACGTCAGCTGAGCTGGAAATTTACACCCAAACAACGGGGTAAAATTTTTGAATGTGTCTGATAATGTAAGGTGTGGGAAGCCAGGTGACAATTGTAGAATGTCCGGTGCCAATCGGGTGATTAATTAATTGTTTTATTAAAGTCGTACTTCAAAGCTACATGAGGTTTGTTGGTGGAATGTCCAAAGGAGCCGAGTTCACACGAAAAGCGTTTACACCTACAAACCGGTTCAATGAGTAATCACCCCCGCATTCAACCTTTATTGTTTATCGGTGATAAATCTCATAATTTTAAACCATAGTCGAATGAAGAGGTCGAGGAGAGATACCTCATTCTGCTCGTTACTCCAACGAGAGGACTTGCAGCCTCAGCAAATTGACCATGTATCAATCCCTTTACACGGTGAGTCCTCACTCACCCTTGGACTCGAACCCACGACTTGACAGAAACAACTCGAGTCCCGATTTCGCGAACAGGACCACTCGGAGTCAACCAGTGATGCTAGTCTCGGTTCGTTGAATAACTGGTGTAAAGTTTTACCGCCACACAACTGCAAGATTGGCTTCTTCATGTAGATAGCATTGCGCCGTCCATATCCACACGAACACCCTTAAAATATTGCGGGGTCCTTTTATCTGACATCACCCCGACAAGCGATGACCGTGAGAAAAACACCACTCTACCTGCTATCCGGAACCCCGAGTGTAATTCGAGGTTTTAGAGGCGACCGCCCCCACACCAAGAGGGTGGATAGACAGTCCGTTTTGAAACACTGGAAAGAACGGTTGTGTTTGTCACCTTCTTCACACATAACATATTCTGTAGAATGGACAGGGACGTCTTAAGGCATGGGCCAAATGGGCCCGGGCCCAGGGCCTCGTTTCGCGTTCTCGACTATGTCCTAATAAGATCATGATCCGGATAATTTTCCGGAATATTTCCGTTCATATCCTCTGAAAAAAAGGGAATTTCAAGCTGCATGTCAACAAACAAAAGTGGTCAGACTGTATTATCATGTGATGACCATTATCCATGTCTAGCCCCCCCCCCCTTGCCTAATATCATTCAACCAACTCCTTTAGTCGAAATGCGGCCATCGGTCAAGCCGGTTTGTGCCTAAGTTTTTGAGATTATGAGTCATGCACATTCATTTGTTTCATTTGACAATGCAAACTATTTACTGTCCACTTTGAAAGATCTCAGGTGGGGCCTACTTTTGCATAGGGGCCCAGTGCCTCAAAAAATCTTCTCTGGGCCCAGGGCCTCAAAGTGTCTTAAGACGTCCCTGAGAATGGATATAGTCAATAGATTGAATAACATGTGACCAAATGTACATATTGTAATAGTCACCCATACGGTATAGTGGTTAGTGACGCTGACTGTGTGCGGTATTGTTGGGCCTGGGCGCGAATCCTGGAGAAGGCATGGATGTTTGTAAACGTATAGTGCCTTCGTGGCATGGAGGTACTCTAAATAGCCGTCGAGCCGCAAGTCCTCGTCTGAGGTTGGTGGAAGGGGAAGAGAGGTGGGAGACCCCTGACCACCCCCAAGGTGTTGTCAAAATTGGGGTGGATCCGAGCAAAATCGTACTGACACCTGTATGGTGCTCAAAGCTAAAAAGCTAACGACAGTTGTAAAAATGTAGCCCTTCGCCGCGATGAATTTCGTGGACCTTGCTCTGATGTTACTGTCGATCAGGTAACAACAACATATTGTAATTAATAGCTGTGAACGAGATAAAGAATTGATTTATTAAGAAATTAAAGAATTTCTTAACTCTGACGCTACCCGCCAATTTTCCCAAACGCCACACTGGATAATAGCAATTAGAAAAGATTATCGAATGTTTGAAACGTTCTGTAAACACTGCTAATATAATATAAATGCGTTAGAAATATTATTAATACCCATTAAAACACAACTAGTGCATTTTTTTATCTTTAAATTTACTATTGATTATAAAAAGAACGGGTTAAAGAAAAATTCGAAAAACGAATTTATTTATTTGAAATTAAATTCGAAGTAACTATTGTAACAATTCATTTCGTTTCAGGCTTTTTTCTCCGTTCCAAAAAAACCCAAAGAAATAAATATTAGGTGCATTAATGTATAAAAACAATAGGCAAAAAAAATTTATCACAATCAACCTTTTTTTTCCTCTAATCAAACTACTTTTATTTCGTGATTAGTTATGCTTAGAAATTTACAACGCGCGAGAACGTGTTGGAACTTTTAATTTCTTCTCCATGATACATTTTTTTTATCTGTAACTCTACTTAGTGAGAGAGTTGTTGTTGTTACTTATGCCGCCTAGATCGACAGTAGCATCAGATCAAGGTCCACGAAATTCATCGTAGCAAGGGGCTAATAGTACACCTGTCGTTAGCCATAGCTTTGAACACCATATACGTGAGAGTAAAATTCTTGGCTCGGTTAAGCCCCAATTTAGAGGGAGAACACCCTGGGGTGGTCAGAAGCCTCCCACCTTTCTTCCCCTTCCACCAACCTCACGAGAGGACTTGCGGCTCGACGGCTATTTAGAGTACCCTCATGCCGCAAAGGCACTATACTGACATCTATGTTTTCTCCGGGATTCGAATCCAGACGTAACGGCATAGCAGTCAGCGTCACTAACCACTATAACCGGATGGGCGGCTAGTGAGAGAGTGAAAGTTACATAAATGTCCCTCAACAAAGCAACATGAGGGCAATGGGCAACGGATCTTTTTGCATCGCAATTTTGAATCGCGGTCAAGTGACGAGAATGACACCTGAGCTGTAACACCTCTTCTCGAAAATACCACACCGCGCCACCGGGAGGACTTTGAGCCTCGACAGATTTAACGTGCATCTATCCATCTACACGGTGGGTGGGCATTGCGAGTGAGTGAATATTAACGTCACACTATTTGACAACATGAAGGGTTTTGGAGACGAACCTCATTCTTTTGAACTATGGTCAAGTGACGAGGAAGACACCTGAGGTGGTTCATATTTCTTTCCTATCTACCATACCACACCATCGGGAGGGCGTTTGAGCTTCTACAGATGTACCGTGCATCGACCCGTTCTGCACAGCGGGTCTTCAGCGGTAAAAGGCTCAGACTCATGAAACGCCAATCACGAGTCCGTTACCTTGACCACTAGGCTACCGTGACCACAGGTGGGCATTGCGAGAATTTACACGCCGGGAGTACTACTGTATACAAAAATGCATAATTATTTAAAAATTAATGAATTAAATTTCCCCATTAATATTATTATTCCTATTCAGTTTCAAAACAGGCCATTAATGATAAACCTATCAAATATCGAAAACGAAATCTGAGTTTACACCTTTTCACAAAACAAAGCTTAAAATATGAACAGGAAAATCTCATTTTCAAATGGCACTTTTTGATTGAACCAAGATTCGAACGCACGACCCTTGGAGCAAGTGCCTTTATCATCAGGAAACGCGGCGGTGAATGACCTTTTAAAGCCAGTGATCAATATGAATTGATCGGTATTGTAGGGAGAGTGCTTAGGAGCACCGAACTATCCCGTAATTTGCAGAACATTCTGTTTTGTTTTACTTGATTGAAGAAAGCTGTTCGTATTATTTTCGAATTTCTTTCGCTATGCTTTAAGGAGTGGCTTCTGCAAAGGGAAAGAAAAATTAATGAGGGTGTATAACACATCGCAGAAAAAATCTCAAATTAAAATTCTATCGACAACACGTTTTTCTCTCTAAAAAAAAAAAGATTATTTAATACAAATACTTCTCTCTCTCTGTGATGAATATATTCTGTGATAACTCAAAAAATTATTTATAATTGTTTGATTTTATATTTAACGGTATTACAGCAATTATTATAATTTTTGTAATACATAATTGCATCACAGAAGAGAGTTAAATCCTTAAGTGCTGACTTAAAGTTACGCGATTCACTCCGCATTACCCCTTTTTTGCACAAAGAAAAGAAAATTCACAGATAAACGAATTTTTCTCCAAAATAAGTAAATCCTTCGCAAATACTGTCAAGGTAATTTTATTGTATTCCAAAGCCATTGGAATGGTTTTACAGATAGCAGCACAAAGAAAATGATTGTATTTCGAAAAGACGTATATATACGTACAAGGCACTTAACGTAATGGTTGAGTGAGACGCATATATAAGACTAGCGGCAGTTAAAGGGCTAATGTTGTATTTATTCATTTCGAATCTTGCACCGTCCTTTAAATTAATTAATCAATTATTAATGTTGCACTCTCTCTTCGAATCAACACAATACCTATTGGTGACGAATCTCGTAATTTTGAACCAATTAATACTCCACTCCCCAAGCTTCCACACCACGCCAAGATGAATACTTTGTACTTCAGCAAATTTATCCTTACTATATGTGAATTTTTGGAGTGAACGCGGTAGGCAATTGATCATGGTCGCGAACACTCTAGAACGGCTTCTTTCGAGCCATTTATTCGAGCACTGGTATTCCTAAAGGTACGCCATGTAGAGGACTGATGCACATTAAATGTCTGAGCTGAAAGTCCATACGTTGGTGTGGAAATTTGAAGAGTGGGGTGTCAGATGAAGTGTCCTCCCCGTTACTTGACTGTGGTTCAAATTTACGAGACTCTAGCCAATAATCCTCATGTTGCTTCGAAGTGCGCTGTTAATTGATAATCGATCGATCACCGGTTTCTGGATGTGGGAGTGAACATTTCAGTTCTGTTCAGCTACTCGAGGGCTTTTGGCAACGAACCTCATAGTTCGGAACCGTGGTCAAGTGACGAGGATGACACCTGACACACACCCTCTCCTAACTACCACACCAGCGGGAGGACGTTAGAGCTTTCGACAGATTTACGTGCATCGCTCCCCTATACGGCGAGTCTTCAGTGGTGCTGGGCTAGAACTCATGACACGTCAGCCACGAGTCCGTTACCTTGACCAGTAGGTTACCACGGCCACCACCGGTTTCTGGGAGAACAAAACTTCCATTACTCTAAAACAGTGGTCTCCAACCCCTGGGGCCCTAAGGTGACCTTGAAGGCAGGGTGGTTTGAACAGGCTCCCTTTAAACCCAAATCGCACGCGTTAGACCAGTGATCTTCAACCACCGAGCCGTGGATCGGTACTGGTCGGTACCGGTCCACCGAAGGAACATTAAATTATTTTCATTTTATTGACTATGGTGTATTTTTCTCGGGATTTGTACGATTTCCATGTTAAATCTCTTTTTTTTTCTTTTCATTTTTTGAGGTAACTGTATTTTATTCTGAAGGCATTACTAAATAAAAGCAGTAAATTAAAATTATTAAATCAAAACAATTTAAAATATAAATAATCAACGTCCCCCACCCTCAACGGGCCGCGGTAAAAATATCAAATGTTGACCGGTCCGTGGCGATAAATAGGTTGTGAAGCACTGCTCTAAAGAGCCTAGTTGTCGTGGCTTATACTGAAATTTAAGGTTAAGAAATTAAGGCTGAAATTAAGGCTTTAAGTTTTTTGAATTTTGTAAGGCTAAGAGAAAAGCTTTATCCAGAGGAAATATTGCGATAAAATTGCTTTTGCTTTGAAAAAATTGAGAAGACCGCCTGTATTACACACCCGTGTTCTCTTCTCTCTAATATATCGTTAATTAAATTGAATCGAATAGAATTACTTACTGTATTGTATTCAAAAAGAGAGGCATCGCGCGAAGACGGCTTAATCCCTTTCAAAAACATCTCCATATTTGAAGAATTACCCTTTTTTAAAGCAATATATTAATTAATCTCAAACAGTTTGCTGTTATATGGCATTTCGATTTTTTTTCAAAATCAGTCAGTTGTTATTCTATGACAACATAGATAACAAGCTATTACCCGATCGCTTTGCTGGGAATTTCCTGATGTTGTGTAAGTTATTGATATCCAAGTTCTAGCTTTAAATTTTCGATTTGACCAGAAGAAAAAAAAAAACGAAAAAATTAAAAAAGAACAGAACAAGAATTTCTAAGATAGAATTATATTTGTCATTCCCCCAGGTAGTCGATCTCCTTAAACACCTTTTTTAAGGGATTTCTCTATTCAACAAAAGAAACTTACTTGCGTAATTACAAGTCTGTAGGTTTAAATGTTCAAAGACGGAATTTTTTTTTTTTTTATAATACCCTTCTAAATCCCCATAAACTTTATTCTCAGCGAATCTCTTCTCAAGAAAAGAAATATGTTTGTAAACTTTGTAAGTCTAATAATTCAAAAATGGGAATTTTCATTTACAACTCCCTCGCAACCCGCCTTTGGAAGTCGATTTCCGCTTGTGTGTGTGATTCGCTCTTAGGTAATCTCTACTCAACAAAAGGAACATCCCTACTAAATTTCAAGTCTTTAGGTGTAATACAGGATTGGCCAATCCGCGGCACGCGTTCCACAGTGTGGAACGACGGAGTTATAACCGAAGACTTACTGAAAAATTTGAAAAGATAATAATAAATAATAATTTTGTTTGCAACTTTATTTAAATGCAATTGTCTCAGACAACCCCACCCGCAAAACAGATCAACTCATGTTTGAGGATAAATGTTTTATATTTTGAACATAAAATCAAAATATCGCCCAAAATTAGCTGATATGCACCTAAAACGACCTAATTTTATCAGTATCTTCAAGGGCTAATCCTGATACATATGGAAAAAAATTACTAATTCAAAAGCATAATTAAGTACTGACTGTTTAATAATTATTTAGAGTTGTTGTTTCTAATGCCACCAGTCTGACGGTGTCAGATCGATATCCACGAAATTCATTGTGGCAAAGGACTAGATATACGCCTGTCGTTAACCGTAGCTTTGAGCACCATGCAGGTGACAGTACGATTTGGCTCTGTCCCCCCCCTCCCACTTTTGAAGAAGTACACTCTTGGGTGGCCAGGGGCCCCCACCTCCTTCCACCAACCTCATGAGAGTACTTGCGGCTTGACGGCTATTTAGAGTACCCCCTGCCGCAAAAGGCATTTACATTTACAAACATCCATGCCTTCTCCGGGATTCGAATCCACGCCCAGCGGCACATTAGTCAGCGTCACAAACCACTATACCGGAGATAGGTGGCATTATTTAGAATTAAATAAATAGAGTTATATTTAAAATTAAGTGCTTCAAGTTACTCTTTTTTATGCTACACCTAACTGATAGACCCTGTTGCTGTTGTCGTCGTGTCCTTCCCGCAGGGGAAGGAATGAAAGTTGCCATTGCCTGTGAGACAAGTTGGACTTCTTAACGATAGATGGTGACACCACCTATCTCCATCTCCACAATTTTGGCATGGAACTGAAGGGGAGGGAAATATTCTCCAGCCCCCTGCACTCGTGGTTTCTGCTGCGACCACCCACAAGACTTTCGGACCCACTGATTTAGCGAGCACGTACTCCGTCTATACTCGGTGGTATTTAGTGGCATCGGGCATCGAACCCAGGCCCTCGGGTCTGGAGTCCGAAGCTCTAACCGCTAGGCTACCCACGGCTAGACCCTGTAAAAAGTTTATTAAAAATAAAGCCGAAGTCTGTACTTTTGTCTTATTTATTATATTACTTTTGAATTTCCACTACTTAGACTTTCATTTTAAAAAAATACTATTTGTGTAAAAATCTTATAATAAGCTTATAAGTAACATTTTTGATGTGTAACATCTTTCCTCTCGATTGCTGGAGATTTGTGGGAGTGATTTAGTGAAAAGGGACGGAAATGCGTAACAGAAAGTTGAGGGAAGCGCGCGCTATTCAGTGAAGTCCTGTTTTTTCTCCTTCATTCGGGAGGGGCTCCGCTCCCATCCTCCACCCCCTGCGGTCTAGGCTGTGGCATCTTTGTTTTTGTTTTCTCACTTTAGGATCGGAGAAGAAGCCAAGTCCTTTAGGTAGAGACGTGGTTAGACAATGACGAACGTGTTTCGATACCTGACTTCGATTGCTGCGTACAATTTAAACGACCGGGCCACAGAGCAGCTGGTGTTGCGATCTATCGTAAACAGAACAACTCACATGTTGTGGCTCGACATATGGATATTACTTATCGTCAAACAAGTGGACTGGGTATTGTTAGTCAAGAAATTGGGGACATATGTGCGGCAAAATGCTTATTTGAAAATGGACAAACAGTGATTTCGGTGGTCGTATACATTTCTCCGAATCAAACGGTTCAAAAAATTAAAGATTTCCTGCATTTTTTACTTTTACCATATACCGAAGATGGTTCTGCTCTTTAAAAAAAAACTATCACTCGCTTCCCATTATTTTGAGTGGTGATTTTAAAGTTAACTTCAGTTAGAAGCCGAGCCACTCATAGCTTTTTTGAATGATGAACTCAAGCTCGAAACGAACACAAATCGAAATGTTTCGATAACTTACAGTGGTACTGTTATTGACGCTATTTTTCAACGGTTTTTAAATACTTTGCAAACACAACACAAGTATATGTGTCATATTTTAGTTATCATAAGTTATCATTACCGCACTTCCCCAAATTGAACAATAATAATTATTTTTGATAAAAAATTGCATTACTCTCCTTGTGTTAATTAAATAAAATATTCATTAAAGATATAATTATTCCACAGAAAATTATTTCCAATCATACTCGATTCATTTTTTCAGGATTTAAGTTGCTATTGCGAATTTACCACAATAACATGTCAGAAGTTACACATCGTATGCGACTACTATAAGGTTCATTTCTTTTTTTTAAATTCTATTTCTTTTATTTGTTGGAAAAGTTGAAAGTGGAAAGCATAAATTTTTATATTAGATAGTGGCACCCTTCCCAAAAAGGTTTGCCCCCCCCCCCTTCTGGTCTTATAGTTCCGAAGATATCGTGATGAGTAAATTAGTGAGTCGCTCTTCTCCTACAAAAATAGATATTATGTTCAAAATATCATTAATTTTAAATATTTACGTAATACTTTTCAGTGTTAATAATCCAGCATTCGGACAAGTACTTTATGGGTATTTGTTTTGAGTAATTAATAAAATATGAATAGGCTCATAAACACCGTTGCTGCCCCATTCTTAAAAAAATCGATTCATATCATCGATTAATAAGTTGGATTCAACAAAACTGTTTCCTCTTTAGATTTTCCTATATATCATTCGCCTCCTTTTCAATGTAAGAGGTCAAGTGGCCATGGCCATGACAAGAATCGAGTCTCTGCATTGAGAGTTGAGACCATGACCTACGGAATAATGGGGAGAGGGAAACTGCAAATCAACTCTTTCTCAACGAGCGTGTCATATATGCACCAGTCTTAAAACCCCTTATCGGACGGCAGGCTGTTCAATGCATTTTTCCGAGGGGACGGGCAAACCCGTAGGAAACGCGATTCACCAGAGCGTCACCTGGCTCCTGGGGACATTTGGTTTGGATGCATATGTGATACACCCAGTGCCGGTTTTTCCATTGGGCCTTAAAGGCACGGGCCCGGATTAGCTGGACTTAACCAGATTTTCTGGTTATAAATTTCGATCCACCAGTGCCTGTAGATCTTCTGCGCCCAGGGCTCGAAATAAGCTTAATTCGGCACTGGACTCGCCCGTTCTTGAGGATTCACCACTCTTGAGGTGGTATAAAAGTTAAGAACAAAATATCGGTTCAGATGTCGTCTTCGTTTCCTAACCGTGATAGATAGATGTGAGACACCTTTCGTGTAATTTCTAGTACGACGCCTGGTACCAATGTTGACCCGCCGTGCAGAGGAAGCCGATGCGTGCTAAATATCTCGAGGCTCAAACGTCCTCCCGTCGGTGTGGTGTGGAAGTTAGGAGGGGATTGTCAGCTTAGGTGCAGTCTTCGTCACTTGAACATGCTAAAATTACGAGTTTCGCTTCCAACAGCCCTCGTGCAGCTTTATAGTGCGAAGTAAATACATAAGTCAAAGCAAAATGGATCCAATCTTTTACTTTCAATTTCAAAATTAAGTAACTGTTAGAGGGTTGTAACAAAATAATTAGTTTGATTTGGTTAGAAGATTTTCTTGACGCTCGGTCCATATTTATAGGCAATCTACACCAAATAAAATTTTACAAAGAAAAATAAATTGTATTTATATTCTGTAAGGTTCACCCGAATCCAAAAACGTTTTAGGTGGCGCTGCCCTCTGATTATACAAAATAAGGAGAATTTATGAAGAAGAGAAAGGCGCGAAAGGGACTGTTACGATCGCTAGGATGAAAACAAAAATGGTGTGAAACTAAAGTTAATGTATAGTGCTAGTTTTTTTTAAAAATTATGTTAATTTTTTGTGATGTGGGCTGAATAATGACCAGATAAAAAAATTGGCCACTAAAAATGCACGGACTTTATTTGCCTGGTAAAGTTACGAAATCTCATTTGACAACAAAAAACCAACAGCAAAATAATACTTATTCTAAACAAAGCTCTGTAAATGCTAAACGGGTAGAAAAGGGATGGAATGACCAAAGGAAGGGTTAAAAACGGAGATGACAGATTTCTAGAACATTCTAAGGCATGAGTGAGTGAGTGTTTTTTATTAACATTGTCCTATAAAGCAAGCTGAGGGCTTTTGAAGACGAACTGCATAATTTTGAATCTCGGTCAAGTGACCAATACGACATCTGAGCTGTGTGGGCACCCCTTCTCCGAACTTCCACATCATTTTAACAGGAGGACTTTGAGCCTCGACAGATTTAGCGTGTATCAACCCCTCTACAAGGCGGTTCTTCAGTGGCACTAGGGTCGAACTCATGACATGCCGGCCATAGACCACCGCGGTCACAGAACCCTTTGTGGCACCATCACCCCGATAACCAAAATCAACAAATTCTGTGAGAGATGAGGAATTAACGGGGCACCCCGTAATCAAAAATTTATTACTCACAGAAAGAAAGTAAGTCCCTCAAATATTTTCGAGCGTTAATTCGCAAAACTCACATGATCAGTATTAATAATTTTTCGTGTCTTCCACAATTAAATATTTATGCAGGTTCAATGAGAAAATATTTGATTTGCTAAAATAGCTTCAACCATCAATTAAAAGATCATTATTAACAATTTTTTTTATTACTTTTAAACGATCATGTAAATGACAAGGACAACACTTTATCAGATATTTCAATATTTAAGCCTTCGTATGAGTTTTGAGACAATTCATTGTTAATGTACGATGTATTAAACACAATCTGAATTTGTTGGTATTTTAAAGGAAAAATAAAAGTATCAACTGTCTAGCCACTACTCTTCTAATCAAATTATGCGACACTGTTTTTTTTTTTTTTTAAAAAGGAAGAACATGTTACATTTTTAAACGGAAAGGATTGCAGAATATTTTTGACATGAGAAAAATATTGACCTCTAACGCACATAACCTCTTAACGCACGCTTATTATTTATTTAATTTTTTAAAAATCAAATTTTTTTTAAAGAAAATATTTTTTAGAACCATGTTTTAGCCCACAAAATCAATCAAAATTTTCATTTTCATTTTGGATTTTGTTCTACATTTTAGATAAGAGCCGAAAATTACAATATTGCAGCTACAACGACATTTATTATCTTTCTTTTCAAATAGGCTGTTTTGAAAAAAAATTTATTTTTACGAGTAAAAATATTTATTTACACTTTTTTAGCAAAAATAATAACACCAGTCGTATTTATTCGTAAAGGTTATTCAAAATTTCCTTTTGTGTGAAATATTTGGAAGCAAGGCGCAGCATATAGCCCAGCAATATGCAATTATTATTACATGTGTAACGTCTCTCTTTTCTATTCCTTTTAGCTCAACAGACAGCGCAGTATCTTGTGGTATCTTCTCTTATTGATGCTGGAGGAACAAACCTGAGACAGGGGCGACTCTAGGGCCGGACAAACCGGACCCCTGTCCTGCATTTGGATCAATCTTGAAAAAAACTTTTTGTAACAAAAAATTTGGAATACTTTCTGAAATATTATTGGGTGTGTTTGGAATTTTATTTAACGTATCTTTTTTCCATATTTTGTACTCTGCATGTTTAATGAGAGTTTCTTTTATGCTGAAAATTTTTATGTTATAACGAGGCTGGAGTATATCTTAAATCATGAATTTTAATATGCTTACACATCTTTCACTAGTGGCTTTCTCCCCATCCCGGAGTGAAGTCACAACGGACATTCCTTTCACCCTTACGATGTCCGGTTTCAGCTACCCAAAAGGGGACAGGGGTCATAAGAGGTTTTGTTAGATAGAGAGCCACAGGAGATGTTTTATTTTAGTCTTGGGTGTAGTTACTATCAGTTATATAAAACGAACTCTTGTGATACCCACCATCAGTAGACTATTTTTCGAAGAAAGTGGTCTGCTGAAAAATGGAAGATTCCTTCTCTTAAATTTTATTTGTTTGAAATAATAACAAGTCATTATGTCCTTAATTTCAAATAATTTTGAATTTTTTCAGACTTATATATATATTGTTATGCTGCCTTCTTGTTCGCTGGATTAATTCAAGTTTTATACGTGCGTATTTATGTAAACAATTTATTTTTTTAATTAATATTTTTGCGTTGGAGAGAGGGGCGGTATTTTCCTTTTTTGTCCTGGACGGTAAAACTGCTAGAGCCGGCTGAGACTGGGAAAATAAGGTTCCGTTAGTCGTACAATTCTACAGGATTTTGGTCTACCCGATTTTTTTTATATTTGTATTGTTTTGACAAATTCGTATTCGGTTTTCCACTAATTTGCTTCTGAAAAATCCAATTTTTCCACCTCAATTTTTTTTAATGCTAAACCTATGCGCTGCAAATGCTGATAAAAAAATAACTTCTGTAATATTTTTCTAAATTTATACTAAATCACTACGACGGATCGCAGGCAGTCTCACGATTGCAGACGGCGCTCGCTTATATTCGAGTGTGACATTTACAGGGACATAAAATACGATTTGGCACGAATTATCTCGTTTGTGCTTAGTTTGGCCAGTTAAGCTCGGTCGTGCACGTTAAGGGGTTGGTTCAATACATATGATTACTGCATGTGTCATTCCACAAAATTGTGTATAAGTTTCAGATAAATTAATTCAAATTTCATAGATCAATAATGATCCCCCCCCCCCAGGGTGGTGTACGCCACTGCCAATAATCAAATCTATTTTAAGGGTCTGCGAATTATTTTTTGGGTGAATAAAACGGAGATTCCACTTTTTGAAAAATTTATGTGTCTAAGAACGTGTAAAACAAGCAAATCTTTATTGTTTCTAAAAAAAAATAACGAAAACTAATTTTATCGTGCGCACATGGCGAAACTAATCGCCGTGCACATCGCTATATCCTTCCCTTCCTCCCCAACTAGCGAACCAGGCCGGCCGCTCCGGCCCGGCTCGCGTACCGTAATGAGAAACCCCTTCAACCTCACACAGACATCCAAGGGAGCGAAGGCAACCCTGCACGCAGCGCCACCTATGGACACTTAATCGAATCTCTCCTACGCAGTTGGTTCTTAGAGGGGGAGAGGGGGAGGTACGAGATAGTCTCTTCCAGAGAGAGAAGAGAAAAGGGAGGGTGGTGGAGAGAGCGAACGCCGCAGAAGCGAGCGAAGAGAAGAGTCGTAATGGAACGAAGAGGGAAAAGATAGATAGACTGTGAGAGTGACAGATGGTGTGAGGGGTGGGAAGGGAGCGGCGACGGGAGAGGTAGAAGGTAGTAGAAAGGGTACGGGATGGAGGAGGCAGAGGGCGGTGGATAGAGCGAACGTTTTGGATCTGTTGGTTGATCGCAAAGTAGGGAAAAGGGGTCAGGTATTCATTGCGTGATGGTGCAGAAGGAAGGATTTCATAAGATGGCTCGCTACACGTGGATTGGGTTTCGCAATGCGATCTTTCTCTGCACACACACACACAGAGGGAAAAAAAGATTTTAAAAAAATGGTGTTTAGTCATGGTGTGGAGGAGTTTTGAGGTGAAAAGTCTGCTGAATGATATATTTTTGTTTTTTAGGTTGGAGTTTTGGATCGTTGCATTTTCTTCCGTTCATAAAGAGACTATTCTGTTTCTGGTAATAAAAGTAGGTGTAAATGAAAATTGAAACTTTGGAATCTTGCTGTCAAAGAAGGAAAATGTTCCTAAGATTTTTTTCCTCGGGTTTTACTTTCTTAAAAAAAAATTTTTTAAAAAAAACTTTGACTTGGGAAAAAAATGACTGAGAATTTTTTTGAATGTGAAACTGAGGGAATCGTGAAACAGAGTTCCAAAAATTTAATTTCTTAAAAAAATCAGTGTCAAGGAAAATATTGCGGAAATATTTGAGTTTGCTGCATTTCTTGGCATGACAATCTGTTTAGTGCAGTCCAAAAAGGGAGAAAAAAAAACATCCGCGCGCGATCTAGTTTTTTTCAAAATAAAACCCAAGATTTTCAAATCTGATCATTTTCACGAGGTGACATTTTCGAAAATTATTTGCACCGTTTTTTGTGGACGCGGTATCCTAGTAGTACGTGCTCGTATTCTAGTATGGTCACGCGCTCGTACCCGGCGTGTCATCAGTTCAAGCCCTAGTTCCTTTGAGTGAATGAATGAGTGAATGCAGTGGCGCACACAAGTGGGGGGGGGGGTCCTAGGCTTCCGGACCCCCCCCCCCCACTCCTTCTAAAGGCCCTTGAGTTTTTTTCGATTGATGATAATCCTATATAAATGTAACGTAAAATTTAATTGAGAACTTGAAAGAAACAATTTATTTTATTAATTAATGCATATTAATTCAATAATTAATTTTTTTTAAACAAAATCAGAAGAATCAATTGGTGTTGTCTTCAGGTATGATACGAGTTGGGAGACTTTCGACCATGGACCTCACCCCCTTGAAAATTTTTTGTGTGCGCTTCTGAGTGAGTGAATATTATAACGTCCCACAATGCAGCTACTAGAGGGCTTTTGGCGACGGACCTCCTATTTTGAATCATGACCAAGTGACAATTACAATACCTGAGGGTGTGTGAAAGTTAGGGGGGGGGTCCTAACTTTCACACCACACCAACGGGAGGACGTTTCAGCCTCGAAAGATTGAACGTGCATCGCTCTCATACACGGCGGGTCTTCATAGGTACAAGTCTCGAACTCATGACACTTTCCCGGCAACAAGTCTGTGATCTTGACAGCCACCCTAGTACCACTGAAGACCTGTCGCGTAGAGGGGATGATGCACAGCCTTCGTGTTACTTTATAAAGCAAAGTTAATATAATAACACCATATCGTGTCATATGATGACCCTATGACACCTATTTGTGATTGATTTTTGTTGTAATATTTCATTTAACTGAAATTTAATTTTTATTTAAACGTTTGTAAATTGTATAAAAATACGTAAAATGTATAATTTTCAGAGTCGTAGCTACCTCCGTATCAATGATACGGGGCCTCCAAACTACAGAGGCCCCCATTATGTGTAAAATTCTGGCACTTTCAAATATAAGTGTCTTTCATTTCTCTTCTAAAAAAGGGCCCCAAGGAATTTTCTTACACGGCCCACTCAGGACTACCTACGCCAGTGATAATTTTCAATCCCAAACCACCCAGAAGTATAAACCTCCAATGAAATAATCGATTTTAATATTGTTTAAAAATTATTAAATTAATATTTTATTCTTTTATTGTGTTTAGTATAAGTTGTAGTTAATGAATGATATATCAATTAGTTATTTATAATATTTTATTTTATCATTCAATAATCACTGGCTTATTTATAACAAGAAAAAACTGTGCACACGTCTTTTATGTGTCCTCTAACATTTTCAACAATTTTTTAGAAATTATATTCAAAAAGCAATTATGATATCGCAAGTTATGGAGAAGTTAGAAATCATATAGGGGGTTTCGCGTCCAACTCACCAACTTGACCTAAACATCTGCGCATGCACCCCAACGCCTAAGGTCGCTTATACTGAGATAGGCCTTGGCCCTCATGGACTGTTGCACCACTGAGTTCACGGCAGAAATCATATAACATATGAATAGTTGGTTAAATCCGTTAATATCCATTCAGTGTAGTCAAATTTATTATTCAGCGGCATTTTATTATATTTTGATTTAATTTGAATTTTTTTACTTTTTGAGCTCTTGAAAGTTTCATGACTATTATTGGCTACGGACCTCAAAATTTTGGATTAGGCTAGAGGGACGAGAACAACACCTGAGTTAACTTTCACGCCAGGACTTGGAGTCTCCATAGAAAAACAGGAATCAGTCTCTCTGTATAGACGATCTTCAGTGAAATATATCAATAAAAATTTATTAGCTAAATAAATTTTAAGTTGAATAATCTCCCTCTGTTTTCCTATTGGCATGTCACACAATAAACCAAACTGTTCGAAAATATGCACTGCGCATTTGTGAATGAATATTCGTTTCATACTTCCATTATCTGACTTACAAATTAAGGGAAATGCGATTTGTCGATGCAAAAATAAATTCAGTAGCGGAATAGTATTCATAAGTTAATGCTTACAAATAAATATTTAACGACTAAAAAATAACCGGTTAATAAGAATCAATATTTAAATTTTTCCTTATTAATATTCGGGGATAAAATTATAGCCATTTCATGGGCTGCATCAGTGGCGTAATGTACAGCCCACAACCCGCCTCACGGGGCGTAGGGACGAAGCCTATGTTATGTTAAGGTAAATATCTAGTACATTGAGACATTTGTCATACCGTTTGATTAAGCTTCAAAAAACCCTCCAGGAAAAACTAAGGGCTTTGCATACGGAAAAAGCGTTTAACGGCTTGTTTGACTTCAGCGTTGCATCGAAAGCGCCTTCAGGCGAGATTCTTCTTCAAAACCAGAAACAGATGAAAGTCATGTGGTGTGAGATCAGGACTGTATGGCGGATGATGTAGGCGCTCCTGACCAAGAGTTGTAATATGGTTTCGCGTTGCCGTCGCCGAGTATGGTCACGCACTGTCCTCCACAGAACGTCAGATCTGAAAAGCCAGCAGGGCGTTTTTTCCGAATTACCTCTTTCAATTAAGACAGGGTGTCCCAGTACCGCGTAGGTACTGTAACACCTTGTTCCGACCTCCAAAAAGTCCAAGCAAAAATAAACGCTTTTTTCCGTATGCAAAGCCCTGAGTTTTTCCGGCAGGGTCTTTTGAAGTTTATCAAGCGGTATGACAGATGTCTCAATGTATTTGTTACTTATGTAGAAAAATAAAGTTATGTCTCATCTTTAATGTCTCATTCTATGTTTTGACTTTCATACACAACTCTGACCACATTCGACAAGGGAAATTTATTTTCCGACTCACTCTCGTATATAATTAAATCTAAACAATATGTTATTGAAGACTGATTGATTGATTGATTGATTATCAACTGAAGTAACACAAAGATTTATTGGCGATATGTCCAATAATCCTCGTTTTCCTTCAGAAGGTGACACACACACGTTAATAAACAATTGATCAATCTTTTGAAACATGTTCGGGTAACCAGGACGATACATAAGCTGACACTTCCACACCGCGCTAATGTGAGGACTTTGAGTTTTGATAGATAACGTGTACTCTCTGCAAGATTAGAAACATGAATAAGTGACGAAAATGACATATTAGTTGGTTACTCACGCTCTGTTTCGCATTCTGAAAATCAAGCATCTGTTCTGATAAAAACAATTATCTAAAAATCTCTTTCTTTTAAAATCCTTTTCCTCTTTCGGTCGTGGGCTTACTGCAACTGTTCAAATTTTGTGGCATATACATGAAATATTTCGATGTGATAGTAGTCGTGGGGTGAACTTTTTGATAGTGATTGTTCATTTCATTGTTACATCAGGAGAGTCATTTTGAGCCTGCGCTTCGTTCAAAGAGAAAAAATACAATAGAAGGAATTAGTCAACTTCGCCATTTTTATTTGCAAGGAAAAACAGGGGAAAACATAATATAAGAATGTAATCAAGTGTTCAAGTGAAGGGAAATATAAGTTATTTTTAGAAATGACATCATTGTTTTAGGGGATGATTTCAACTATTTAGTAAGACACGTGAAAGCCATTATGATATTCTATTACTTAGAATCGCCGGTATACCTGTCAAAAATTCAGTCTCATCTTTTTAAAGAGGTGTAGTGATTCCATCTATATAAGCCAGTAACTACCTCCACACTATGATGGTCATCTTGGTGTAGTGGTCATGTTACTGGGCTACGAACCCATAGGTCGCGGGTTCTAATCTTACTTCATTGGTGACTCTGGCTGAACTCAGGAAAACGCAATCTTCTGAACTGTCGTGGGGCCATCTATCTACCGCAAATGCAACCAAAAAAGCCGTCGCATAGTGACGCAATCTTCAAGCCGTCGTATAGTGACGCAATTTCAAGCCGTCACATGGTGACGCAACCCTCAAGCCGTCACGCACGAATGACGCAACCAGCAAAGCCGTCACAACTAGTGACGCAGCAGCAAACACGCTCGATTTAACACATACATCGTTCATTCGCCTGTCCACCGACTCACTGGTGGGGGAGTATGTAGCGATTCCATCTATATAAGCCAGTAACTACCTCCACACCATAGTGATCATTTTGGTGTAGTGGGTAAGTTACTCGGCTTCGGATCTAAAGGTACCTGGTTCTATCCCAGCGGATAAATGCGCCACTTCAGAGGTATCACAAAGAAATCTATCAAAATACAGGTTTTAATTCTTCAGAGCGAGATTAAATGAGACGCATTTCGAAATGTGGTATTCATATTTATGAATTAGATATAAATGAATTAGATTCTAAATTTGAGTGCATATGAATTTAAGTTATTACATATGTGTCAGCCGCTAAATTGGAGTATATTTGTAAGTTTTTTTGGATGTCATTTTTTTTATTTATTAATGACAGTTTAGTAGAATTTGGACTTGGCTTTTTACACTAGAGGCACCTACACATAGAAAATATTTGCAATAAAAATCATGTTAAAAGTCATTTTTTGAAAATTTTAATCAACGATTAACTATAAAAATAAGCATTATAATTTTTCCCGCCGTTACCTATCCACTTCGCTGGGTATTCCTTCGCTGGAATAATGTACGACTCTATTTTTTTTAAAGTTGGAATTTCTAAGTCCTAACATTAAGCTTTCGACTGTATTCAAAAACATTTTTATAGCCCTCCAACAGGATTTGAATTTCTAAAACAGAATAATCTCCTAGAATAACTTTATTAATAAGGTAACCCCCACCTTTAGTTTCTTTGCCGAAAACCCGTCTTTATTGGATATCTACTCAACAAAAGAAACGTGCTTGCTAAACTTAAAGTCTGTAGGTCTAATAGTTCACTAAAATTAAACTGAAATTTTAAAAAAATATATATGGTCACGGGTCTTTTGAAACATTAGAGAATTCTTGCAAAATTTTGGAACAATACGATCAATGATGCGGATTTGTATTCATCTCAAACAAATATACAAAAATTCAAATTTATACACAAGATAAAACAGATGACCCTAGTTTGTATATAATTAATTGCAATTATTTAAATACTGACATAAAATAAATATATTTTATGGATTCAATGTGATTAAAGTGTTGTTTGAGTATAGAAAGAAAGATATAATTCTAATATTTCAATATGCTTCATCTCCTGATTACTACATAGGTAGCAACTCCTGTGAGCGTAATGCATACTCAAAAAATAAATTAATAATATTTCATTGGCCTGTTTTACAGATTTTCCTTCTGAAACGTATTTCCCACCATCCAATGCGTGTTTTCCTATAATTAATTCTTCCAGAGCCACACAAAGTATTTAAAACGATTTTAATTACTATTCAAGAAAATAAGTAGCTCGGTTATGATTAATTTTCGTAAGGATTGTTAATTTGTTGAACGTCAATGAATACATTGTGAAGGATATATATAAAGAAGGGTGACTCAGATTATTCATCATTTAATACATTGTATATTACTATACCTAACTGAAAATAAATCGCAAATTACTTTAAATATTTTGATTTGTAGAAATATAACACTTGTGGTAACGTTCGGTTACCTCTTACATCCAAACCCTCATGTCTACCTGTAAACCCGGCTAGATGTGTAGGAGGAACTAAATAATCCACATACATTATTTCCAATCTAATTTGATTTATTAATTCTTATTCACAATTATCAAACACACACAATACAATTCTAATTAAGGTATATGAATTATAGTAGAGTGCGGAGGTGAGATTCTATAACACGGGGAGACTACTACAGACCTTCAACTGAATCTAAGATAGCTTAAATAGGCTCAAATATAACTACGTCGCACACTAATAATTAGCTTCAACTTAATGAAAAACACAGTACTTGAACTGTGTTAATACAGGGGTGGGCAGACTTTTCCAGGGTACGGGCTACTTCTAATTTTTTCAAGGTGTTGCGATCCACCCAGTATCAGTGGCACACACAAAAGGGGGGAGGGTCCACAGGTCCGGGCCTTCCTCCATAGTCCATGATTTTTTTCGATCAATTATATTCCAACGTATACATTACGTAAAATTTATTAAGTATCCTATTAATAATTTTTTTATTAATTAATGCTAATTATTTATTCAATAATTTATTTCTTGTTGTTCTTTGTTCCCGACAATCTACGAAAAGAAAAAAAAATGATTGACAGCGTATAGGGGTAAGATATGAGAATGGCAGACATTCGACCTTGGACCAACGCACCGCATCCCCTTTGAAAAATTCACGAGTGTGCACACTGCCCAGGGTCGTAGGTGTGGTCAGGTAAGGAAAAAGTCAACAATATTTGTTATAACTTAATAATAAATACGGTATATGTACTTACAAACGTAAATAAAGTGAAAAACTCATTTTTTTTAAACCGCGTTTAAAGCAAAACGTAAAATAAAAATATAATTTGATTAATTACTGCTCCGCTAGCAGTCTATCCTATCTATGTGGTGAATACCGGTTGCGTGTGTGTGGTGTTATAACATAGTAATAATAATAAGTCCTAGAATTGTCTTTTGCTGGATTTATTGGTAACAATAACTTTCAACAATAAACTTAAAAATTTTTAACAAATTAAACCATTACATTAATTAGACTGAAACTAAAGAGAACTCTAGTGTTCAAGATAAAAATCCTAGTAAGCAACGGCAATCTAGTACACCGAAGCTAAGAATTACGAGTCAAATTTAAATTGTAGGAGTAAACAACATCATGTCTAGATATGCTGAAGCCAAGTTCAAGATTCCAACTGAGACAGAATCCATTACATATGGTTTCTAGCGAGATAAACCACGTGGGTTCTGAGCGGGGTGTCAACCACCCAGTCCATAATTTACAACAATCTATCTTTCTAACCTGAAAAAGCCTAGACTATATATATTAGTCTTAGTTTCCATATTCACGTTTTCTTCTTCAAGGAGGAGTTTTATAATAAAATAATTTTTAAGAGGTTTCAGGACCTTAACATATATATTCGTGCACTCGAAAAAAACATCCTTCTTCAAGCCAATGTAACTTAGCAACAAAACATAACAATCATTTGAAATTTTTACCACATGATGATACATTATTTCTCAAATTTTCAGAGACTTTGAGAGAAAAATTAAAAAAATTATAAAGAAATATAAATTGGACAATTTAATCAATTTTACTTGGTATAAAAATGTTCACTTTCGAAGTTATACTAACTTTTAAGAAATTTAGAGGAAAAAAATATTTTTTAAATACAATTATAACGAAAATTTTAAAATTTTAAGAAAAAATAATTAAAATTCAAATAAAAAAATTCTATTAATTTTTTAAAAAAAAATTGTTGTATAAGTTATGAAGAGCCTTATTTTGAACACGTGTATGAAATTTCAAATTGATATCATAAATAGTTTCTGAGAAATCCTGCGCGCAAGCTAAAATTTGTTGTTTTGAGAAAAATGAAATTAAAGATAAGAAAGAGATAGGGTTTTTGTTTAAGTTTCACTAGTTATTTCTCAATAACTTCGGAAGTTTTTACAGTATCAACAAGATTTTGGTATCAAAATGCTCAGAAATGTTGAGGCTTTAACATACATTTTTTTCTCATAAAAATGAAAAATTTGCAATTTAAGGTTTTTTGGACTCTAAAAATCAGAAATTCCACAAGAGGACTGTTAGTTAAACGAGCGTGGATAGAACTGTCACGCAGTTCAATTACAATGTTCATTTAAAATAGAAAAAAATGAATCGAAGTAATCGAAATCTAGCTAAACTTCGAACATCCACACTTGCAACCACAAAAATATAAAAATTGTAAATAAGAAGAAAATAACTATACAGGGTGTCACAAAAATAAGGCCCAAAATCGGCATAGCCATTTTCTTCGTTGGGAGAACATAAAAAATACCAGAAGAACTCTACCTGTACGATATATTGTTGACTAGAAAAATTCGGTAAATGATGATACATAGTAATGCACACAAGAATTTTTCAAACGGAAGGGGGTCGAAAGTCCAACCATTCTCGGATCATGCTCCAATACGCCTCTCAACATATTCTTTTGATTTTGATGATTTTCGGGAACAGAAAACAGTAAAAAATTATTTATCAAATAAATAATTAGCATTAATTAATAAAATTAGTTATCAATAACAAATTCTTAATTTTTACGTATTATATACATAGGATTATAAGCTAAACTAAACTCAGTGGCGCAACAGCCCAGGCCTACTGTGCCCATCTCAGTATACGGGACCAATGGGCGCTGAGGTACATGAGCAGCTGTCCCGATCAGGTGGTCAATCTGAAGCAAAACCCCCAGTGTTTAGTCCCCAAGCAAGCTTGGTACTCATTTATCAACACACTGGAGGGATGAAAGGCTGAGTCGATCTTGCCTTGAGTACTTTTATGTAAGAAAAATTAAAGTTCGTGGTTAAAACTTTCCAAAAAAGAATTGTTTACGTGAAATATTCGAGTACAGTGTTATATATTTATACAACATATATTCATTCCGTAACGAAAATTTTACATTTATTTATGAATTTATTTTAATATTTTTTTCTGGAATAAATATATTTCAATGATGTAAAGAAAAGAGTACGAAAGTAAACGATTATACAAAGTATTTTTTTTTTTTTTTTAGCTCAGTATGGATTTAAACATTATAAAATGCGAATTTTGTATATATACACTGTTGGCCACACAAAGGGCAGCACCAAGAGCGACCAGAGAATATCACAGAGAAATTCATTTGGCAGATAACCTGTTGTGCAATGATCAAACGATTAAAATTACAGCCACTTGTGACTCGAGGATAACGAAAAAAATCAGTACTTGGAGTAGCTGCCATTGTTGGCTATAACCGCTGCCACACGCCTCGGCATAGAGTCAAAGACGCTTTGGATATATCCTTGGAGTACAGCAATCCATGCGGCTTCTACATATTGCCAAAGTTGATCTGGTGTAGCAGTGGGCGGTGTATTCCGGGCCAGTCGTTGTGCAAGCGTGGACCACACGTTTTCAATTGGCGATAGATCGGGAGAACAAGCAGACAAAGGAAGCAATTCAATCTGATGGCTAAAGAAGAGCTCTTGAACATTACATGCTGCGTGTTGTCGCGGATTATCCTGTTGGAATATAGCTGATGGCTAGCGTTGAATGTATGGGAGGATCACGGGCTCCAACACCTCAGAGGGGGGTGAAGCGCTGGCTGTTCAGTGTACCGGCAATGTGTACTAGAGGGGTGCGGTAGTAAAATCCAATACCACCCTAAATCGTGATACCGGGTGCAGGACCAGTGAGGCGATGTATTGCGCAATTCAGTGGTCTCTCACCAGGGTGTCTCCAAACTCGAGTCCGACCATCGTGATGTTGCAGGCAGAAGCGGGATTCGCCAATAATCTTAATGTAGTTTCATTCCGTTATCCATGTCCGCCGACCATCGCACCATTGGCAGCGCAAACGCCAGTGGTTTCCAGTCAAGGGTAAACGAAGCAATGGACGCCTTGCGGTCATTCTGCTGCAAACGGCGTCAAATGGTACGAGCGGACACCAAATGATGCGCACCAGACTGAATCTGCTGTGCTTTGGTTCGTGATGTGTCTGCGTGGTCCATCACTGCCATGCGCACAATTCGCCTGTCATCACGGACAGTGGTGCAGCGAGGTGGGTGCGATCGGCCCCGTCGTTTCCTCCTGCATTCAGTGATGAATGATCCACATCATTTGCTTGGAATATGGCTGAATTGACGTTCACAATTTCTCTGAAGGATAATCCGCAATCCTTAAAGGCTACTATTCTTCTTTGATCGAATTCAGAAGCTTGGTCAAAAGACGCTCCATGTCTTCCATAGGACATAAGAAAACAGCTTTCTTAAAAATAATAATAATAATAATAATTGCTGTACTTTAAATTGCCCCAATCTGTTCACCTCTTATATAGCGCTCCCGGGTGAAGCTACGGTAATGTGAGTCTGCGCTCTAATGCTAATGATTTGTATATTTCATTGCTGCCAATGCATGATGTAAATTTCACATGGTTTACATGCTTCCTTCCCTGCATTTTGTGTGCCCATCAGTGTATGTTATATAAAGTTCCTTATTATCATTTAAATTTTTTAAGTTTTTAGATATTAACTCAAAATTTTTACTTTTGTTTTTGAAAAAACAAACATAGAAATTGTTTCCAGAAATTTGAGAGGGACAAAATATTGAAATTTCTTCATAAATTCAAAATTTTTTTGCATTTTATCGAAGTGTCAGATTTAAAGCTATACGTAACAGCTGCGTTCATTTCTCACATGACATCGATATCTTCTCTATGATTTAGTAATAATTGAAATTTCACAAAATATTGATAAATTTAATCAAAGAGACAAACTATTCATTCCCCAAATATTTGTAAGAAATTGTTTTAAATGTATTTGTTCATAAATGATTCTATTTTTTTCTCTATCTTTTATAAGTTTAAAAAAAATTTAACGGAAAATGTTTTAAAATTTTTAAAAATAACTTATTATATAGAAAAATATTAATCACAAGAAAAAATCTTTTCATCAACAACAAATCAATTGAATCTACCAAGAAGTTTTTGCAATAATTTAAAAAAAATACAAAGTAATTTATAAAAGAATGCAGTCTAAGCACAAAACGAAAAATAATTTATACTTACTTATTACACAAATTTGCGTATATCTATTCTTAATCATATTATATAAATTGATAGCTTTTTGAATTACATGAGTGCATTAAGTTTTAGGATTCTTATTTCAACAATAAAATATCTTTTGCATTATCTTTTTGAAAATAAATTCTACCTATGCCTTTAAAAAAATCGCAGCTTTATTTCCTTTATTAATTCTTCATTATTTGATTTTCATAATTAAAAAAAAAAATTATGAGCCTATTCTAATATCCTACATTACTTTCACGGTCCAACTTTTAACAGAACCGAATACAATCGATAAATGGTAAAATATTACTACATTCTAATTCATTGCCCTATATAACAATACAATTATATTTTTAAAAATAAATTTACCTCCTAAATTGCAATGAAAGAAATAACAACAAACAGGGATCTTGCATCAGGAGAGAGAGACCCCACCCACCTCGAACGAAAATCTGTGGATCAAACAATTAAAAAAAAATTCTTCTTGAAACAAGATTCCCGAACCCCTAAAATCTCACCACATACACCACCCCCCGTCGCTGTTCTCAGAGAAAGCGAAGCACCGAAGTTTTGGAAAGCGGACGAACGGCACCCCAAACTCTCCGTATCTGTCGCTCTCTTTCGCCGGGGTGAGAGGGGAGAGGGACCCCGAAAAGAGAGAGGGATGGTGAGAGGGAGAGAGAGACAGTGAGAAAAAGACAGAAAGGGGAATAAGGGGAGGCGGAGGAGACGGGGGAGAGACAGAGATTCTCCATTCGGAGGATACTACGACCATTCCCAGTTTACCGCGGGTGTATGAGCCGGTTTAAGGAGAGGGGGAATGGATTGAATCGCGCGGGCCGTACGGTTACGATTAACGTGCGATGTATATTTCTCATCAGTTTTACCTAATCATTGATTGTCATGTCAATAAATAAATAAATGGAATTTAGTTAATTTTTTTAGCATCGACGTTTTTTTTTTGACTGAAATGTAAGAAAAGTAAAGAGAAAAGTTTACTGAAAATGTAAAATATTAATAATAATGCAATTTTTTCAAAAAAAAATAATATTAATTTGTTTATTATATTTGCGTCAAAGGGGAACTCGAAAAATTGCATCGTTAAAATTTGTCTCTGAAATAAAACAAAATTTAAAGAAAAATTTTGAGTTAACTACGTTAACGGAAACGTGCTTTTAAAAAAGATTATAAATGAATTTTTTAAATTCATATTTAGCGTCAGTTGACTCAGAATATGCATATAAAATAAAAATATTATTGCAAAAAAATAATTTAAATGCCCTTTTTGGTCAAAAAATGAAGAACGATATATTTTTTAAACATTTTCCTTTTACGAAAACTGCTTCAATAAGAACAATATTCTGCCAATATATAGCTAATAATTCTGTACGGAGTCTGAGATAGGATTTTTGATGTATGAAAATTTTTGAAATATCTTTTACATTATTTTGACAGAAATTGAAGAAAAATTAAGATATCGGACTACGTTTGGAACCGTGTTTTTAGAAAAGGTATAAATGATTTTTTTTTTTTTTTTTTTTGTATTTTGTGTCAGTTGAATTAGAGAATATACATATAAATTTTTAAAAAATATAATTGCCAGAAAAAATTATTTTAATGCCATTTTTTGGCGAAAGAATGACATATTTTCTCTTGATTCTCCTTTTATTTAAAATGCTTCTATAATTATAATATTTTACCTATACATAGCTAAGACGTTTGTACAGAGCTTGGACTAGGATTTTTAAAATATTCACATTATTTTCAGAGTTACGATCAGTTGAAATAGTACCCTTAGTTTTTTTGTCTAAATTTCTCTACTCTGATGTAATAAAATATGAATAAATCCATACTTCTGAATTAAATATTTCGAAAATCCTAGTTTGGGCACTGAAGAAATTTCTTAGATATAATTATGCAAAATATTATTATAGAGGCATTTTTCAAAAATGATTGTTTTGAAAATACCTTTTTTCCTTATTTGCCTAAAAATTGCATTCAAATAATTTTTTCTTGTAATATTCTTAAAACAATTTTATATGTATATTTTTATTCAGGTGACACTAAATATGAAAAATATTATTCATTTTTACGCTCTTTCAAAAAAGTGGTACCGAACGTCGTCTGTCACTGCAAGTGAAAAGTATCATTTATTTATTGAAAATCCATGTTAATAATGATGCATTTTTTAAAAATATTAATTTATTTACTAGGGGAACTCGAAAACTCTTAAATTTATTTCAGAATCAAAATAAAATTTTAAAATAAATTCTTAAAATTTAAAAAAAAAATTGAATTTTTTTAATTATTATTATTTTTTGCATTATGTAAAAGTGATGAATATCACAAATTTATTCGAAAAAATTTCGAGAATTTTTTTTAATATATGTTATAACAGAAAATAATTTAAATCATTAAATAAAAACGATTTTATTCCGAACTTTTATATTTAAACATTTTTTTATATAATAACAAATTTTGAAAATGCTTTATAATTTTTTTTTAAAAAAATTTCTCCTCCGGATTGAAATTTCATGTGTTTTCTAAAACAGTGCAAAAAAGAAAGAAAGAAAGAAAAGAAATAAATTAAAACCACTTTGTTAAAAAAAATCGAAACTATACCAGAAATAAACGTAAAAGATAATTAAAAACAAAAATTTTAAAAACTTTATTATTATATATAAAAATTTTCTATATATGCCAGCCATTCGAAAAGGAATTTATCCTTTTCGTCATATAAGGGATTAAAATTCTGAAATATGTTCAATCGATATTTCTTGCGAAGTATCTCCTTTCAGGGAAAATATTTTGTGAAATGAATTCAACCAAAATCGATAGAGTTACAATTAAAAAACCAGTATCTATATATATATCGATTACTTTAATAATATAATTTATATACGTGTACACTTTGTACTATTGTAATACATATAATATTTGCAAAATATGTAAATTTTCGTAGTAACTTGTAATAAATACAAATTTTTTTTTTTTTTTTTACAGTTTAGTATAACCTTACATATATACACTGACTTAAGGCTCTTTGGATTGCTTAGGAGCTAAGCAGTAATTAGACTGGTAGGCCCCAAGACAACTAATGATGAGTGAGTGAATATTAATATCCCACTGCTCAGCTACTCGAGGGCTTTTGACGACGGACCTCGTCATTTTGAACCATGGTCAAGTGACGAGGATGACCCCTAAGATGGACCCCCTCTTCTAATTACCACACCACACGAACGGGAGAACGTTTGAGCTCTCGACAGATTTAAATTGCATCGCTTCTCTACACGGAGGGTCTTCAGCGATAGTAGGCTCGTATGCAGGCTAGCCACGAGTTTATAACCTTGACCAGGTACAACAGATGATAATCACTCTTACTGTATTGCTTCCCCAATCTTAACCAATTTTTTTCTACTTAAATTTGATAATTTTCTTAGTAATTAAAGTTACTTAGTACCACTCAAATCGAAAGAAAAAAAATTCCGATCAATTTCTTGATTTTATAAGTTGTTATATGACTCATAATTTTTTAAAATTATTTATAAATGTGAATTTACCACCCAAATTCATGCAAAATAACAAGAGCAAAAGCTTCCCTTATAAACTAGTTTGAGCCTGACAAATATATTTTGTATACTAGAGTGAGTGCTTATTAACTTCGCACTATAAAGCAACACGAGGGCTATTGGTGACGGACATCGTCATTTTGACCCTCGGTCAAGTGACGAAGATGACATGATCAGCAGGTTACGATGGCGTCTTTATATGTACTTGACTACTATTAAAATGCACATTAAGAGCTCACTCAAGAGCAAACTAAAATTATAATGCATCTTAATAAATCGTTAAGTACATATTATATCTGCGCATATTTGAGAGAGAAAAGAAACCTTTCTGACATCGGAAAGATGTGAAAAAAATTTCAAAAAAGGGAATTGCAATGACGTTAATATAGAAATCACACACACACCACAGGAAGTGCTGACCCCCGATAAGGGAAAGGGAATTTCCATGGCAATATGTTTCGCATTCAAATATGTCCGTGCAACACCGGGTTAAATGGAGGGGGGGGGGACATGTCTCACAATGAAAAGAAGTGAAAAAATTTCGATAAAAGGAATTTTAATGACATAGTTATAGAAATCACTCACATTGCACGCGTACACACACACAGAAGTGCTATCGCCCTGAGGGAAAAAGGAAACTCCCCATTGGGATTAAATTATACACTCGTTAAAAGTCCGTGCAACGCCGGGCTAAGCGGAGAGGAAAGAATCAAAGAAGTCAAAGTAATTTCGTTAAAAAATAATGGAAGTGCTTATTTTGTGAAGGAAAGGAAAAATTTATAAAAGTAGAAAAAAAAAAGCCCGTGCAAAGCCGGGCCATGCAGCTAGTTGAAAAGTTTAAAAAATGTCAAAATTACGGAGATTCTTGTATTGAGTGAGTAAATAGTGTACGTTACAGTGAATAAATACAAGGCGTACAAAAACGAGACTGGTCAAATAAATCATTGTACGTACAGAAACAGTTCTCCGTGACTCACCTTTAAAGTAGTTCCCTTCAGCATTCACAGACTTCTGCATTCGGTACTACCATTGCTGGTAACGAGGTTTTTGGAAGTCCTTTTTAGAAGATTTTCCGTTTTTGTCTGAACCTCTTCAACTGAGGTAAAATGAGTTCCCATTCAACAAGATTTAACTGTAGAAATTTTTTTAAAAAAAGCCTATTGGGGCCAAATCAGGTGAATAAGAAGGATACCCCATCACCGTAATGTTTTCGCTGGTCAGAAACTGCTTAACAGATGGGGCCATGGGAGCGGATGCATTGTCTTGGTGCAACAGCCATTCATCCCCAATTCTGGCCTTTTTTCCCCTAATTTTTTCACGAAGTCTTTTTAGTACTTCAATGCAGTAGTGTTGATTACCCCCACTGATGTGAGTGGAATCCCACTCATATCACGAATTTTGGCTATGTTTTGGTCTGTAATCGCTGACCTTGGACTCTCGGCACGTTCATCATCTTCCACACTATTCCTTCCCACTAAAAACCGCTTATGCCCTTCAAACACATGCACAGTAGACAAAGTTTAATCTCCATAAGCCTCGGTTAATATCTGAAAAGTTTTCGTGGCTGGCTGAATTTTCGAGGAAGTTTCACAAGAAACGATGCTGATTTGACATTTTCCCGGCAGAATGAAGTTACACGTCTTCACTCAATGACGCAGTACTCCCAACTGGCGTGATCGATTGAGGTGAAACTAGCTACATGGATAGAGCTGCGTGGGATGATGTCACCAAACAGTTGTTGCCAACTCTACCTTTTTTTTGAGCTACACTCTTAGACTCGTTTTTTTGTGCCACACCTTGTATGTATTAGTAAAATAAAGGGGAAGGCAGAGAGACAAGTAAGTGTGAGCACCGCGAAATATATTTAACCCCGTAAGCTTAGTCCTAAGCCTAAGTATTTTCTTAGTATTACTATAGCCATTTCCTTGCCATATTTTGTTTATCTATTCCACTATATTTATTGATATAATTACTTTAAATTATGTGATTTTAGTGATTTGGTAATGTATACGTATCTCTCTATCGAACGGAGAAAAGCGACCTACTCATCACGATATCTCCGTAATTATTAGACCTTACGGACTTAAAATTTGCTAGACATGTTCTTTTCATGGAGTAGAGAGAGACCCGCCAAGAATGGATTTTACGAAAATCGACTATCAAGGGGCGTTGCGAGGGGTAGAGGGGCGTTATAGATAAATATTCCCCTTTTGAGCTATTAGACCTACAAACTTGAAATTTGGTGGACATGTTTCTTTCAAGGAGTAGAGATCTGCCAAGGATAGGTTTTACGAAAATCGGGGTTGCGAAGAATTACTGGGGACTAGAAAAGACTAGACCTTCAGTAATGAAATTTGGTAAGCATGTTTCTTTTGTTGAGTAGAAATCCACTAAGAACGAGTCTTACGGAAATTGACTCTTAATTGTGGTTACGGGGCATATTTTGATAAAAAAAAAATTCCGTTTTTTGAACTTATTCTTGAACCGTTTAGACTTATTCTTAAAAACTAACAAGTATATTAATTTTGTTAAAATGGTTTTGCCGGAATCTACTTTCGAGGAGAGGGTTACAGGAGATAATTCTACTTTAATTTTAGAAATTCCTGTGGTGTACCTCAGGAGGTAGGGGGTATAAGAATGTCTTTCAATTCATCCAACATCATGAAATACTCAGGAAAGCGCGCATGTAACGGTTAATATGTATACAGTGTATGTATTTGTTTATACAATATATTGCTACGAATTTTGTATAGAATAATGTAAATAATTTGTATTTGGATGCACAATTCATTTATATTAATCTATGCTACATTTATTTCATGTTAAAATTGTAATATTCACAAGCAACGCCGTCCCTTACATTATAATGGGGATTCAATGGGAACTTTGCGAAATATTGGTGATAGAGCCAAGTTGGCATCATTTATGGTGACCAATTTGGCGACATTGGTGAACATGTTGGCGAGTTCGGTACCCTCTGGATTCTTCTAGAAATTAGTGGAGAAATCCACTAATTTCAGGATCTATGACGCGAGTGCATCTTTCTCGAAGTTTCGGCCACGGCTATAAATAGAGCGGTACTTGCTGCAACAGTCAGTCTGGTTTTCAACCGGCGAGTAGTGAGTCTGGTTTTGACTAGCGATTAGTAAACTTGCCTTGACCGTGAGAACTAGCGATTAGTTCGACTGTTCAATATTACGAGCGGTGCTTGAGGATAATCTTTTGCATACGTGTATGTTAGACACTGTGTTACGCTGGGTATAAAAGTGAGAGCTTTAAAAAAATTTTTTTTTAAAAATGAGTATAGGAAAAAAAATTAGACTTTTACATAAATCGAAATACTTATTTAAAAGAAATGGTATTTTTCTTATGAAATTAAGGGGTTGTAGTTCTAGAAGTATACTATTTTTCTTTTTTATAAATCTTGGAATAATACCTGGAATAAATACCTTCAAAACATAAGAACATTACATACATAAATTTCAGGTTTCTTTATAAAAAATGGGGTGTTTGTTATACGTCAAATATATCTAAAAATTGAAAACTGCAGCTTAAAAGTATAGGTGCGCATTATACGCTGGATTTTAGAGTAAATTGCTCATCAAGTGTGAGTGAGTGTGTGTGTGTGTGGGGGGAGACACACAGTCGTTATAAGAGTAAATAAAAGAGAAGAAATCGTCAAAAATATCCATACATAGAAGTCATCTCAGAGGGTTTCTCATCTCAGACAGGCATTTCGATCTGTGAAATCGTCCGATCCAATGATGAATGAATAGAAAAGGGATTTCTCTCTCTTACTAAGTGTCCGTGGATCCTATGGCGGTCAATGAGGTTGGAGGGGATAAAATCTACTCATTATCTTCATCATCAATGACATCTAATTAGGTCTCAATTTTTTCTTCTTCTTGTGATTGTATTCAGTAATTTAAAATAGAGTTAACAGATTTTTCTCTCTGATGTTTTATTAAGAAATAAAATTTTGAGACTTTCTTACGCGTTAAATGTGTCCGCATTATTATTCTAACTATTTAGGATATCATTTAGTAATCGTATTTATATGTTATAATTATTGTTCATATTTTATTATAATTGCTGATCCTTTATTATTGTAGTTATTATTGATGTTCTCTTTAATATTGTAAGAAAAAAATGAGACAATAATCTAGTGTGTATTACTTTTCTTAATTGTTGTTTCACATAGTGACTAATAGACCGGTTTTGGCAAGTCATGACAGAAACTGACCGGTTTCTTTCGCTTTTACATAATTTTTTACATTATACGTCATGAAAATATATTACAGTAGAACGTCGTTTATCCGAATGTTTATTATCCGGGGCGTCAAATATCCGTACCAAAGTCCGGATCCGTTTTCGAACAGTGCAATGCTCACCATTTGTTTCCTGTGATGCCAAAAGTGACGGGTAAACCCAAGGTGAGGGATATTTGGGGAATTTCAGCTGTGTGATTTGGTAAACTTCTGCGCGGAATATTGGGTCAATTCAGTGGCGCACACAAGACCTTGGGGATCCGGACACCCCCTAACACCCTTGAGTTTTTTCGATTGATGATAGTCCTACTTATATATAACGTAAAATTTAATTAAGTACTTTTAATTAACAATTTATTTTATTAATCAATGTTAATTATTAATTCAATAATTAATTTTTTACTGCTTTTTGTTAACAAAATTGACCAAATCAGACGAATCAATAGGTCTTGTTTTGAGGTATGATACGAGTTGGGGAACTTTCGACCATGGACTGCCCCCTTGAAAATTTTTTATGTGTGCTACTGGGTCAGTTTGTTTCGAAGTGAGGGTGTGTATACGTGCTCTTTTGTTGAGTTTTGTTAATGTAGAAACCTGGACGGCATACGATGCAGAAGACTGTGGATTTTAAATGCTAAATGATGACGAGATTGTGACTTCCGTGGAAGAAGAATCCGACCCTGTCGACGATGAAACGGATGATGATGAGGACAACAACAACGAAAGTAGAAAATGCTGACGCTTTCTGCGTTAGAGACAACTATGGAGTGGTACGAACAACAATCAGAGTGCTATCCTACTCAACTACTGCTGCTGAAGAAAATCAGAGACCTTGCATTGAAAAAACGAAGAAGTACAATGGTACAGCGAAAAATAAGTGATTAGTTTCCACAACCAAGGTAACATTGCAACAGTTTGCACCTATTTTGCTTTCTCTTCAAGTACGTTTCCCACAAATGATGATTTTCAATATTCGTATAGTGTCCGGTTTCATATACTTCATGGATTGCATTCGGTAATTAATAATTTTATACACAAACTTGAGAACTTACCTGAACGAGACTAAACCACAACCAAAATAAAAATGGATACAATATGCTTAAAGATACAATGCGGGGGTAGAAATTGTTTCTCAGAGGAAGCTATCTTTCACTACATAAGCATGATATTGTTACAAATTTTGTGCAATTAATGTTTAATTTCATCTTAAAATAGTGTAAATAATTTATATCTGGATGTTTATTACGTCACTGTTACATTCTGTTGAATTTATTTTATGATAAAAACTGTAATATTCGCAAGCAACACCGTCCCTTACATTATAATGACGATTCATGGAAAACTTGGCGAAATGTTAGCAATGCAGCCAAGTTAGCCTCGTTTTGGGGGATCAAATTTGGCGACTTGGCGACCATATGGATGCTTCTTGAAATTTCTGGAGAAATTCATAGCATTACAATTTATGACATAAGCTGATTTTTCAAGAAAGCACTGGAAGGCAGCCGCAATGATGATCAATAGCAGTTGCTTGAAGAAACTGAGTCAGTATTACTCCATCTGTAGAAGTGTTGATCTGCCTACGGAGGAGATGTTGCTTGCGGATTAGCATTATGTATTTTTAGACATTGATAGTAGAATTTGATCGCTGTAGAACATGTTAAAACCTTCTAGGTCATTGTAAAAATTCTACGGCTGCATCCTGTATTTTTAAGAATTGTTTTTCGACAATAAATCCCATCCCTTTTAAGAAAAAACTTGCTCATTGGGACTGATAGAAGAAAATCCATGAATCCCGATCTACGTAACAATAATAATAGTTTTAGAGTGAATTTGTGTATGTGTGAAATGAGTGTTTATTAATGGCGTACTATAAACCAACATTAGGGCTATCGGCTACGGACCTAGTCATTTTGAACCAAGATCAAATGACAAGGACGACACCCGATTTGGAGCCTCGGCCAGCTAATTTTCACATAACACCAACATGAGAACTTCGAGCCAAGATGGAGTTTAATGTGAATCATCCCCTCTACACTGGGGGTCTTCAGAGGCACACTACAGCTCACTGATAACACGCTAGCCACAAGTTCAGGACCATGCCTTCTAGGCTATTGTGGCTTCTAATGGCTTAAGACAGTTCATTCGGTAAAGGATGAAGGCTGTCATTTTAAAAGAAAAGGGATCCCGAGGGAGGTGAGGGGATTAAGGAGTCAAGCAGAACCAAGTGAGAAGTAATAGAAGACCGACAGTTTATTCAATTTATTTCATTTTAATAAATTTATCCCCTGATTTCTTTCTTTTTGAAGTGGTAACTTCTTTAGGCGCGTTGTGCTGAAGAGTGAACTTAAATAAAGCGTCAGGTTCGGGTGCGTTACACTCAATCGGATTTACTCGGCTTCCGTCGGAAATCGTGCTCGGCTAGGCAACGCGCTTTTATTTTTGAATTGGAAACTTTTTAGGGGAGGGGCGTGTTTTTGAAGTAAAACTTCTTTGCTCACGGAGTGAATGGGAAATTTGCCCAGCTATGCATAACTGAAAAAGCGAACGGAAGTAGTGATTCCTCCCCATCCCCCCGAAACGTCGTCATGGGGAGGAGATAGCGAGCGGGAGGAAAAGAGAGCGGGGGGAGGGTCACCACGTGACTTGCGTCATATCCGTGAAAAAGTTGGACGATTGCTAAGGTGGTATGGAGTGGGGCATCTTGTATTTGGACTGAAGGCGCTTAGGTATTGGAGATAGTAAGTGAGTATGCTACTCGTAACGAACTCGTGTGGCGTATTTTCGTAGTTTTTATGTAATAAACGTGCCATTTTCAACGAATAAACGCACCCAAAGTATTACCATTATATCGCTCTTCTCGTTACGGGAGTGTCTGGGACATTGTGTATATGTCACTAACGTTCACGCCAGAATCACTACGGATAGCGTCTTGTAAACAAACACAGTGACTTCTATGAGTGATGCATTAAGTTTATATTATTAATTTTTATTTCCGTTGAATTGAAATTAATTCTGGTCAGAATGCCTAGAACAAATGCAAAAAGTGAAAAAAAGTTTCGTGAAAGAAAAAGAAAAAAAAAAAAGGAAAACTAGCAGCAAGTCCAGGCGAAAGTCTATATATCACCAGGTTGTTCTATCGCAGCTTTTATCATCTTTATCCATGAAGTTTTAGTGCTGTACACATCAGAGACTGCTGCAATCATTGGATCCGATGATGATTAAAAGCCGATTATCTTAACTGGAGACTTTAATGTTAATTTTGCTTCAGAAGAAGCAAAGCCACTCATTGAATTCTTGAAACAGACACTGAATTTGGCAATGAATACTGATTCTAGAGAAGGAAAAACAGTATACGGAACTACGATTGATGCAGTTTTCTCACATTTTCTTGATTGACTACAATCAAAGATTTTTATATCCTACTTCAGTTACCACACACCTATTGTGTCTTTCTTTCAAAATGATGATGCAGAAAATTGAATAAAAATATTTTTATACAATAAATGAAGTTCGAATTTTATTTGATTAGTTATCTCTCAGCAGTTTAATATATTAGATCTATTCCTGCATTTACGGCCAACGTCGCAAAGAAGTTTCACTTCTATCGCGTGGCTTTCCACGTTTTCTTCCTTTCTTTTTTTTTTTTAGTAAAAATTTCATGCACTCTTTTTCCCGTGAAATCTTTTTTTTAAAATTTAAATATTACTGTCATGCAGCTCACTCCCATCCAACTCCAGCGAGTGAAAGAGAGAAAAACAAGCGATGGGAAAAAAAAAAAATATTCTAATGTAAGAGATTGAAGCTAAAAAATAACAAAACGGGACCTTTTTTTTTTTTTTTTTTGGTAAAAAGAGTATTTAAACACAAAAATGTGCCAAAAAAAATAATTAAAAACTGAAATTTTAATGAAGTTAATTGGTGAGAAAGTTGCCAATATATTGGTTTATATTAATGATGACTACGAAGAGATCACGAAAAAAAACAACATTAATTGTGAAAAAGTACGAACCCTGTCCTTTTATTAGCTTAGAGAATTTTAAGAAAAGTAAACGGCTCTCAGGGCATACGTTTTCCTAGTCTTACATATTACAAGGCGTTTTATAAGTTATATAAACATATATATTATATAAATATAATCTACATAAATAATTTACATGTAAATATTTTCAAACAATTAGACTAATTGAGATTTAAATCGTATATACTCATTTATAAATATATAAGAATGCTTAATTATTTAAACATTGCCCTTTACAGAAAATGAATGAAATAAACAAATTCACCGATGAATGGGTATTAAAAAGAGAACTACTTAACTCCCATATACAAAATGTAAAAAAAAAAATTTTTAAAAAAATTTAAAAAAACGTAGTACATTTGAACAATTGAATTCTCATGCCCAGAAGTTTTTACTCCTTTCTTGTGGTTATAAGCACACCATGCAATTTTTTTTTGTTGCTAACTTATAGTGAAAGCTTACATAAAAAACCAAAAGATTACATACTTCAATTCGCTATCTATTTGCACAAATTTCGGCAAAAAAAAAGGGGAGGGGGTAGTGAGATGTAAAGTAGAAAGGGCAGAATAAAGTCATATCAAATGAAGGTATTAGAAAAAGTAAAGACCTTACAATATTGCTATTGGACATTTGGCTCTTCAAAAGTTACTAAACCCCATTTTTCAGCATCCAAATCAATATCTGTTTGAAGTATCTGCAAAAATTTCAGATAAATAAAAGTGATTATTTTAGCATTAGTTGATCATCCTCGTAACTCTTGAGAAGGGGCAATGGTCTAAATTCGTGACGGTCATATGAGAAATTCAAACACGTGAATTCAAACTGGCATTAGACTAATATTTGGTCTACTTGTAAATTAAAAAAAAAACATTTCGAATTTGATTATTGCGTAAAGATCTTCAAGTGCTCATATTCTCTAAAAAGATTTTCACCATTTAAAAATCAAATCTCATAGTATTAGAGCACTTTCAAATCAAGTTCACTTTCTTTACCTAGGCGCATTAGGTTATTGTTGGCACATTCGTATTTTTAAAGGAAAGTTTCTGCAAAAAACAAAAGTTGGCAACAACGAAGCGCATGAACTGATTGGCTGGAAACATGCAATTGTATTGATCATGTGTCTATGACGTCACATCATGAGTTTTATGAACCGATTCGCTGGAAACATATAATTGTAGATATCATGTAACCATGACATAACTAGTTTAATTAAAATTATGAATTTAATAATCTGCGTTTGTAATTATTTCCTGATGTTTTGTGTCATGGCAACTACTCCTATTGTTTGGCCGGGTTCGAGTCTCAATCTGTCGAATGTGGAATCTTGTGACAGTCAGACTTAAGGCGGACCCCGCTACAACTGATCAACTCAAAAGCAATTTATGATTGAATAAAATTATTTCTGTTTCTCGGACCAAAACATTTGCCTACATTTAATAAGAGCTAATATTTCAAAAGCCTCTCCAGATTTATCCCTAATTGCACAAATCTGAAGCATTACAGCAAAGTGATTATCAAAGTAGACGTTTCTGTAGCGGAGAAGAATCCAACATCTAATCTAAACATTTAACAGTAATTATGATTACAAAGTGGAACGGGGATTGTGTGTATTCAGGTTCGTTAGCCCATATTTTCTGACACAAAGGAGTTTTGGCTTTCGGATAGCGAACAATTTGTGTAGGATGAGATTGTTTTTGGATTATTTTATGGAAAAGTAGGCTTGTTGATAACTATCGTTGTCTATTTAACTTAATGAGTTGCGTTGTGGTCAGTTCCTTCATTTTCAACTCTATATCACTAGCCCTTAACTGTCCAATCTGTTGAATATTGCATGATGTTGACTTATTATAGATTTTTTAAGCCATAAATAATATTTTTTTAAGTTCTAGAACCAAACTTTCGGTTATATTGAAAAATATTCTTATAGCTCTCGTTTCATGATTTAAAAAGAACAGGATTTGAATTTCTAAAAAGAAAGAATATTCATCTGTGACGGATCTATACGCATCATTATTTCTCTAATCCTCTTGGGGAAACTTTGGGGCCAGCATTCGCGTTGATTCACAGCATCTCAAGAAGAAACCCTTATATTTAAATTAGTTTGACTATATAAAGTCTATATAGGTTTTGTAGATGCAAGATAGAAGGATTCGGAGAGCTGTTGCGGTGATACGTAGGTGAGGGTATTATAATATTTCATTGAGTATTTCACAAACATAGCGAGAGTTAAGGGAGTAGTTGCTAAGATTTTAAATTATTAGATTGAGGGGATCTAAGATAGATCGAATTAGAATTAGTTATCGGATCACTAGCGCTTGTTCACCTTGCCTAGTTCACTTAATCGTGTGTACTTAGAGTTGTACATTGAAATTAGATTGTTCACTTTATATATCACTCCTAGGGTTTCCTTTTGTAGTTTCACTTGTGATTGTTTAAGTGTGTTTGAAGAGAAATAAAATTATAGTTATTATAGAAGTTGGTGATGCTTTGTTTCCCCCCACACCTTTAGATGGGCAAGACGGTGATAGAGGGGTGCCAAATACACCACCCCACACATCTTTTATACACTCATAATCCCCCTTGGGAACCGATCTAAAAATCTATTCTTTGCGAATCTATATTCAACAAAAGAAATATGATTTCAAAGTTTCAAGTCTGTAGGTCTATTAGATCAAAAACGGAAAATATTGCCTATAACGACCCGCAACCTCCTTGTGAATTGTTTTCTGAAAAATCCGTTCTTACCAGATCTCTACTCAAAAAAGAAACATATTTACCAAGTTTCCAGACTGTGGGTCTAATAGATCAAAAACGGGAATTTTTAAAACAATCTATAATGCCTCAATATGGTATTTATTACATGTGATAGATACCAGACGGGACTACAAATGCTGATGAAGCTTTGCTTTTAAAGTCTTTATATCTGGGCTTATGGGCCGCAAGCGGCCCATATGCCCAGACATAAAAAGCCAACCTAAAGCCAAGTAGGGATCCAAGTCGTCTCACACTGACAAATATACAGGCGTGACTCATCAAACCAAGAGCCTTGGAGAGCTATGGGGAACTTTGGTCACTGTGGGTCCAATCCTGAGGCATCTGGAGAGTGCCGCGGCTGTTGCTCCTTTTCGCCTAGCCACCGGACATGACTTTTTGGAAGAACAGAAGAACGTAGTTTATCCGAACGCGTTTATTATCCGGAGCATCAAATATCGAACCAAAGTCCGGATCCATTTTCGAACAGTGCAATGCTCAATATTTGTTTCCTGTGAGGCCAAAATTGACGAGAAAACCCAAGGTGAAGGAAAATTTGGGAATTTCAGCTGTGTGATTTTGTAAACATCTGCACGGAATATTAGGTCAGTTCGTTTCGAAATGAGGTGATGTATACGGCTCTTTTGTTGAGTTTTGTTGATGTAGAAACCTGGATGGCATGTGATGCAGAAGACTGTGGATTTCAAATGCTAAATGATGGCGAGATTGTGACTTCCGAGCAAGAAGAATCCGACCCTGTCGACGGATGAAGACGAGGACAACAACAACAACGAAAGTAGCAAAAGCTGACACGTTTTTCTGCGTTAGAGACAGCTATGGAGTGGTACGAACAACAACCAGAGAGTGCTGTTCTACTCAACTACTGCTGCTGAAGAGAATCAGAGACCTTGCATTGAAAAAACGAAGGTGTACAATGGTACAGCGAAAAAATATAAGTGATTATTTTCCACAATCAAGGTAAAATTGCGACATTTAGCACCTATTTTGCTTTCTCTTCAAGCACGTTTCCCGCATGTGAATATTTTCAATATTTGTATAGTGTCCAGTATCATATACTGCATGGATCGCATTCGGTTTTCGGTTATCCGAACGGTGTCCGGTCCCAATTGATTCGGATAAACGACGTTCTACTGTATACCTCCACTGGCTTGACCTGGCTGTTAACGAGGCCTGGCTGCTCTGCGGCCATGCCAGAACGGATGGCAACCACCTACTCCAATTCACTGAACTCGATGAATACCCGACTGACGGCGGCGTCAGTCGGTTCTGGAAGGCTCTGCGTCAAATGTACAAAAGGCCAAGTATGGTTGTTGGATAAATAAAATAAATAAATTTAGTAGTACCAACAGCTCGGTTTGGATTTTTAAAAATGGGCATAGCACAGTTCAATGCTATATAACTATTGATGCAAATACATTTAAAAAATAAATTTTACTAGCGATATGAAGTTAAAATATAATCCCTAAATTTTTCTACATGTTTTAAAAATGTTGTATCTTTAAGAATTAAGCACTGAAAGTATTTGAATGCGAAGTATAATCTACAAAAATTTCTTAATTTTTCTCTGGAACCTCTTTGATAGAAAAACACCATTGAATTCAAAATTTTAAAAATTTCAGAATGGGAATTGCTAGTTCTGCCCACATGGTGGCTAATTAAATCTAACAAACAATTGAAATGCAGGAAGCTGTGGACAATTTTATTACTCACATCCTGAAGAATCGTTAAGTTTGATTATTTATTCTCTTCACGAATTAAAAAATAATTAACGGTAATTATCTAAATTTGAATAATTTATTTTAAAAGTTAATGCTAAGCGCGAAAGTTCAGAGAGCGCTTTCTGGGGTCTGCGTAGAAAAATCGTCTCCCCATGGAAATAAATCATCGATCGGAGGCGATGTCGTTGGATATAAGTTTTAAAGTCTGTATGAGGACACAAGGGGAGCATGATTTTTCAATTTTTGTAAATCTAGAGAATGATTTAAATCAGGAGTGGCCAACCTTTTTGGGAAAAGTGCCACCATTTGATAAAAAAAAAACTCTTGCCGGCCATTGCCAACATTCTTACTCAAAAAGCACATTTTTTTATACATGTCTTAGTAGTGGATATTTAAAAACAATATAATAAATTAGTACAAACTTTTTACAGGTTCAGTCAGTTAGCTTATGTGTTAAATAAAAATGAATAACTTGAATTTCTAATTATTTAACAGTCAGTATTTACTTAATGTGGTTTTTGAATTTGTAGTTTTTATATTTAAATGATTTCTGGAAGATGCCAAACAAATAAAGTTTTTTAAGGTGGATATCAATAAATTTTGAGAGATATTTGGCTTGTATTGTGGTATCTTTGTTCAAACATTGGTTCAAATCCCTCATTTGTGGATATTTCAATAAGATGCTTCTGTATTATTACGGATTCATCTGTGTTTGGAATGTGAGTTAGTCCAAGCGCAAAAGGGTTCAACAATTAGTCGGGAATATTCAAGAGAATTATTGTTATTTATTTAAAAAAGTTTCCATAAAAATAAAAATGGATCAAAATTTTTTAAATTTTATATTAAATTTTGTGAGGACCTCCTGACATTGTTCAGGGACTCCCAAATCAATTTTAATTTTCCACGGACTCCTGAATAATATCGGGGACCACTTTGGGAATCCCTGATTTAAGAGATCCAACCCGTTAATGAAGGCCCCAGAGTGTCAAAATGAATAAATCTTTCTTTCTGCAATCTTTTTATTTATTTCTCTTTTAATTTTACTTTTGTATGTAATATACAGTGAGTAGGATATTACTTCATCATTGTATTAGTGTACTGAAAATCAGTTCATGTTTTTTCAGCTCTTAGAAGTATTTTTTCAATTATTAAAAAATCAGTGTTTAGTATTTCGTAAAATAATTAATTAATGAAATTATAATAAAATTAATACAACTGAAATCTCAATAGTTACACATGCTTTTAAATTGAAAGAAGTGAAAGATTGATATTTCCCAGTCTAAAACAAAAATGATTACTACACTTTTCTTCGTGCGGGATGAGGCCGATGTCAAAGTGAAAGCAGAAGTGGAAGAAGGAAATCACAGGAAATGAATAATTGTATTGTTATCTTGTGGGTAAGTTTCAAATGTGTATACGTACAGGGTGTTTTTTCTTGTTGAAAATAATTGTATAATCTCCGTGCACCACAAAGTATCACACGCGGCACACAGAAGTAAATATTAATCACACATTACATAGGAATGAAGGAAAAAATCCTTTGAGGTTATGAATGATTACAAATATTAACAACAAATTCACATCAATTTTTAAAAACACCTCTGGTGGAAAGAAGTTGCTGAAGATTCGGAGGCCAATTTATATTAAGTCGCTTAAAAGCCAGTCTTAAGATGTTTCATTCTCTTTCAAATTTGGAACACTGAAGGACCACATCTTCCTTGCCACCAATATCACAATCACAGACAGAAGACGGAGCTAAATTAAATTTGTTCAAGTAGCTTTTAAATTTCCATGACCAGTTAGAAATTGGGTTATTTTGTAATTAGTATCAAAATGATGGCAGGCCAGTCTCTTATTAGTGGTTGGAAAAAATTTCTTTGTTAAGCTCCCTTTATTTGAAATGAGGTATTCTTGGTTCCAAGACTTCACCATTCTTTCATTTATAACCTTGTAAAATGATTTAGGAATATTAACGGCAATGTCAATTTTGCGCTTGGCTGCAGCCTTTGCAAGCCATTCGGCCTTCTCATTTCCAAGAACGCCCGTGTGTCAGCGAACAAATGCAAAATCTATTGAGATGAACAGATTGGTTATAACTACTTTCTCCTATAAATAGCCTCTTGCAGCTAAAACAGGTGAGCTGATTGACACCAAATTTGGAAGACGGAATTTACACAGGATGCGCTCAAGGAAATTCAACAAAAATTCAAAAATGTCCACTAGGTGGCGTCTTGCATGAAAAATGGAAAATTTAACGAAGGAAATGACTCACACTGGAAGTATAAGAAATTTAAACACTTATTCACTAGTTTTTGATTTCCATGTCATCAAACTACATTAAATAAAGATAGAAAATTAATAACAGTACACCCTGTGTTGAATGAAAAAAAATCCAGTTCAACTTGTAGAAACAGGTACAGATTACGATCAAATGTCACAAGTGGAGCGGTTGTTAATTATGTTTCAATGTGGCCGCTATAACTCATAACTTAAAAACGATGGACAGTCGATCGTATCTGGTCTGGTGTAATGTTTCCCACCTGAAGATTATTGGTGCTCTTAAAATTGTGTGTGACCAATACCTTCACTATAAACCACATTCTTTAAGTGATCCCGTGACCATAAATCGTGCGAATTCGAATTCGGGGTTTATTTTATTTTATTCAATTCTGGATCCAATGGATGCCTTATACTTGTCTCGGTTTTACCTTTTACTGCTGGTAAATCTCGTTCTGAATAGTTCAAATTATTTATGCATTCTCTGTAGGCCATTTCACTTGTAAGATTTACAGTTTTTTTTCCTTCTAAAAGTAAAATACCACTTACTGGACATTTTGAATTTAATTAAAATTCTGTGTGAATGCATTACATGTATAGTTCAATGCCAAACTCGGTGGCGAACTGCTCCCTTGTTGTCCCCCTCAGAGGAGCTGTAATTTTTCTCTAGCCAATCACAACTGGAGTGTGCCGCAAGAGCTTGATTGTAAGTTAAAGCACGTCTTGACATGAAACAGTTGGTATTGAAACATACCATTTAAGTTATTTCCCCTGCAGTAATACTCTCCTTGTAGTAGCCCAGTGGTAGTGCACCGCGCTTCCACACCATAGCTCCGAGGTTCAACCCCAGGCTGGGAAAAGTTGACTCAGCCTTTCATCCCTTCAGTGGGTCGATAAAATGAGTACAAAGCTTACTTGTGAGCTTAACACTGAGGATTTTGCGTCAGACTGACCACCTGACCGGAACATTTGCTCATGCACCTCAGGGCCCTAGGTCACGTATAATGAGATGGACACAGTAGGCCTTGACTCTCATGGGCTGTTGCGCCAGTGAGTTAAGTTAATACTCTCCATGTAAGAAAAATTGAATTTAACTGGTGAAGTTCGCTTCCCAGTGTGAACTTGAAAAGTAAGATTATGGCAACCAAAAGAACATCTGACAAGGATTATCGAGGCTAACTTCTCGCCCATGACGATAAATTTGATAAAAAATTACGTTATAATCCAGTAATCATCGAGAAGGCTCTAGAAATGACCATTCTTGATATTAGTATGTGGCTATACAAAGAACCTTTGAAATAAAAACCGGTGGAAGAACTGTTCGTTGTAAAGCTTGTCTCTAACGAGAGCGTTCATCATTATTGTAAATAATCTCTGTTATAGTACTTTGTGTATATACGTCTATATGTGTTCGTGTAAGTCATTTGTTTGTACTCGTTCATTAATAAATTTGTTATTATTCAATTCATTGGAGTCGTCGGCTGTTTATCACACACGGAAAGAATATAGATTTATATAGCGCAACGTTCAAGCAAATTAGTTACCCCACTGAAGCCAATTAGGAATACGTAGTATGACTCAAAAGTTCGGGGACAAGGTGTAGAAAACCTTACCCTGAACAGTTCACTACACTGAAGCATATCCACTTTCAAAGTAATGACCTTGGCGACGCGACAATACACTTCTGCCAGCGTTCGTATAACTTCTGGAAGCACAACTGGAAGCCATTTTTCGCAACCTCCCATAAGTCCTTCTGCGATACTGCTTTCACCTCATCTGATGAAACAAAACGGAATGTTTTTTCATTGAGGAAAACTGGCAAAAGTCCTACGGGGCTAAGTCTGCTGAATAGGGAGGAAGTGGAAGAACGTTAGGGTAAGTTTTGGCGAGGAACTCTTTTACCAATTGGGATCAATGTGCTGGGGAGTTGTCATGCAGAAGATACCAGTCCTCACTCTGCCAGAACTGAGGCCGTTTACGACGAATGGATTCCCTTAAGCGACGTCTTCAAGAAGTGTGTCTCTTCAGCGATTTATGCACGTGCTTGGCGATGATCTTTTCGCCCATACAGACACCAACACAACATTTTCTGCGTTCCATGAAGTCGAAAGTCGTCCAACGCGTTAATTGTCTACGATGGATTATCGACCCTCTTTAAAACGCAGATGCTATTCAGAAACCTAGGATCTCACCATAGTAGATTCACCATACATCTTACTTAGACTTTTCAAAGTCTCCTTTGGTGTTTTACCTAAGCATTGACGGAATTTAATGTTAAACGCTGTTCAAGAAAAGCCGTTTTCCTTACATCTCGGAGCAAAGCTATAACTAGCTTCGAAAGATAACAGCTGCATGTGTGGTTTGGACACGACATGGACTAAATCACAATCTGGCCACGTAGGAGAGGGTTGGGAGAATCCATTTCAAGTAGTTTAAGTACTTGCTTTCATCGTCAACAATGACCGCAGTTTCCGAATTTTCGGATCGTACTACGTATGAGTGTCATTATAATTTAAGGTGTATTTTTTATCTTTGGGAGAGGAGTTCTAGGAGGGATTGTGTCTTTATCAATAAGCTTGAACCATTTCTCATCTCGTAACCAATATTCCTGAAAAAACTCAAGAGATACAGAAAGAGATATTGCAAGCTATCACGAAAACTGCCGTGGAAAATCCTGCATTTGCGAACTGGGCTATGGAGCTCATTTAAGAGATGCTGTTTACCATATCTAAGCCAAATCAACTCCATGACTTATTATGTATAACGTCATACATATAAATAAATATGTTCTATTATAAAAGTTATTTCCATTAAAAACTGTAAAGTGACTTTTGGCTTACCCTGTAGCTAAAGCCAGACATAGGAGAAGTTAAACAAGCAACCTTCTCTGAAAAAGAATATATAACATTAACTGTTTTCCATCCTTTCTTCCAAACTAATTATTGTTGTTTTAAATTAATGCTTTCATTAAGACTTTGAACAGAAATCATTAAGATCTCGTTAGTAAAAGAGCTTGGGCATTCTTTTTCTTTTTGTTCGACCAATAGGATTGCCGAAAACAAAGGCATGAATTCATTAAGTAATAAATTAAGAAGCTTTGATTTTAAAGTCTGTTGTTTCCCTGATGACTATAGAAATTTTCTTGAAATTAGAAAAGTTTTATAATTTTAAATATTTTATATTTTTTAAGGTTGTATCAAAAGGAGCTATTTATATAATAATTTTAAAATACAGTAAAGTACGTTTAACGCGAAAACGCTTAAGGTATCCAAACACGTTCGGAGTACTTTTTAACAAAATAGCATTCTAAAACATTGTAAATGCTCTTTTAGGACTCAATACCAATAAATATTACTATATTTAACTATTAAAATTTAAAATAAATTACCTGAATTTTACAAAAATCACAATTATAAGTGAAATTTTAGCAATATTTTTGAAAAACTTGAAAGCAGTTATAGAAAAAAGTAATAAATATATATTAGTAAAAGTATTACTAAAACAGAATAGATGCATTTATCTAGAAAATGTACTAAAATTTTAATTTTTTATTAAAATTTGAAAATTTTAGAGCTGATTGAGTAAACATTATAAGAAAATTTACATTTTTATGAGACCATTATTTAAATAACAAGCCATAACTCAAAAAGTACTCATACAATAAGAAATATTTTAGTACATTCTCTGGAAAATAACATAAATATCAGGTTCAAAACATTTTATAGAAATACATTCGTAATATTTTGAGTTATCAGACTCGCCATGTTAGATTTTGAGCAATTTAAATGCCCACTTCTGGTAGATAAAAAACCCACTTCCGGTTTTTCTAACATTATAAAATTGATTGTAACTTGGCCTCTAGGTAGTGTGGAAACAAAACAAAGTTTGTTTCGTAAAGTCAAAAGATAGCTCTATTCAATAAAATAAAAAACAAAAATATCTGTCTTGACTGAATTTGGTCATTTTTAACGTGTTCGGATACCTTAAGACGAAATATCAGTTAACACGAAATAATAAAACGGTCCCGGCAAACTATTACGTATTTTCATTAATTTCTTCCACTCTTAACACGAAATGAAAATCGCTTAACTCAAAAAAAATTTCCCTTCTTTGAATTTGACATAATACGGAAAACACCAGAGATTTAAGAGGGGTGTGAAATGAAAGAGGTGGTTTCGAATTATTTTTCTGTATTTTGTATTATTGGACTACCCTATTGTATCAACGGAAAAATTCGTTGCAGTAGATGACGATAATGTGTGTACAGCTGCAATATAGCAAAGACATTTTGGAGCTTGTTCAAAGCTCAAAAAATATCATTGATACAGATTTCGACGGCGAAAATGAACTGAATAATGCAGCTCCTGTTCCTACGTCTTTCAAAATGAGAAACATCATGAAAATTATGCGCAGTTATATTTAGACGCACATTCCAATGGTGAAATGAATAACAAAATGGACGACATCGAACAATTTGTCGACAATTTGATGCTGTAAAAGACAATGCAAGGAAAAATAACCGATTATTTTTCAAAAACTCAACAAATGTTTCGATTTTCAAAAAACTTGAAAATTTTGCATTAAATTTCATTAAGTTCTTGTGAATGATTTTGCTTCATTGATTTTTATCAAATACACACATGCATATATATATCAGTAGTAGCGTAACGCACACCCTCACAACTCCCGCATCGCGGAGAGGGCCTACGGTTCTAAGGCAGAGCCCCTGAATGACGCCAAGTACTATGTAAGATCCGGCTTTGGGCCTAAATCCTGATTTTTTTGGGTGGGAGGGGGGCGCCTAATATTTTCCATTACGCTACTGATATGTGCGTGTGTGTGAATAAAATGTACTCCAGTAAACTTAATTTTGTGGTGACCTGTAGTTACCCCTTACATTCGAACCCTCCTGTCTATCTGTAAGCCCGGCTAGATGTGTAGGAGGAACTAAATAATCTACAGACATAATGCCAATCTAATTTTATTTATTAATTCTTATTACCGATTATGAACAAACACAACACAATTCTAATTAAGGTATATAACAATGGTAGAGTGCAGAGGTGAGGTATACAAATGCGGGGATAATATTACAGAACTTCAACTGAATCTAAGATAGCTTAAATATGCTCATTTACTACTACGCCGCACACTAATAATCAGCTTTTACTTAATTTTACGATACCTTATTCCTTAATGCTTCGGTTCCTTCACGGAGAGCTTCAGGCACTATCTTCAGCGAATCAAATGACGATGGCTCTACGCTCCGTAATATTTAATTTCACTGCTTTTCAATCTTCACTAACTACTTCTCCTTACACATATCAAGCGTATCAACTTCACTTAACTTGTCAACAACTACGTGTCGACAGCTCACTTGCTTCACTTTACTTCACTTAACTTGACCTCTTACTTAACTCTCCTTCAACTCGCAAAAACCGAATTTATATTCCTCATTTACATAAATCACGTTTGGTTTTTTCGATGAAGGTTGATTGCAATAAATATTTTGATTTAAAGAAAAAATAAGTAATTAGTAGAAACGCGTATAGATCCGTCACAATTTTGTTGAATGTATGCTTTATTTATTTATTAAAATATCCTTTAACACGAAAAAATATTTCAGTCCCCTCAGTTTCGTGTTAAGCGATTTTCACTGTAGTTAAGCCAATAACAATACCGCACATAAACAATAAAAACAATAGTTGTTAACATCAACGCCTGAACAGTTACGGCGTAAATTTTTGAATTTATGCTGTAATTGTTCCGGCGTTGAGCTGCATCATCTGCTGGTATGTGAGTCTTTCTTGATAGTGAATAGTTTTAATTAATAGAGAGTATACACAAATCGGCTTCTTAAAAATCTATTAACACAAAATGAAAACCTGTAGAATCAGGGACGTCTTAAGGCATGGGCCAACTGGGCCCGGGCCCTTAAGTAGAAGCCTCGTTTCGTTCTCGATTTTGTTTTTGTAAGATCGTGATTCGGATAATTTTAGTGGTCAAATATTATTCCCGTACATATTCTCCGAAAAACAGGGAGTTTCAAACTGCATGTCAAATTCAATTTTGGCAAAAGTGGTAAGACTGCATTATAATGTGATGACCATTGTCCATGTCTAGGCCTAATACCATAAACAATCATTCAACTCATTGAGTCAAAAGGCGGCCATCGGTCGAACCAGTTTGTGCCTAGGTTTTTGAGATTGTGCGTCGTGCACCTTTATTTGCATAAAATTACCATTTGAACGAGTATTTAACAATGCATGTTATATACTGTCTACTTTTAAAGCTTTCAGGTAGGGCCTACCTTTGCATATGGGCCCAGGGCCTCAAAAAATCTTAAGATTTCTCTGGGCCCAGGGCCTTAAGGAGTCTTAAGACGTCCCTGTGTAGAGTTATCGATAGGATTAGAGTACTTTTCTTGTCCAAAAGAAAACAAAAGAAAGAATACATTTACATTAAAGATAGGGTTTAAGTTTAAAAAATTGTAGCAAGATCTCACGCGCATTTCTCTTAACTAACCTCTGGGGCTACTTAACTCCAATATTTGATGTATAAATCTGAATTCGTGAAGGAACTGCGATACACCTGCGATTACAAATCCTGGGGCGACGGTAGTATAATGGTTATAGTCACGAACTCGTGTGTCACGAGTTCGAGTCCTAGTGTCACTGAAGACCAGCCGAGTCACCAATAGGTATCAAGCTGCTTTATAGCGCGACTTTAATAAGCACTCATTTCCTCTCCTTCCTTTCTTTTTCTGTTTTTATCTCCCTCTTTCTCTTCGTTCTATTTCGAAGCAATGCCAGGCTATTGGTTAAGGCTAAAAATAGTTTGAAATTTTAATGATACTTACAAAACTCCCCCCCTACTTTATTTAGAAAAATCAGAAGCTTACTTTTTGCTACAATAGATCAGGTGTAGGCTGACTTTTCCAGGGTACGAACCTCTTCTAATGTTTTTAAGGTGTTGCAGTCCACCCAGTGGTGTAGGTATGGCTATTTTGTAGTAAAACTGCATGTTTTCTTAACACTTGTTTTCGACTTTGTACCCCTCTTTTGAAAATGACAGATTACCATTTTTTCTTACAAAAACACAAGTAAACGCAAAATTGTCAAGTCAACTGTGAGCGACTGCTAGACTGTGGAGCGTGGACGTGTTCAATGCAACAAGCAGAAAACATACATGCACCGATGAATCTGAAACCGACGTTTTTCTTACAATTGTCCGCTGCCGATTCCCGCGCCATCACGGGACATGACATCAATTTGAGAATTCAATTCCATAGAAGTGTGGGGTGTTGTATGATGTCTCAATAGCCAATCCCGTGCTATTGCGGGAAGAGTTGATCATGAACATTTATTCTCACCTTCAGTCGGAGTGTGGGGGAAAATTCATTTCTGTGTCTGGTTGCATCGCAGTGATCGCTCCCCCCCCCCTATATCGGCAGGGGATGTGTTAAGCATCATCGTTCTTTTCCAATGAAGGTACATGCGTCGTCTATACATTTAATTGAATCATTTGCTTAAGTAAACACAGTTGCATGGATTGTGAGAAGCCAATTCTCCAGTCTAGCTACCGTTGGTGTTCTTTAAATATGCATCTTTTAGTAAGCGCGACTTAGGTCTTAGTAAAAGCGGTCATCCCAAAATGTTTTGGCGGTTTACAGGTCGATCGCCGTCGACTTACGGGTAATGCCCATTCTTGCAAAAGATATAAGAAATCTGAGATTATTTGGTACGTCTGTAACTCATACGCCAAATCGATAAATGCATAGTTATTGTTGCTGGAATGCTTAAGAGAATCCTACACATTCAAAAAAATCGATTTTTCAATTTTAGTATTGAAAAATGCTGCATATTTTTCTGAATCTAAAATGTATAACATTTATATCTTCGTTGATAAAATAATCTTAAAATATGAAAAAAGTAATTGACAAAAATGTAAACGAGCGCTTGCAAATGTCTAGTTTTTTTCAATTTTTTTCCAAAGCATAATTTTTTGCTTTTAGGTACGTTTTTAGAAAAAAAATTAACGCACTACATGGTTCCAAATTTTTTATACTTTTATACAGAATACCTGGGCACATAATGAACCTATTCTTTTTAGTTGAAGTAGTACAAGTGTTTTAAAAAACAGTTTTATGTATGAAAAAGAAGAAAGAAAATAAAAATTTCCAAAATTACAAAGTTATACAATTTTTTTTAATGAAACTATCTTAATATTTTACTAAAAAAATAGGTTCGCTATATTTTGTATATTGTTTTATATATGTGCAAAAAATATTTAAATATTTTACATATTTAAGTGGTACTTTTTTAAAAAATGGTACTTAAACATAAGCATGTATTACGAGATCTCAAAATTATGTTGAACTTAAATTAAACAGAAAAAAAAATTGTTTCACTAAAAAATTATTTCTATATTTTCAGAGAATGAATAAAATATCTTTATTAAGATCACAAAAAAATCTAAGCTCTGTAGGAAATTTTCAAAGATATGTGTCCCATAAACAAAGAATATTTTTTAAGGCATTTTACTCTTTCGAGCATGTCCTCGTACCTTTAAGCCACACAGCATCTTTTTTCATACGCTTAGATCATTTCGGTTAAAAATAATTATGAATATCCCTTGTCTGGAAAAGAAAACAAGCAAATATATATATAAAAAAAAATTTTGAGTCATTTCCTATTTTGAATGGATGAATAGAAAGTATTTTATTAACGACTGAATATTTGTAAAAGATAAATATATATATACAAGGTGAGAGTGAACTAACAGCAGGAATTAAAAAATGAGCATGATTTGTCTGCATTATTGCAACAATGCACACCAGGTTTGGCTGAAAAACCGGTTTTCGACGCCAACTTTTGTCACTTTTTTAGCAGTTACATTGTTACAACAATGGAGACGAATCTAAGTTGGCGTCGAAAACCGGTAATTAATTTAATTTATTTTAATTAATGAATTAATATTTGAAAAAACTGTATTAACATCAAGTGTCATCCAGTACAAGTTTAAAAAAAAAAATTATTTGAACTTTATTGGATGTATAGAAAGTATTTTATTTACGATTGAAAATATGAACAAGATTATATATATATATATATGAGAGAATGAGCTAATAGTAGGAATTGAAAGAAGGAATTTTAAAATTTACTTTCTGTCTGTGAATAAATTACGAAAATGCGGTTATTAGTTTTGAAAAATGTAAAATTTACCCGCGCGCGCGCTATCAACTTTCTTTGCTGACGTGATGGCAAGAATATTATAAACGATATTAAGAAAGGAAAATAAAAAAAATGGTTGGGGAGGGAAAGGAGAAAGAAAGAGAGTACAAGATGGGCCCGGAAAGTGTTTTTAAAAAGGTCAAAGGTTCACAAGTTGAGGACATAATCCTGTCGTTTTATACATCGATTATAATCGAAATATACATTACTATTTTAGTTTCGGGTGTATTAGTAAATCTGCGCCTTTTTCTTACTAAACCGACCCATGTTAAAATTCTGAAACAGATTCAATTTAAAGACAGCATGAGGATGTAATACTGATTTATTTTAACATACTTCGCGCTTTTTCCCAAGAAAAACCATAGCATAGAAAGAGGGAAAATATGTGTTTAATATAAAAAAACGAAAAAGTGAGAGCAATATGGCCATAGAACAGAAATTTGTGTTAGTAACATATATCTACATCCAACTCTTTTTTTACACGATTTTGAAATAACACACTACACGAATCTAAGGAATTTTTATTTGTTTTACACGAATTTTTTGTTCTAGCACGAATCCACCTAAAATTTGGAGATTCATGTCCATTGGATGAAGACGATTTGATCGAATTTACGACAATTTATATAATAATAAAAGAAGTCTATAAGTCGAAGGTGAAGTTTAATTATTGACAGCTGATTTAATTCAAGAGGGTTTGAAATTCTCTTCAAGTATGGAATAACATTTTCTTACTCATTATCCTGACATAGAGCGTGCATTAAAATTTCAATGTAATCAAAAGTTTTGTGTAGCAGGAGGATATAAAGTATTATACAAACAAGAAACAAAAACAAAAAAGCGCTAATAAAGTACACGAGGCAGTTAATAAGGAACGAAATTCTACATTTGAATCAAAACCAACAGTTGTGCTAGACATATATGACCCCCCCCCCCCATCTACTGATAAACATAATAAACGTGCACACGGTAGTTATAAAGTAGTAAGGAATAGTTGTTAGTTAAAATTTTACTCCTATTTTCAATTTGAATTTTTACATGTTGTATGCACTTATAGACTGATTTTTTAATTTTGGAAATTTGTGCCACCAAGCAATTTCCCAAATTTACATGATTTAGCGGTCACATACTGTTGTAGGTTTGGATCAATATATGTTTGTGAAGAAATATATGCTGTTAGAACGTAATTAAATCAAAATATCGCTCAAAATTAACTGATATGCACCTAAAACACCTAATTTTTGTTAGCATCCTCACGATCAAATATAGAAGATTTAGTAAAAAAACTACAAATTCAAAATCCACATTAAGAAAGTGCTGACTACTTAGTAATCATTAAAACTAAATGTTTCAATTGCTTATTTTTATTTTGTACCTTAGCTAACTGACTGTGATCCTGTAAAAATTTATCGAAATAAAATATAAGTTTCTACTTTTGTTTTATTTGTTATACCATTTCTTTACATTTTCACTATATAGGAGTTGCATCTAAAAATATGTTTTGGGTGTAAATAACCCATAATAAGCCTATAAGTAACATTTTTTCACTTTTGTATATTTTTTAGTTTTGGTGGAAAGTTTGAAGTGGCACGCGTAATTTTTTTTATCAAATTGTGGCACGCTTCCCAAAAAGGTTGGCCACCCCTGGCGTAGAGGGATAGCTCGGCTCTATGGTAAAAACCAAAAATCTGTTTGTCTGTGATTGGGTTTGAACATCCAAGCCCTATCCTTGTGCACGCCCCGTGCTTCAAAGGTACATTATCCAAATCAGTGCGGGGCATCACTTTCTCTTCCCTAGTTAGTATTTGTATTCATCCTTTCCAACTTTACTTTCTTAAAATTTACTTAAATACAGTGGCGTTCACAAGGTGGAGCTTGAGGGGTTAATCTACCCTCCCCAAATGACCAATAGATTTAATTTTTATCACAGAGATTATTTCTCGGCGCTTACGCCTACACAGTGGCATACACAAGGGGGAGGGCGGATCCGGACTCTTCCCCCCAAAGCTCCTGATTTTTTTTCGATTGATTATGATCCTATGTATATAATAAGCAAATTTAATTAATTTTATTAATTTTATTAATTAATGCTAATTATTTATTCAATAATGAATTTTCTACTGTTTTTGTTCTTGAAAGTTGAAACAAGATATCAATCATTGGCATGGCCAAGTAATTTTATCGTGTTTTTCACATGTTGTATTTTACAATAATGCAACTAATGAACTTTTTACTAACAGAAAGTAGTGTACTATACTTAAAATTTTTTTTTAAAATTATTAAATTTAAATATGATTCGGCTCATCTAGGGCACAAATGCGACCCAATGCCAAAAACCCGAGGTCAGTTGGTTAATTATTGGCTGAGAAAAAGGTACGACAAAATATGGAATGAAGACGAGGACGAAATTTGCGTCCAAATAGCGCTTTTTTTACACTACGTGAAAAACGCGCTAAAAATCAATAGAATATGTTGGGCAGCGAATTGGAGCATGATACGAGAAGGGTGGAATTCAGACCCTGCCCCCCCCCCCTTGAGAAATTCCTGTGTGCTCCATTTCGGCTACATGTTTTTTAGAATGTAACTCCACCTCATGAGAGGTCTGTGTACTATACCGCTTAAATGTGTTGCCATATTAAGACGAATTAATCTGTTTTTTTGAAAAATTTACTTAATTTACCAACTTCAGGTTGTACTCCGATGGTGCAAGAGAAAGTTTCCCTTTTTTTAAAAAAATAGTAATAAAAATTTCTAATTTTTCGTAAACTAATGTTTTTTTTTGTAGAAATTAATTAAATATTTTCTGTCTATCTTTTTTAGATATACCTGAACTGGGAGGTGATACACTTCAAGCTACATATTATGGGAAGAGAAATGAAACTAGCAGTGACACAATGCACTTTATTTCTGTGAAATAGAAATAAAAAAAAATATGTTTTTTAAAATCTGCAGTGTCATTTTTGAAATTATGCATTTGATATTTATATCCTATTGCTTTAAATTTGCATTCATTGTATATTTTCATTTTTGTACTTCTGACATTGTTGAATGATCCCGGATATTTGCAAATGAATTAGCAAAAATCGTAAGCTCTACACCTAAAAGTCACTTCGAGTAATAAATTCTCAAATATGAGGCTGCTTAATATGAGTCTCCTTTTCCTAGTCGGATATTGGGCAGACGTCGGTCGTGTTCAATATTTCATTTAAGTGTGTTAAAATGTAAATAAGTTGTAATAATAGTTAATAGTAGTAATAATAATAGACCCGAAACTTGTTATAAAATTTACTGTCACATGTCCTCTAAAAAATTATCGCGAGTTTAAAATTTAAAAAATATATATATATTATTGAAATTTTAAATCAAATTTTTAATTTGATTCATTTTTTTCATTTTAGTTACATTAATTATAATCTTTTAAAACAGTTTTTTAAGTTGCGTAATGATTACTTTTAAAAATGAATATCTTTTTTTAATGCGCAATATCAAACCTTCAGCCAAAAATAAAAACAGTAATAAATTTCTTTAAAAGCTATTCTCCACCCAAAGGCTTTCGCTACCCTTAACTTGTGTCGTACCTCTAACCCGTTTTCAAATTTAAAAAAAACTTTCTTTAAATTAAAAATCTGCTTCAAAACTAAAATTAAACAAGCTTTGAAATTTTTATCCAGTTATTACGAAAGTTTCCAAAAGTATACTTCTAATAAAGAAACATAATTTCTTGGATATATTGCAGTAATAAGGATTGTTTGAAAGAAGACATTTCTCCTTTCCTTAAAATAACTTACAGATGGGTATTGTTTTTCATATTAATAAAGGATCAATTAGCTGTGCCTAATTACATGCAAATAAATGCACCAACAAGTATCGATATTTTTGTTGGTATTAAGTGCCAGGGATTTTCTACGAGTAAGGCTATTCTTGATTTTCCCTAAAACCTGAAATCTACTGTAAAATTCATCGGATAATGGAATTATATATTTTAAACTAATTGTAGTTTTCCTGCAAAATAATCAAGACCATACTGCTTAGCTTTTGTCATGGTTGAAAAATTGTGCCTTCTTTTTATTTTGTATTTCACTACAAAATAGGCAACTTCCCAATTGTCTTGAAACAGCTTTAAAACAATCAGCTTCAACCATAAAATGGTCACTACTCCAGTTCAGTTCAGTACTGTGACTGCACTGTCGCTACTCCACTGTTATTTGTTATTGCTAATTGTTACAGATAGAAACATTAAAAAAAATCTTGCAAACCGTACAGGAAAATTCATAGATTTGGTTGCTTGATTGTTAGAATTTTCCTCTAAATTTTTAATACATTGTTCTTAATTGAATTTCTAGTGCAATGTAGTCTGAATGGGCTACCCAGAAAAGTCCACCGGGCCACATGCCCGCAAGAGTGCCCACTGTTCTAAAGTGTCGGAAATGTAACATTCTTTGTTGGAAAAGTAAAATATAGTGGACAAGTAAAATAAATATAAATTGTAATTGTAGTAACATTAGGGGAATTTAATATAAATAGTAATAAGGGAAATTAGGCATTTTCCAAAAGATAGGTTTTTTAAATCTCCAAATCGATTAGAGAGCCATAACTTCATTCTTTGCATTAGTATTAAAAAATTTAAAAAATCCATTATTCTTATTGTAAAATATAATATTGGGCCACCAACTTTAAACTCAAAGTGTTCAAATAAATGTTTCCAATTAAAAAGAAAGAAAATAACATATAGATCTCTTTATTATCATGTCATTCTAATACATATTCAGAGGGTAAATTTTCCTCATTTCCGAGCGAATTATTTGCCAGTTTGGAATTCTCATTAGTTCTCCTGGCGACTTTTTCTCTGTGTCTTAAAAATTTAGCAATCCTTTTGGAGAAGGTTAGTAACCCGAGATATTTCGAAGCGACGCTGTTTTTACCGACGTCTCCAAGAATTTCCTATTTCAAAAACACATTTTAAATACACCGAAAACTTCGGTTAGAAAATGTTTTTCTTGGAAAAACGCTATCGAAGCGTCTTCGGATTTAAACAACAAGGCTCGACAGAAATGAGGCTAAACCTTACAGATTCGTTAAAACAATAAATATTCAGTGCTTGGAGATAAACCTATGCTTAAGAAAGAAATGATAAATAAAATGCTTTGATAGAACGATCAATAATTAGTTTCAGTTAAATGGGTGTTAGAGCTTCATGAATTTCTGTAGACACATCTGATATGTTACCTCATTCTCCAAATTTCCATACCATACAATATGAAACTTAAGAATTGCATTGGATTTAACCTTTTTGTTCCGATTGATTATTGTGGCTTTGGTACCCGATTGGTCATGGTCACTGACTAGTATTCGGAGCTGACCTGTCGAGTTCTGCCAATAAAAAGCCGCCGTGATTGAGTGAGGCTTATAAAGGGGCTCTCGGAGTTGTTTTGTCTTGAGAGCTGAAAATAGAAACAATTTTCAATTAGATATTATTCTTTGAAGTTAAAATTAAATAATTTTATTCTTTAAAACTTTATTTATAAAGGAACAAGGTTTCAAAAAAAATGTAAAACGTTTCAAATATAATCATAATTTTAGAAATGATAAGCATATGAAGATAAGAATTATTTCTGAAAGAAATATTAAGCAAATTTTACGTTGCGCTTGACATTTTCTAATATAGTAGCTTTTGATGTATAAAACTTTATGAGTTTATAAAATGTATCATATTCTTTAAAAGCTACCTAATTTTAGTATTATATATCTTGTTTATTTCAAAAAACTTTTTTAAAAAAAAGAAATTTAAAAAAAAATTTTAAACGTAATTATTTTAAAAATATTATTTGCATAAAAATGCTACCGGTAACAAGGATATGTTTAACTTGAAAATCAACTTATTGCTAGCAATAAGAGCAAATACAACCTCTGACGAGAAAGTTCGGTGAATGAAATAAAAACGGTCGATCTGGCAACACTGGCAAAACAAAACGCTACACATGTGTAGCTTCAGGTGTTGGCCATCTGTCCCCACCGTTGTTCAGTTGAGCGTCGTTTGTGTTCCGTGTAAGACTTGTTTTACGAAGTGCTTGTTTACTGGGTTGGTTCTTAACTGAGAACAGGAAAATGAACGAACAAAAGATCAATTTAAACTTTTGTTTTAAGCTTGGCAAGACACCGACAGAAACTTATTTGATGCTGGTACGTGTTCAAGAAGATCAAGCACTGACCATGAAGCGTGTGTACGAGAAGTTCACCCGTTTTCGAGAAGGCCGGGATTGTGTTGCTGACATTCCCCCCGTAACGGCGACCTCCGTCAGTGACGAAAACATTGAGAAAGTGAGTGTCACCCTTTTTGATAGTGAAGGCATTATGCACAAAGAATTTCTACCTGATGGAACGACGATGAACTCTGCAAGGTACATTGAAGTGTTGACCCGTTTCATGAAACATCTACGCAAAGTACGACTCCAGTACACACAAGAAGGTTCATGGTTTTTCTTTCACTATAATGCTCTTCCTCACACAGCCAATATCGTCAAATAGTTCCTAGCAAAAAAGGAACTGAACATCCTCCATACTCGCCAAATATCAATCCTTCTGCGTTCTTCCTATTCCCTTGACTCAAACTCTCTTTGAAAGGAAAGAGATTTGACGATATTTCTGACATCCAACGAAACGTGACGAGGCTTGTGAACTCCATCCCAAATGAAGACTTCTTGCAAAGTTTCCAGGACATGTATAACAGATCTCAGCGGTGCATAGTTATGGAAGGTGAATATTTTGAAGAACAGTAAAGTAACTTTCATTAATATTTCATTCGCGTTAATGTTACAAGACTATTCACCGAGCTCTATTTTCAGAGGTTGTATTTTAGAAAATATCATGCGCAGCGTAAAACTTAAGTTTTCTTTCAGAAATGTTTATTATCTTCATATGCTTGTAATTCTTTTAAAAAATGTGATTATATTTTAATCATTTTAAACATTTTTCAAACCTTATTCGTTTAAAAATAATGCGTAAAAGAATATCTCATTGTAACCTCTTAGAATTATAATAATTGAAAATTGTTTATATATTTTCACCCTTCCAGACATAATTAACGTCCTTTTTAACGTAACACTCTAAAGCTGTTCGACGGCAATTGGAAACGGACCTCATAATTTTGAACCATGACAAGTATAAGGATGACATCTGAAACCCTTTCTCCAAACTACAACACCACGCCAATGGAAGGGGGCTTTGTTTTGGCTAGAGCCAGCTTACGCCGGCGCCGACCACGAGTTCGAGACCATAACCACTCGGTGGCCGCGGCCACTATGCTAAATCTGTTGAGGCTCAAAATTGCGTCGATGTGGTGGGAAGTTTAGAGAGTGGTGAGACAGTTCAGGTGCTATCCTCGTCACTTCGTCGAGTTCCAACGCTGTCCAAAAAATCTTCGATTCTCTTAGAGTACGTTGTCAGTAATCAATCCCAACTAATTTTATTTGGTACAGAATACCTAAAAATTTATTTTAGAAGTATATGAAGTAGAAGCCCAGTGGCTGAGTGACAGCGTATCTCGCTTCCACGCCACAGGTTCAGGGCTCAAATCCCGAACTGAGCAAGATCGACTTGACCTTTCCTCCCTTCAGTGGGTCCATAAATACCAAACTTGCTTGAGAACTAAACACTAGTGGTTTCACGTCAGACTGACCACCTGACCGGAGTGAGTGAGGGAATATTAACGTCGCACTTGTTTAGCACATCGAACTCTGTTCAGCTACTCGAGAGCTTTTGGGGACGGTCCGAGTAATTTTGAACCATGTTCAAGTGAGGAAGACGACACCTGAGCTGGCATCCCCCTCTCCTACCGCACCACACCAGCGGGAGGACGTTTGAGCTCTCGACAGATTTAGCGTGCATTACTCCCCTACATGGTGGGTCTTTAGTGGTACTGGACTCGAACTCCTGATATACCTGCCATGATCCGATACTTTAACCACTTGGCTACCGCGGCCACCTACCTGACCGGAACATTTGTTTATACACCTCAGTGGCCAAGGTAATGAAAACTGAGATGGATACAGAAGCCCATTTAGGCTGTTGCACCATTGAGTTTAGTTTAGCTTAATATAGTCAAGTTTTTTTACGTGAACTAAATAATTCTGTACGAAATGACTTTGAGAATGGCTGAGATTTGTATACTTATTTGGTAAAAAATCTAAAAGCTAGTAAACAATAAAAATTAACAGAGACTATGTGACGGATCTATTCGCGTCATTTTCCTACTAATCCTCTTGGGGAAACTTTGGGGCAAGCATTTACATTAATTCACAGCCTTTCAAGAAGAAACCATGATATTTAAATTAGTTTGACTACATAAAGTTTGGGTTTTGTAGGTGTAAGATAGAAGGAGCCGGGGAGCTGTTGCGGTGTTACGTAAGTGTGAGTATTAGAATATTTCATTCACAAATATAACGCGAGTTAAGGAAGTAATTGCTAAGAGATTAAGTTATCAGATTAAGGATCTATGATAGATGAAATTGGATTTAGTTATTGGTTCATTTCCTTATCTAGTTCACGTAGTCGGGTTTACTTATAGTTATTGAGATTAAATAACTCGCTTTATATATCACTTCTAAGGTTTCCTTTTGTAGTTTCACTTGTGATTGTTTAAGTGTGTTTGAAGAGAAATAAAACTAATTGTTATTATGGAAGTTGCTGGTGATGCTTTGTTTCCCCCTCCCCCCACCTTTAGCCCGGCAAGACGGAGAGAGAGGAGTGCCGAATAGGCCGACACCCCCACAACTATAACAATACCTCTACCAAAGTATCAATTAAGATTACCTATCAAGTAGACAAAATATCACCTACTTATCGATGAGATTGATAAATTTGAATTCGATATAAATCAGGCTTTCTCAAGCTTCTTTTATCTGTGACAACTTATTTTGGAGAGAAGGAGAGCGTACCTCAGAAGAATAAAGATGTTTATCGTTGAAACGATGCTGACGCTAATTAGACAACTGCCTCTTATTGAAAACGACACCTGACTTAATACATGATTCTTCTGAGAAGTGATGAAGATGATCCGAAAATTGAAACACACTGGCTGACTCAAAATTGACCTAGAGTTGTTTTGAATATTGCTGACCACGCAGTCGTTATTAGATAGTATGAGGATCAGGCATTTGTGACCAGACAATTGGATGACTAGACATTCCCTAAAAGATAATATGTCGACTTGGAGATTGCGAAAAGATGATCCACAGACTCGAGGTGGCGATCTCATTAAGTTGTCTGTTATGAAGATTTTGAGATTCTACTTAATATATACAGCAGGTCTTTCATGCCAAATTCTGATAATATTACATCCAAAATTTATAATCCACTGGCTGTAAGTGTGACTCAAAACTGACCTAGACTTGTCTTTAATGGTGACCAGGTAATCGCAAACAAATGATTTAATAATGATGATTATCTGGTCACCTAAGATAATCTGTTGAGCAGATGATAGTGAGTCTAGGGAATCAGAAATTAATGTTAACATACTGCGACAAAGACCAGCTTCCTGAAGAAAATAATTTGACTTCTTGTTACGGATATTTTCTAGATCACATGCTTGTCTAAAGTGCGGCCCAAAAGTCTTTAAAATGGGGTCCGAACACAAATTATGAAAACATATAAATTTACACATTTTTATTAATAAATAATTGTTTAAAAAAACTAAAAAACACGCTTTTATAGTGAACTGAACTAAAAACTTTTTAAAAAAATTCTTAATATAAGAATAAAATGATTAACGAGAAAATCAATGTCATTGGGGTAAAAACGTGGGATGCTCTATATTAATTGTTATAATTTCTTACTAGTTCTATTCCGAAATTCTGAATTAGTGTAAAAATGTAGTATAAAGCACACTACGCTTTTACCACAATGACATTAATTTGCTTGTTAATCAACTTATTCCTATAGTAAGAATTTTTTTTTTACTTTTTAATTCGATTTTTTGAATTACTATAAAAGCGTGGTTTTTATTATTATTTTTTTAATTTTATAATTTATTTTTCATTTTTAAGTTTGATGTACAGTAAAAGCGTGTTTTTCCCCAGTTATTTAAACTATCATTTATTCATTGTTGAGTTTCATATTTGGAGCCGGGGAATTAAGTAACAGCTGGAATTAGTATTGCTCTTCAATGGATATTAATTAACGGGTCTGAAGGGTATATATTCTCTCCGTTTATGGGGCCTCGGATGAGTCCCGTACCATTATATTTCAAAGATTCCATCTCTATAAATACAGGTCAAACTAATAAAGTGTGTTAAGAAGAAAAAGATCGAATTAAAAAAAAATTATGTACCATGTTTTTATAACGGATTAAAAAGTATAAAATTCCTCCTTTTCGTTTTTTTTTTTCCTTTACATTTTCATGCATTATCATCCACTTCTGAGCTATGGTCCAAATTTCAAGTCTCTAGCTCATCGGGAAGTCAGTTTAAAATGAATTACAAAATTCCACCTGGATAGACACACAAGAAAGCGAATTAATATAAACATTGTAATATTAAGTGTCAATCGTATTATCACCTTTTAAACGTATTGCTATAATGTTAATTTGTATCATTCCTTCTAAACGTATTGCTTTATAAAAATATAAAAAATATTTAGCAGTTAGAACATAAATTTTTTTTTCACATGCATGAGTCTCTTTTTTTTATTTCCCTTTTCAGAAAAACTAGACAATTATTTATATTATAGTAAGAAATTGCTGACACACCCACCCTCCCCTTTCGCACATAAAATATTTTTTTTTGCTTGTTTTACTTGTATAAACCACAAGTATATTCGATTTTAGGGTTACACCTTAATATTTTAGTTCTCAAATCTGAAGTCGCCGAATCTGGAAGTGGTATAGGAAATTAGTCGCCAAATCTGGAAATCGTTATTCCTGATGTCCTGGTCAAGACAATGGAATAAAATTATGAAATTATTGTATTGTCATCGGTCCTTGACAAGTGTGCAAATTTCGAATTAATCTGACCTTTTAAAGTGGGTAAAAATCAAGTTCAAAGATTCCGTTACATACAAGTGAAATTTATAAAAACGTGTTAAAAAAATAAATGCTTTCAATCTTTTTCATATATAATCGATTCATTGTAATTTATTTTGAAATAAAAATTTAAATAAAAACATCTTAGTATGCATGAGAATTTACGTTTTTGAATTATGTGTGCATCCACTTGACGGCGAATTTTTCGAAGAATAACAATATTTGTATGCAGTATTTTTAGTAGACTTAACAGAACATTTGAGAATGATTTAAGTTTGAGATTTCAAGGGGAAAAACAGTTTATTAATAATATGTGGCACAATCAAATAAAAGTAAAAGATTTGACACATTTCAGTTTTTTGGCTTCACATAAGCCTGTGGCATAAAATATGTTGCATTAATTTTTGATTTAACTCAAGAGTTCGAAAGTAGATTCCAGGATTTTTGAAAAAAATGAAGAGTATTTCAACATATTTTCTACTCCATTTCTCTAGAATTAAAAAAATTACCTTCAAATCTTCAAATGGAATGCATTGAACTGCAAAGTGACATTTAACTGAAAGAAAAATTTTGGGGAATGTTTCTTTACTGGAGTTTTACAAAGATTACCTACCCCGCGATAAATATCCTAATGTTCACAATCATGCTTTATTAAGGTCTTCAGTTTTTGGTAGTATCTACATTTGTGAACAATTATTTTCAAGAATGAAGCCTACAAAAAACAAAAATAGATCAATGATAATTGACAAACCTCTTGAAAATGTATTAAGAATTGTAACTTCGTCTATTGAACCCGATATCGATTTGCTTGTTCAACAAAAGCAAATTCATCCATCGCATTAATTTGAATTTTTTTCATCTTTATGAAATCGGAACAAAATGAAACGAAACTTTTACAAATTTAAAATAAATATGTACCCAACACAAATAAAACTACACAGAGTTAATTTTTATTTCAATTTGCTAAAAAAAAATAGTGTGTATGGCCTAGCTTTTTTTGTTGTTGCAATGTGGACCTTAAACGGTCATAGTTTAGGCACCCATGTTCTAGATTGTAATAACTTTTCACTAGATTTGCCGAGTGAATGAATGAGAGTTATATTAAGGTCGTTCTTTCAAGCCTCAAGATGGCTATTGGCGACGGACCTCATAATTTTGAGTCACGGTCAAGTGAAGAGGGTGACACTTGAGCTGGCACCCCCTTTCCTAACTTCCACACCACACCAATGGAAGGACATTTGAGCCTCGACAGATTTAATGTGCATCGGCGAACTCATGACATACTTGCCACATGTCCGTGACTTTGACCACTCGGCTACCGTGGCCATCTGATCGCGAGAGTAGTGACCAGATATTCCTAAAATATACGTGAGCTGTGTTTGTGTATCGATTGATTCTCCACAACTCTTGAAAACTTACCCATATGTATATATGTTATGAATCTGCACTTACACAACCATAGTCATCAAAATAAACAGATATTCTCTGATTCAAGGGGTTTGATTGAGTAAACCAACCCAGCACACTCCACAAATTTGTGGAGAAACGCGACTCACTGACTCACGAGGTCTCCGGAGCTGTTAGACCTATAGACTTGAAATCTGGCAGAAATGTTTCTTTTGTTGAGTAGAAATCCGCTAAGAAAAGGTTTTGCAGGAATCAACTCCCAAGGTGGGATTTCGAGGATATACAACATAAATATACGTCCATTTAAAAAACTCAAATCCCAACCTTTTTAAATCAAGAGGCGTGGACTAAAAGAAATTTTGTGAATACAGTCGAAAATTTAATGAATGCTAGGGCTCAGATATACATAACTTAAAATTAATATGCAGTTCAATAACATCATGAAATACCCAGCGAAGTGGGTGGGTAAAGGCTGTTATACTACATATGCTACAATTCATCTGGTAATTTCATTTAGAATTAAAAATTAACAATTCATAATAATTCAGTTTGTATACAAATAAAAATCCACCTATATCAGGGGTACTAAACTTTTTCTGCTGGGCCGCATACATATGTCAGCCATTTCACGCGGGCCGCAACATGAGGTTGAACGGAGGGGGGGGGATGCTTTAAGATCAAGTTAACATTGGAAATATAAAATATGAAAATTAATCAAAATATTATAATTTCTGTTTTGCTTTTTTTAATTGTTTTTTTTCTCCCTTTTTTTACTTTTTATCACTAATACTAAATTAAAAGAGTTTAAGACACACTCCTTCTCAATTTTTTGCATCAGTGAACAGTTTCATATGATTACCAATAACTTAACAAACTTCTTAGGATGTCTTTGTTACTACTGCGACATTACCACTGACAATACACTTTGTTGCTGTTGCAAAGAATATTCAATAAAGCCTATTAGTCACCTCTTGAAAGAGGAAAAGTGTCATTGAATGATTCCTGTTTATTGGTATTTTTTTAAATGCAGCACTTTCGTGGCAAATCAAACAAGTACTGATCCATGCTTGTTTTCACTACAAAAAAGTCTACAAATCGTTCGAATATTTTTCGCTCGCAAGGTATGAAAGATTGTTCAAAACTAGTTCCACCCATAAAATTGTTGCTACTCCACTGTTGTCCGTTATCACTAACCGTAACCATTGCAAATAGACAAAGAATATCAATTCATAGCCGTACGACATCGACAACAGAAAAGCAAAATTGATATATTTGATTTCTTGTCAAAGAATTTCCCACCAAATTTTTAATACATTGTTTTAAATGAAAGAATTTGTCACAGCAATGGGTTATGACCGGGCCACTTAAAAAAGCTCTGTGGCCCGCAGGTTGAGTATCGCTGACTTATATAGTGCCACACTAAAAAATAAAGTGATACCATCTTCAGGGGAATGTACTAGCTCTGTAATGATAATTACCAATCCGTAGCCTTATTTTTAAGAAAGACTATACAAAAAATAGCAATTATTTCCGATAAATCTTTTCAATTTAGTAAATGAATTTTTACAAATTTTGGAACTTTTATTTCCGAAGAGTACAATCTATTAATACGTATAATCTGTTACATAATTTTTAATATGGTCGTCATATTAAATGTTAAAAAAATAAGTATCTGCTTTTTCATTGATAGAATTCCAGGCATCTCGATTTACAACCATTTGATGGCATCGATTTTATTTGAAAAAGTTTCTCTCTCTGTCTCTATTTAAAAGTGTAATACATAATCGATTTCCTCCATTTTCGTACTCTTGCAATGAGGTTTCCAACACTTCGAACTCTTACACTGTAGTGCCGGGGTGGGCATTACGTCGATTGCGATCGACCGGGGAATCGCCAAAACAATTCGGAGTGATCTCCTGAAGATTAGACTTTAGCAATTGTATACGGAAATATTCGATTGGTTGAAAGTACGCAGACTAAGTCTTCTACTGACCATAATCACGAGAGCTAACTTCAGATGAAAATGTTATATTTTTTTAATGTATTTTGAATTGCTTGATAATGAATGCATCATTAGATATTATTATATTTGTGGCTATTATATTATAATGTTTGTATTTTGCGTTTTGCTTTAAACGCGGTTTTAAAAATGTGAGTTTTTCATTTTATTTACGTAGGTAAGTACATATTCAGTATTTAATATTAAGTTATAATATATATTAAGGATTTCTCCTTGCTTCACCACACCTACGACCCTTTGCAGAGGGCACACTCCTGAATTTTTCACAGGGGGCGAGGCGCGGGAGTAAAGGGTCGAATGTGTTCCATTCTCATATCCTACTCCATTACGCTGCCAAACATTTTTTTTTCTTTTCATTTTGTAAATTGTTGGGAACTAAGAACAGTAAGAAATAAATTATTTAATAAATAATTAGCACTATAATTAATAACAAATTATTAATAGCAAATACTTAATTAAAGTTTACGTACTTTATACATGGGATTATAATCGATTAAAAAAAATCATGGGCTATGGTGGAGAGTCCGGATCTTTAGACCCTCCCCCCCCCTTTGTATGGGCCACTGATACTGGGTGGACCGCAACACCTTGAAAAAATTAGAAGCAGCCCGTACCCTGGAAAAGTCTGCCCACCCCTTCTGTAATGCCTTGATGGACATTGGTATAGTCTTAACACGAAATCTCTATTGTCCGTATCACCAGCGTTAAAAAAACACCGTTTATTCTCATGTATAAGTTGAAAATTTTTAGAACTTTTTAAAGTAAGAAAATAGGCGTATATATGGATCTCGAAACAGCCCGAAAGAAACATTTTTAGGACAAAGTGATTTTAGTCTTATCTATTTTGGTAATTCTGAATGGAACCATTGTACTCGGGAACAATCACAATTCCTTTAAAATCGATGTTTGTGAATTGGAGTTTTTAAATAATTCGAAAAATTCGCTTTCTCTCATTTGGGTGTCTGAAGGCATATGATCATCACGGAAAGAGTTTTTATCCTCCAGGATTTAAAACATAGGCCGATGATCACGTGACACATACAAATTTATTTAAAAAGTTCAAATTTTCCAAACAAAAAAAAATGGCGTAGATAGTCTGACTAGTGCAGATAACAAAGAGAGAGAGACTAGTGAGATAACAAATGAACTGACAAAAAATGTGTTAACTTCAGAGAGGGCCACTAGAAATAAACTATCGGGGTTGGCGTCTGGCGTTTTACTTTACAAAATTTGAATGTAAAGTATTCCACAGCTTAAAATTACAGTTGACTGAAAATTTTTTATTCGGTTTATACACAAGCTTCAAATTTTGGCTAAATTTTTGAAGGAAAGAACATGTTTTCGGCTTACACAAGGACCGGCTTAAATTCGGAAATATAGGACAGCCGTTCTTTCATAAATAATGAATGATTGTTTCTTTGCCCTTTTTTCCCTGAAAATTAACATTACCGTAGTGTTTCCCCTCTTTCTAAATTAACCATTTATACATAAATAACAAAAAAATTAGTGAAAAAAAAGAATGAGCTGCAGGCGCTAGGAATTAACAGATCTTGGAGCCCATACTGATGCAATAGTATGTAATGTCACATGCATGTTCAATTGCGAATGCCATTATCGAATGCATTTTAGTTAGTGTTCATGGTGGAGGGTTGTTCATCATCTCTGGTCACGTGATATATTATAAATTACTCCCATTAACCTTGCTATATGCTTGGTATTAATGTTAACCTGGTTGTATTAATACCAAATAATACATTCTAGACGCTTTTCAGTTTTAAAATATAGTCTCGAAATAAATGCTTAAATGCTACTGAGGAAGTTTAAAGATTAGAATTTTAGTAGAAGACTGTTTTATACTAAGATATTGGTCGTAGTAATTCACACAAACGAGATAAATTAACCGATTCTTATAGTGGTTTACACAAGGGTGGGTTTGGGAATTAACCCACACACTCCTATAGACCAACATATTTTTAATTTTTAGCATAAAAATTACTCCTTGAGGCTTTCGTCTACAGGAGTTTTGGAATGTAACCCCCCCCCCTCCTCCCATAAAGGAAGTTTATAAGGGAGGGGAGTTTATTGGATTTTACAATCTTATTGATACTAAGACGAAGTAATTAGAGTTATCGTCAGTTTTCCAGACAAAAGTAAGTGTATAAATTTAATTTAAATATGAATTTCAAATAATCCTTTAAATAAAAAATTTTTCCCCCAGTAATTAAAGAAAGGGATATCTTTTCGAGCATCAAGATGCAGCTCAGAATATTGAAACACATCCTTAAAAGCGTAATACATTTTTATAAATTCCGCAAAATAAATCAAGCATTATACACTGCTGGCCACATAAAATGCAACACCCTGAAAGAAGCATGCAAATAATGTGAAATTTATATCATGCGACGGCGTCGAAGAAATGTGCAAATCATTAGCATTATAGCGCAGAAGCACATCACAGGTGACCGTAGCTCCAACCGCAAGACGACCAACAGATCGACGATTTAAAGAACGGCAATTATTTTTCATCCTTTCTTTTTGCGTATGTTGTTTACCCATGCCTCGTGGAAGATATTGAGCGTCTTTTGACTAAGTTTCTGAATTCGACCGAGGAGGAATAGTAGCCCCTATAGAAATTGCGGATTATACTTCAAAGAAATTGGTCAACGTGTTGGACGAAGCCAATGAACTGTGATGCAGATCTATCAACGATGGGTGCAGGAGGAAACAACGGACCGATGGGCAGATCGCACCCACCTAGTTGCACAACAATTGCCCATGATGACAGCAGATTGTGCGTATGGCAATGCTGGATCAGGAACCACAACACAACAGTTACGCATCATTCGGTGTCCGCTCGTACCATTTGACACCACTTCCAGCTGAGTGGAGTGTCCGCAAGGCGTCCATTGCTTCGTTTACCCTTGACAGGAAACCACTGGTGTTTGCGCTGCCAATGGTGCGATGAACGGTGGACATGGACAAAGGAATGGAACGACATTGTGTTTACTGACGAATCCCTCTTCTGCCTGCAACATCACGATGGTCGGATTCGAGTTTGGAGACACCGTGGTAAGAGGTCACTGAACTGTTGAATTATGCATCACCACACTGGTCCTGCACCCGGCATAACGATTTGGGCTGGAATTGGACTTCACACTTCCGCACCCCTCTAGTACACATTGCCGGTACAGAGAACGGCCAGCGCTGCATCTCTGAGGTGTCGGAGCCGGTAGTCCTTCCATACATTCAGCGCTTGCCATCAGCCATATTCCAACAGGATAATGCGTGACCACACGTACAACGCAATGTTCAAGAGTTCTTCTTTACCCATCAGATTGAATTGTTGCCTTGGTCAGCTTGTTCTCCCGATCTATCACCAATCAAATACGTGTGGTCCATGCTTGCACTAGGACTGGCTCGGGATACACCAGATCAACTTTAGCAATGTGTAGAAGCTGCATGAATGCAATGCCTCTTTGATTCTATGCCGAGGCATGTGGCAGCGGTTATAGCCAACAATGGTGGCTACACTAACAACTGATTTTGTCATCATCCACACCTCACAAGAGGCTGTAATTTTAATCGTTTGATCTTTATGCAACATGTTATCTACAAACAAATTTCGCTGTGATATCTCTGGTCCTTCTTGGTGTTGCGTTTTGTGTGGCTAGCAGTGTAATATATTTTTATAATACTTAAAAATTTTTTTAAAAAAAATCAACTTTTAATCAAAAAAAGTATTTGAAAGTTGATTGATCGTTTATCAACGTAGCATTTGGAAGCAATTTAAAATTTACACGTATTTGTGTTTAGTCCTGAACTGTTTGAATTTCCCCATTGGATAGGGAAAATGCGTTTAAAATTCCTTTTCGTAGGGATTACCAAGAAACTGTGGCACGAGTTTCCACAGATTTATTTTGAAAAAATAATTGTAGATTTTTTGAACTTTTTAGCGCGTTTTTCACGTAGTGTAAAAAAGCGCTATTAGGACCCAAATTTCGTCTTCGTTCCATATTTTGTCGTACCTTTTTCTCAGCCAATAATTAACCGATTGACCTCGGGCTTCGGCATTTGGTCGCATTGGTGCCCCAGATGAGCCGAATCATATTTAAATATAATAATTTTTAAATTTAAAAAAAAATTAAAATTTTTTTTCTAATTTTTTTTTAAAGTATAGTACTATTTTCTGTTAGTAAAAAGTTCATTATTTGCATTATTGTAAAATACAACATGTGAAAAACGCGCTAAAATTACTTGGCTATGCCAATGATTGATATCTTGTTTACATATATTGGCTCTTTGTGATTAAAAAAAAATATTGTCAAACTTTTACATTAACTAAAGAAAACAATGTATATGTAGTAGAGAAGGAAAGAAAATGAATTTTGCAGTTCTTTCTGGAAAAACATTTGAACTATTTTTTTTTTCATTGAAATTTTTTTAGAAATAAATTATAAAATCAATTTAAAAAATCATGTGCGATTTCCTATTACAGAATTTGGAATGCATTTTTCAAACGTAAAAAGAATTTTAAGTAATGCAATATATAATTTTTTTTCGAAAAAGTGATTGAATAATTATTAACAAAGCCCTTATCGTAAATGAAAATTTGTTGAAAAGCATCAGAGAGCACAGTTATATATGGGACCTGAAATATGACCGTCACCAGTAGCGCACACAGATATTTTTCAAGGGGGAAGGGGGTGGCAGGGTCGAAAGTCCACGATTCTCGTATCAGGCTCCAATACGCCACCCAACATATTCTTTTGATTTTGTCAATTTTCATGAACAAGAAACAGTGAAAAAATTAATTATTGAATAAATTAGCCCTAATTAATAAAATTAATTATTAATAACAAATACTGAATTGAATTTTATGTACTATATACATAGGATTAGAACCAATCGAAAAAAAAATCAAGGGCAATGGGGGGGGGGGTTCTGGACTTAGGGACCCCCCTTATGTAAGCCACTGACCGACAAGAGTAATTATTTTTGTTGCTGACATACCGAGTGTCCAAACAGTACGGCAACATTTTCAAATGTTAACTACAAATACACAAGCTAGGACTTACGGTTCTTTATGTTCTATAAAGAAAATACCAAAGCTCTTTTTAAAAAGTTTTGTTACACTATTCAATGGACCCACTAACAGTTGCGCAAAACATCGAATGTATACGAGATTTCTGGGCACGTTCTATGCAATAACGCAGGATCAACATTCTGCATTGCCGCTGTAATTCGACTTTTTAATTCATCAGTGTTACTAATAAGAGATAAGCATGCACCAGAGCCTCCTTCTGAAAGTCGAAAACAACAAAGGACATGTATAAAAGATCTTAACGACTGGTACGAGTAGGTATTCCTTTCGTCTCAGTCGTCTAAGGCATGCATGGCGTAGCTGTGGACTGGTAACTCGGTGGATAAAATATAAACCCCTGCCAAGGTCAACAGCCTGTCGCCGAAAGTAAACAATGTTTTTCACGTTTACCTATAATAAGAAATCCAAAGGCATTATGTTTGGAGATCTAGGTGGCCGCAGTATTGGACTTCCTCTTTCCATCATCCATCGTCCGGGGAACTTTTTCTCATTTCCACACTCCAATGTGTTGGTGCCCTACTTACGCTGTACATGTGTTGCAGATTTAAGTTCGAGAAAGCTTCCTACAACTTGCACTTGTTCTTGCGAGGAAGCCCTTTTGAAACGAAATATTGCGAAACGGGGACGTTCGGTGATCTACTTTTCAATTCATAAAACAGAAACTTTAATATTTCCTTTATGAGTTTTTTGTAATGGGTTGCGCATTAGCGACTAAACCTTCACAGACACGGCAAGTCTCCAAATGTTACAGCCATTTTGGTGGTGGTGTTCTAATGATGTCTCTCGCTACCAAATTTGGACACTTGAATTAATTAAATTCAAGCTCTTGCCATGATTCAATTTTGCCGAGAGTACCAGAGTCAACTTGATACTCAAGGGATCGTTTACATGTGTGCCAATTTCGCATCCATAAAATCTATAGATTCCAGCCGGGGTCGAACCCACAACCTTAGGCTTACGAAGCGGGCGCGCTACCTTTAAGCGATCAGAGCCAACGAATGAATTTTTGGAACGCTTAAAATCGTAAGGGGGAAAATCTGTGTTTATTTTTAATTTGTTTTCGAAAATGTAACCATACTTTTTGGACACCCTGTAGAATTGCTTGAAAAATGTTTTGTCAATCAAGAATTGTTCATCACAAACTTATTTTGCGTGTGTGTCATGTTTCTTAAGTGTTTACTGCAAAAGGTGGTAAAAATTACTAATTAATACCAATGAAAGCATATACAATCCTTCGCAGTAGAAAACAATTCTATTTACTATGCTCTGGAAATTCCTCTTTATCCCAAAATTAAGCATAGTGTATTAAGAATGCATTGAAATCTCGTGCAAGATTAACTTCTCTATCAATGCATGAGTCTGCACCACTATAATATATCATTTCGTCTCTGTTTCTTCGTACTGTGCTTAGTAATAACAATAAAAACACCTTCCCATATATTCTTACAACCTAAGGGCCCAAAACACTGTGGGGGAAAAGTGGAGAATTCCCCGATCAGCAAAGCTATGTGTACGGAATAATGTATCACATGCGCAGAAAAAGAAACAACAGTGGATGACATATTAATATCTCTCTATCGCTGATTCTGTTTCTTGTAATAACACTTATTTTTAGCTCGCTTTCCTCTTATTCTTGGAGAGTCGTTTTACAATTCTCGCGCTATATTTGGAAGTATAATACAACACTTTCTCAATAAATGACGTTTTTTTTATCTTTAGGATGTATTTTTAGTACTCTCTCTCCATATCTGTATTTTCTAGTCTTTTATTAAGAAATAGTTCTCTCATTGTTGATACAAATGCGCTAGTTATCTTGAGGAAAAAATAAAGAGTACAAATTAACAAAAGATGTGCCCTAATAATTTTTAAATAATTAATACACAATTAGAGTCCTGAAAACTCGGCCTAATTTGGACCGAAGGCTGGCCGAGTTTGAGAAAATGCCGGGTTATCGAGAATGGGATTGAAAAAGAACAAGAACGAGTGTTTCCTCGAGGAAAAAAAAGGCACTGCACTGTTTTATTGAGAATACAGAAGAAAATATACTTCCCTAATACCCTAACATTAAGAAAAAGTACGTCTTTATGAAGGAATAGACCATTTACTACGTGAAAATGAATACAGTAGGAACGTCGTTTTTCCGAATCCATTGGGACCGGACACCGTTCGGATACGCGATTGTTCGGATAACCGAAAACCAAATGCGATCCATGCTGTATATAAAACCAGACACCATACGAATATTGAAAATCTTCATATGCGGGAAACGAGCTTGAAAAAAAAGCAAAATACTTGCAAAATGTCACACAACCTTCATTGTGGAAAATAATCACTTATTTTTCGCTGTACCATTGTACACCTTCGTTTTTTCGCTGCAAGGTCTCCGATTCTCTTCAGCAGCAATAGTTGAGTAGGACCGCACTCTCTGATTGTTGTTCGTACCACTCCATAACTGTCTCTAACGCTTTGTTGTTGTTGTCCTCGTCTTCATCCGTTTCATCGTCGACAGGGTCGGATTTTTCTTGCACGGAAGTTACAATCTCGTCATCAATTAGCATTTGAAATCCAGTCTTCTGCATCGCATGCAATCCAGGTTTCTACATCAACAAAAGATCACGTATACACCCCTTTACTTAGAAACAAACTGGCCTAATATTCTGCGCAGATGTTTACCAAATCACTCAACTGAAATTCCCCAAATATCCCTCATCTTAGATTTTCCCTTCACTTTTGACCTCAAGCGAGACAACTGTTTAGCGTTACACTGTTCGAAAACGTATCCGGACTTCGGTTCGGGTATTTGACGCTCCGGATAATAAACGTTCGGATAAACGACGTTCTACTGTACACAGTGTACAGTAATTTACTTGATCAGACACGCCTCAGAAAATACTTTATGAAGTCATAAAGCTGTCTATAATGAAAATTTAGTCGACTATGCAAAAACTAGCTACTTTTTTTAAGGGAATGATTAATGTCCTGCTGTCTTCCGTACTGCCCCCTGTCTTTTGTTAAGTCCATTATCAACGCACCTTGTTCTTCAAAACAGTGAAGCGTGATTTCGACAGCCTTTAGTCCCTCACTGTGTGATGTTTTTGGAGTTAGTACGGAGTCCTCAAAGTTAAGAAGACATGGTACGATTTACGCAAAAATTTTTAATTTAAGGATTTTGAAAATTTCTTTGGTTTTTGCCTATGTGTGTATACTATGTAAAACAGATTTTGTGCTCAAAATTTCACGAAAGGTTAGCCATTTAATTTTTTAAGGGAAAAACTTAAAATTTGTTAAGGGATTTTAAAATGCTACTCCTACTACAAAAATTTTCGTACACGCATGAAATTTGATTTACAAGCACGTCAAACTATGCATAACAAAAGTTGGTATGGGTCTTGCGATAAAGTGATTGGTATTCGTACAATATTTCTTTTTATGAATGCTTATTGAAAATGCCTTAAAAATGTATAAATTTTGAGTTCAATTATTTTTAATAAAAATAAGCGTTGCTTTGATTCAAAAACGCGTACCAACTTTTGTTACATGTACTATTAACAATAGGTAAAAAAAAAAAAATCAAAGCGTTAAGCACAATAGAAAAAAAGCCTTAGCATTTTAAATTAAGACAAATTAGTTATTTTATCTTTCTGAGATAAGTCAGTTTAAAGTTTTGATCTGCCATAGGGACGTGAATAAAAACGAACGCAAAATCTTTCATAATTCTGCGTGTTTTAAGATTATAGAGTTTTCAAATTTTGTGAGGTTATAGAAAAGTATATAAAGAATCATTTAGGCTAAAAAAAAAAAATAGATTTGATTTTTTGACTGGTTTTTGTTATTTGAATCGTACTGTGGCAATAATTTCACAACGGCAATAATTTCAGCATCGGACATAATGTCGGTATTGTTCTGAAACCACTGTTCGACGCCGTTTTCATCAGCTTCTGCACATCCAACAACTCTTTTTCAGGGGGTAGTGGGGTATTTTGCAGGTGGAGTTTGTCGACCTTCAAAAGTGAGGCCGAGTTATCTGGAGTGTCAGGTTACCGAGAGCCTAGTTTTCGGAACTCAACTGTGAAACTGAATAATTGTGCTGCTATATTTTATTTTGCAACTTGGATAGAAAGTGTTTGTTTTCATTCCACTACTAAGGCAATCCGAGGGCTATTGGTGACGGTTGTAATTTTGCTCCATTATCAAACGAGGAGGACGATACTCGAGCTGGCCCCGGGAATCCCGGGAACGACAATTACATTCCCGGGAATGGAAATACCCGGGAAATCAAAGAAACCCTAGTGTTGATAGTGTTATCTGAGTTGCACACATTTGTGAAAATTACTTTTTGGATTTTGAACGTATCTTAATATAAGACTCGAAGCCTTATTATCAGAGACAAGATTGGGTAATTCGTACGTGGCATTTTTTCATATATTCGCAATAAATAGATTATTATTATTAACTTAGACTATCAATCTCCCAATAGCAATTTGAAACACAATTAGATTTTGAAAAAAAGCAAAATAAAATTTTAAACATTTTTAAATATGTCAAAGTTGTAATTTTAATAAATATTACTTCAGTTATCACAATGCTTTTTACACGTTATCTTTACGTCAACATTTACCACATTCACAGCGTCAAAATTTAATTTACCGAAAAATCCGGCGTATAATGCGTACCTATACTTTGAAACTGAATTTTTGAACTTTTAGGTTTATTCGCCGTATAACTCGCACCTCCTCTTTTCCCGAAGAAACCTATGCTCTTAAATCCAATGCTCTTATGTTTTGAAGTCATTGATTCGTGGTGTGATTCTCTGGCTTTTGAAAAGTAATATACTTCTAGACACTACAGTTCTTTAAGTTCATTAGGTACGTCATTTCTTTTAAATAAACAGCATTTTGATGCATACAGATGTCTAATTTTTTTATATGCTCATCCTTTATTTATAAAGCTATCATTTTTATACCCGGCGTATAACGTGCATTCGTAAATTTTGATCTTATTTTTGGTGTTAAAGTGCGCGTTATATCCCGGATTTTAAGGTTTGTTGCTTTTGTTGCTGCTAATGCCAACTGTCTAACAATGTCAAATCGAGGCCCAGGAAATTCATCGCGGGAAAGGGCTAAATGCACGCCTAACGCTATCCGTAACTTTGAGTACCATACAAGTCACAATACGATTTAGCTCGGCTCCACACCAATTATGAGGAACACCCTGGAGGCGGTCAAAGGCCTCCCACCGGGCTTCCCCTTCACTCATGCCTTGTCTGGGATTCGAACCCAGGCCCTACAGCACAGTGGTTAGCGTCACTAACCACTATACCGGAGGGGTGGCTGACTTAATTATAATTTTTCTATAAAAAATAAAGAGTTATTCCTGTTAGGGTTTCATGACCAAATTTTTGGTATAAAAAAAGAGATTATGGTCACAATAAGTTTGGGAATCAATGATTCGACTCATGTCAGCATTCCCCAATAGGGATATTAAAGAGGAATCGGAACTTTACTAAACTATCGCTGACCACAACTCGTAGTCACAACTTCTCAGTGGCGTAACGTACACCCCCGCAACCTCCACATTGCGAGGGGCCCAGAGACTCCAGGGGATTCAAAGCTTGACTGACGCTAAGTACGTAAATGGGCTTGAGGCCCAAAATTTGAGTTTGGGCCCTTATATTCTTCGTTACGCCACTGCAACTTCTTGACAACCATTGTCTTGGATTTGGGTCGTGGTGCATTTGAAAACTCGCTGAATGGAGAGGCTGACGCAATTAAATCCGTCGAGGCTCAAAATCCTCCCGTTAGCATGGTGTAGAAGTTTGGAGAGTGAGGTGCTAGCCCATATGTCGTTTTCATCCTTGACAAGGTTCAAAATTATGAGGTCTGTCAACTTATTGCCCTCACGTAACTTCAAAAAGTGATTTTCATAAAAATCAAATCGAATTGATTACTGTCAGCATTGAATTCTATAAGCAAAAATCGTGTTCCCCCCAAAAAATCTCTTTAATTTTAGATAAAATCGAAACAGAGAACCTCCCACCACCAAAGACTAATTTTACCAAATTTTAAGGGGACACAATACGATTCAATTGACAAAAATCGGTCAAAAAATCAAACTTAATTTTTTTAGCTTAAATTATTTTTATATACTTTTCTATAACCTGACAAAATTTGAAAGCTGTAAATTTAAAAAACACAGAATTATGATAGCTTTTGCGTTCGTTTTTATTCACGACAAATCAAACTTTAAACTTACTTATCTCGGAAAGATAAAATAACTAGTTTGTCTTCATTTAAAATGCTAAGGCTTTTTTTTCTATTGGGCCTAATGCTTTGAACTTTTTTTACCTATTGATAATAGTACATGTAACAAAAGTTAGTATGCATTTTTCAATCAAAGCAATACTTATTTTTTAAAAAATAATTGAACTCAGAATTTTTACATTTTTTTAAGGAATTTTCAATAAGCTTTCATAAAAAGAAGTATTGTACGAATACCAATCAAGGTATCGCAAAACCCATACCAACTTTTGCTATGCATAGTTTGACGTACTTGTAAATCAAATTTCATGTATGCACGTAATTTTTTGTAGGAGGAATAGCATTTTAAAATCAAAATTTTTTTTCCTTAAAACATGAAATGGCTAGCTGTTTTTGAAATTTTGGGCACAAAATCTGTTTTACATAGTATGCCCACATAGGAGACAATCAAAAAATTTTGAAAATCCTTAAATTAAAATTTTTTACTTAAATCGTAATATGTCTCCTTAAAAATAGGTAAACTAAAGGTTTCCCCGTATAGGAAAACAATTGTTCCTGTGTGTCCTTGTATCGAATATGACTTTGGCGAAAGTTTGATAATGAATCAGGGATTTGACCCCCCCCCCCCGTTTCCCCTCAAGTTCACCAAACAAAAAGTTGAACTCTATCATAAAAAATCTGAATCACTGAATCATAATTTTCTCTTGTAGTTTAAGATTTATTTTTCCCTATACTGATTTCGAGCTGAAGATAACAAAAATTTACTCTTTTGTTTACTGTTTTTAAAAATTTCCCAGGAATACGAGCTACCCCAATAATTATTCTCATTAGCAAAAATATTCCTCCCTACAGTTTCTTATTATTTTTTACATATTCAATACGCAATAAATAACTTGTTTTCAGTCTGACTTAGAAGATTGAACACGCAATGTCGGGAGACAATTGTGTGAGGTAATATTGTTAAAAAATGTATCAAGAATATATTTTCTGAAATCAGTGATGCAAAAGAGAAAGACAATTCAGTGTTTCCCAACATCCTGTCTGTCCACTGATAAAGCGAACCTGAATTTTCTATTTACAAGTGGAAAGTGCTTGTCTATTTCACAAACAAACAAAAAAAAAGTTCACTTTACAGTATCCAAGCGCGTAAATAGTTATATTCCAATAACAACTCATGAATACAAATTGTTACTTCCAAAATCTTATGCATGCAATAAATTGCAATAATTTGGCATAAAATTATAAAATAAATTGAAAAAAAAGAACTCTAACTCATTCAGCCAAGAATTTTTTCAAAAAAAAAAATTCTAACATTCTCTTAAGTAATTGTTGCATGGTATTTAATATAATAATTAATAACTTTAAAAAATATACACTAACTATTATAAAGTAAAATAAGCAAGAAATTCATAGAATAAATTGTTTTCCTCAATTACTAAATTTCGACAACATTTTCTTTAATTTAAATGTTATTTATATGGATTTATTGGAAGGATCAATCCAAACATATAAAACAACTTCAGTACCACACAAGACTAATGATACACAAGTAATATAAAAAAAAATTTAAGTCAATTCCTACTTAAGGTATCTGACTACCCTAAAACTATGAATTTTGCCAAAAATTGACAAATTTTTATTTATGATATTCTTTTATGGGCCATCTTATTAGGTGTATAAAAACACCAAGTTTATCATTTTCCGTTCACTAGAACAAAAACTACAAGTGTTTTAGTAAAAGCAGATGTCATTACCTTAAGCAAGATGTCATACTTTAAAATGCGTTTTACTCGAATTGTGATTTTTTGAAAATAATCAAACGGGGTCAGCGATTGCTGAAAAAGTTTTTAACACAATTAACTGAAATGTTTTCTGTAAGTTCTGTATAATAGTAGAATTGTTTTAACCTTCAGATTTATCGATCACTGCTTTATTACAAAATTTACAGTCCCTTATGTGAATATAATCACTGTCTTTTTAAGCATTTTCGTATAGTAACCGAGATAAAGTGCTCTAGTTTTTGTAAGAAAGAAAATATGTCTTTTCCTGAGGTCATTTCAAAATTGAATAATATAGCAACATATTAGATTGAAAAAATTGAAAATTTGTTCATAAACCTTTGGTGCAGAATGGGCCGCGTTTATGCTATTTTTTGTCAATTTTTAACTATTTTTTCTCAATTTAGTAATAATAATTTCTTTTTCTCTTCTTAATTTTAGCACATTTTTCTTAAAATGCACTAAACAAATCTAAAAATAACAAAAAAATCTCCATATCTCTTTTTTTTTTAAAGTTGTCGCAACCCGTCGGATACCTTAAGTCTACAAAGAAAAATTTTAATTAATTACTTTTTATTAAATAGTTACAATTAATATAAATATGTATATACATATGACAGAATCACAATATTAAGTGACAAAATAGAAAGCGATTTTCCTAGGTATTTTTCATTTTCCTTTCTATATAGTATTGAACTATTTTGTTTGTTACTGTTTATATATATTCATGAATTAATTATTCTAATAAAATAGCATAGTAAAAAAGAAATCACAGTCTCAGATATGAAGCCATCCCAGGTGGAATTCAAACCCACGACCTTTGTATTAGAAGTCCAACGCGCTATCCATTGTGCTACAGGGACACAACGAACGAGTTTCCTTTCTATATATGCCGTTGGACTATTATTTTTGTGTGTTTGTTACTGTTTATTCATTTTTAATTAAATTAATGAATTAATATTTGAAAAAACTGTATTAACATTGAGTGTCATCTACTACAAGTTTTAAAAAATTTATTTGAACTTGGAAATAATTAATAGAAAGTATTTTATTAACAATTGAAAATTTTAATAAAATATATGAATAAATAAATATATAGAGAGCGTAAATTAATAGTAGGAATTGAATAATAAAAAAACTTTTAAAGTAAGAACCAGGACAAATTAAAATGCGAATAAAAGAAAGAGTTAAAAATTTAAACAAGAAAAAAACATATATATATTACGAGATGTAGTTTTCACAAAGAGTTTATGGAAGTTCTGGCACATTCTTGTATAGTATTTATCTAGAGTTCACCACAGTTTTGAAACTATTTATCTAGTTCTGGGCATATAAGAAAATGCTCTGCATTCATGAGGTCCGAATTACAAATTTGGCACATTCTAGATGGAAGGATGCGCCTATTTTATTAAGATGATGTGACATGCAATCATGGCCTGTTGGCAGTCTGAAGTTTGCCACAGCTTTTTTACGGGCTTTTGACAAAACTTTTTCCAAATGTCTTGAATTAGTCCAGGATTTGCGTGCTGATTTTGGACCCTGGTCAGATTTAAGAGTATCCACTAATTTCTCAAAAATATGTTTTTTAAGTGATTCTGGGGGAAGAGGTTTGAATTTAAATGTATTTATTTATTAACTAATTGTTTGTTAAAGTCACTTTTTAACGCTGGCGAAATTCCCAAAGAGATCGTTTAGGGAGCTTCACAGGCACCACCTCCGTAGCCTTTATGGAGCAAAACTCTTTTTACCGGAGAAGGGCTATTGTCGATGGACCTTGTAATTTTGAACAACGGCCAAGAGCGTCCACTGAAATGGCACCTATCTCTCTAAACTTCCACACCCACGCTAACGTGAAGACTTGTTAAATAGATTTACTGTTCATCATAGACTCTCTCAACACCAGTGATATTCAACTTGCGGCCCGGCGGGTTTGTTTGAGTGTATGTTTGTAGCCAGCTCATGGCCTCTACTGCCCTAAAAAATTCAATTATTTAAAGTACCCGACTACCCTAAAATTGTGAATTTTGCCAAAAACTGGCAATTTTTTTATGATTTTATTTTATAGGTCATCTTATTAGCTTTATAAAAATAGGAGATATATTATTTTCCGTTCTTTAGAACAAAAATTACAAGTGTTTTAGCAAAAGCAGATGCCAATACTTTAAGCAAGATATGTCATACTTTAAAACGCGTTTTACTCGAAATGTGTGTGTGTGTATTTTTTTTAATGCTCAAACGGGGCCAACGATTGATAAAAATGTTTTGAAAATAATTAACTCAAATTTTTCTGTAAGTTCTGTATAATAATAGAACTGTTTGAATTTTCAGATTTATCAATCACTGTTTTATTACAAAATTTACAGTCTCTTATGTGAATATAATCAGTGTTTTTTTTTAAGCAATTTCATATAATTAAGATAAAGTTCTCTAGTTTTTGTTAAAACTTAAAATATCTCTTATCCTGAAGGTCATTTCAAATACGAATAACATATAGCAACACATCAGAATTGAAAAATTGAAAATTGTTCATAAACTTTTGGTACAAAATGGGCCGCATTTATGTTATTTTTTGTAAATTTTTACCCATTTTTTCTCATTTTAGTAATATTAATGTCTCTTTCTTCTTACTTTTAGCATATATTTCTTAAAATGTACTAAACAAATGTAAAAACCACAAAAATATCCCCATATCTCCATTTTTTTAAAATTTGTAAGTAGTCGAATGCCTTAAGAACAATGTATTAAAAGTTTAGCAGGAAATCATTTCAATCAAGCAATCAAATCGACCAATTTTGCCGTCGATGTTGTACGTGTGCGAATTATAAGAAATTTTTTTTTCTATTTGAATCTGTAACCGCGTTAGTTCTAACAAATAACAGTGAAATAGGGAATGAACTAGAGTAGTGACCACATTTTATGGGTTTAATTATAAACAAATAATACTGATTCCAGACTGGAATTCAATCAAAACTCCTTTTTGCTGCCATTCTGCATTTGATAAACAAATTTTTGAAATAAAAATAAGAGGCTTGTCAAAAAAAAAAAAAATCAAATTATCAAACGGCTTGGCAGTTTTGTTTGTATGGTCATGAATGAAAGGGAAACCAAACTACCCCATAACTCAGTAAAAAATGCATAAAAACGAAGAAAATTTTTTCTGTGTGTTTGATAGATATTAATATAGTATTAAAAGCCAAAAATAAGTCTCAATATTTTGATCAATTTTCCACATTTTAAATGTCTTACTTGCCTTGGTCTTATGGAGTTTTTCAACCATTAATCCTCATGTTGCGGGCCGCAGGAAATATCTGCCATAGGTATGCGGCCCGGCGGGAAAAATGGTTGAGTACTCTTGTTCTACACAGTTCTTTCGTGGCGCCAGGACTCGATGAAAACAACGCTGACCACGACTTCGCGACTATGACCACGAGAGAGTACTGTGCCAGTAAAAATGTGCTTAAAGCAAATATAACTGCATGCAAATTAATTTATTGATGCTTCACATGATATTGTATAACAGTTTACTTCGGACAAAATGCTTCTTTATTCTCATTAAATACATTGAAATATTTTCATAAATATTAAAATAAAACAATCTTAGAATAATGTCAAAATATAGAAACCTATATCGGAACAACATTTTGGGCAGAAAAATTTTCCATTAGGTCTATCAGATATTTATGTCTACATTTGAAGTAAAAGAAAACAGTGCTACTTGTGGGTGCATATATTAACATTTATTGAAAAGTATAGTTTTCATCCTTCTTTATGACCTTTTCCCAGTGAGATGTCAATCTTTGGACTCCATTTCTTCAAAAGATATCACTATAGAAGACGAAATAGCTGCGGTAGCTGAATAGTCATGGTCCCGAACTTGAGGTCGGCAAACTGTGAGTTGGGCTTAAGGCACGTAAAATCTGTCGTGGCTCAAAGTCATCACGTTGACGGAGTGCGGAAGCTCTAAAGGGAAGATATTATTGCTCAAATGTCGTCCTCGTCACTTGACCGTAGCTCAATATTATGATGTCCGTAGACAATAGCCATCATGTTGTTTGAAAGTTGACGTTAATACAAAATCAAGAGAGAGTTTATTATATTTTTAATGTAAATAATGTAATCCTTTTTAATGTAAATAAACACGTATGCTATCGGTGACGGACCTCATAATTTTGAATTTCGGTCAAGTTACGATCTGAGTTGGCATTCCACAATCCTAGCTTTCACGCCCCGCCAAAGTGTGGATCTTGAGCCATGAAAGATTTAACCTGCATTAACCCCTGTACTCGACGGGTCTTCAGTGGTAATGGGTCTTGAACCCATTACATGCCGGCTAAGAGTCCGTGACCATGACCGCTGCCATAGGTAATCTGTAGGATCCATTTCCTTAAAATATCTTTCTATTTGAAGAGGCCAGAAATTGATCAATGCTTAGTTGATACCGGCATCAAATTTTGATTTTTTTTCAAAAAATTTTGGGTGACCTATTCTAATTTTACGGGTAGGGTGGATGTGACAAAATGTTCCAAACTAACTCTGCGATTTTCTGGACAGTTCTGATCGTGATCTGATATAGCCCGTTTAAAATGATTTATTTCCCTATATTGACCAGAATCTTTCATTTTCTTGAATACTTTATATAAATCTATTTGTCGATAGTACATTGTCCAAAAGAGATGGGGGGATGCCTGAAAGGCTTATTTTTTAACGATTCTTTAATGTTTCCCTATATACACACAGCGTCCTCCTATCGATTTCGAAGGATCAAACGGGAAAGCGATTACAAATATCAATGGAGTGAGTGAGAGAATATTAACGTAAACTTCTAAAACTACAACCCTTTAAAGTACATTAAGCATATCATTTCATTTAAATAAACAGTGTTTCAATCAGTGGCGTAACGTACACCCACGCAACCCCCACATTGCGGGGGAACCAGAACTGTATGGGGCCCAAAGTCTGATGACGCCAAGTACGTACCTTTAATAAGCTCCGATTTGGGGCCCAAAACCAGGCTTTGCAGGGACGGCCCTAACATTCTCCGTTACGCCACTGATTTCAACACATGTGAAAGACTGAACTTTTTATGCTTATTTCTTTCTTTACTTTTGAAACAATCGTTTTTTTCCCCCGGCGTTATAAAGCGCACCCGTAAATTTCGATCTTATTTTTTGTGTTGTAAGTGTACCTTTATATTCCGGATTTTACGGTAACTAAAATTATAAGAGGGAAAAAAGTATTTGTAAAAATATACATAAACCATTTTTAAAAAAATATTTAGAGTTATATTTACTATAAGAAATAAGTATATTCATCCTTACATCCCCTTATTTACATCAACGGCAAATACATAAATAAATTGAAAGGTCTATTTTATCCACTCACATTCCATAATTGCTCAGAAAATAAAACTGACCTCCGAATTTCCACAGATGGCGAGAGTCCAAAGCCAAAGACAAATTAACTAACCAAACTATACAAAACTAAAACTCTGCTTTTTTCCATTCAGAAGGGAGGGAAGAGGGGTGGAAAGACTTAACAAAGAAGGTAACAAAAAAATGAGAAGAAAGTAATACGTCTTCCGTCTACCTGTGATAGTTGTACACATACACTCGAAAGAGAATATCGCGATATGTTATGAAGTGTACGTGAAACTGGGTTAACATAAAGCCAGAATAATCTGCCAGTGATTCGGAGCCAATCGATTTTCGATACACGGCGGGGTGCTTCTCGACTTTACGGGGAAAGACCCTCCCCCCATCATCCCCCTTAAGATGTTCCAACACAGCGACCGAAGGCTACTCCGATACTATTTTAAGACTCCTCCAGGCTGCAATAAAAAAATCTATATATTACACTGAAAAGGTTTTTTTTTGGTTTCTGAACAGAAACCTTCATCAAAAATATTAATAAAGTGGGTAGTTATTATAATATTGTGTCATAGCTTTATATTATCTATTATATCTCATTCCTTATGCTATTTAATGACTGTAAGTTATCCTTTTAGGGCAAATGTCGATTTGCAATGGGTACCACTCATTTGACGTCACGCGGTCACATGACAGATGGAATCGCGTGTTTTGAGCTAATTAATTCATGGGTTTCACTGTTGCCAGTCCTTGCTTAATAAGTATTTGTAAAAAAATGTTCATAATAAAAGCAATGAATCTAAAAAAGGCAAGTGATATGAAAGTCTTTATATTTTATAAAAAAAAATCAGACAAAAGGATTTTTTGTTGTTGTAATTTTGATAGAATTTTAACGCTTACACATCCCCATTAACTAGTTATTGAACAGTCAGACCTCTATTAAACTAAGTCGCTAAATCCCGAAAAAAAAGCTCGTTATATAGAAAATTCGTTATATAGAGGGTCATCTTTCAATATACTTTATAAACCCCATAAAACAGATATTTTAAATTCATAATCACTATATGTTAATAAAAAGGTTATTCACACCTATTTGTAAATTATTATCTATTTGTTCTATATATCTTACCCATAAAAAAAAAAGATAGAAAAAATGTGACAAGAAAACAAGAAAAAAGTATATCGATGAATATACTGTACTTTCAACATTAGAAAATAATTTTATAATTTTTTTCCCTAATGGGGCTGCTTATTGGTATCTTAAACCTGTGCAGACCTAGTAAAATTTATTTAAAATGTTATAATAAACTTTGTGTAACACTTTATTTAAAATTTTATAATAAAATTTGTAATTGGTAAAAAAAAAGTGTTGGTAATTTTATAATAAAATTAATGAATTTTAAGGAGACTTTTTCTAATTTTCAGCATACAATTAATTTTAAACATACATAACTTTATAACTCTAGTAATTCTAAACATACATTTTCACACATGCGTCCTTAAATTTAAATACTCCTCAAATCTATTAATTTTGCTTGAAAAAATACTTTATTTCATAATAAACCTAACATCTTTGCGATGAACCAAAAAAAAGGGCTCCAGGTGTATTTTTTCGTGTCTTTTCGTAAATTTTTATAGCCTTCCATTGCTAACTAGAAATTGATCATATCCCAAGCCTTCGCAAATTGAAGAACTTTCTCTATTACAAAAGGTCCAGAGATCGGAACATCTTACACTGTGTGTATCTTGTGTGAAAAACTTGAATGTCCAGAAATACTTTAAAAATGGGGAGAGGAAAAATTGATTCGCAAGAAAAAAAGTTTGTTACATAGAAAAAGCACTTCGCTCAATTGAGAGGTTATTTTACGAAGAAAATCGTGAAATGTTCTTGGTTCCAAAAAAAAGTTCACTATAGAAAGTAGAAAAATTCGCAATATAGAGGAGCACTGCGATTTATGAACTCTGATTTAGAGTCAAAGTCTCATGGAATGCTTCCCCGTATTTGTCATTCAAACTCAATACGAATGGAGTAAGTGAATATTAACGTCGCACTTCTCAGCTATACGAGGGCTTTTGGCGACGGATTTCGTAGTTTTGATCCATGGTCAAGTGACGAAGACGAAACCTGAGCTGACAACCCTTCTTCTAACTACCAGGCCAACAAGATTACGTTTGAGCTCTCGACAGATTTAACATGCATCGCTCCTCTACATGGTGGGTCTTCAGAGGCACCGGGCTCGAACTCATGACACGCTGGCCACGCGGCTTACGTGGCCACTCTACCTTTACCTCTAGGCAACCACTGAAACTCAATGCGAATGGAAGAACAACCAGATTTAGACTGCTATTGCTGCCAGAAGCGGCAAGTATGGGTACTAAACTCTACGTAGCCACGAACCTTGGCACTAGGCTGCCGCGGCCACTCAATGAGAATGGAAGAACAACCAGATTTAGACTGCAATTGCTGCCAGAAGCGGCAAGTTATGGGTACTAAACTCTACGTAGCCACGTTACCTTAGCTACTAGGCTGCCGCGGTCACTCAATGCGAATGGAAGAACAACCAGATTTAGACTGCTATTGCTGCCAGAAGCGGCAAGTATGGGTACTAAACTCTACGTGGCCACGTTACCTTAGCCACTAGGCTGCCGCGGCCACTCAATGAGAATGGAAGAACAACCAGATTTAGACTGTTATTGCTGCCAGAAGTGGCCAAGTCTGGATCCTAAGCTCTAAGCAATTGGTATATCCAGAACACCTGAAATTTAATCACAATCTTTCCATTATACTGTGTACGTAAATAAGATTCTGCTATTTGTAGAATTTTTT
>BMAO01005916.1:0-15959 GCA_019973975.1 Trichonephila clavata
CTTATACTAAACACAAGAAAGACGATGTAAATCTTATACATCAGCCAGGAAGGATCATATTTCTCATTAAAGACTACATTGTTCTCGTCAGACACGTGTTACATGAATGTTTCGGTTTTCTGTCCAAACGTGCTAGTAAGTTTAAATTACTTTTCCTCATGATCACACATACACCTTGGGGATCTTATGATATTAGTTACGCTATCTGGAATACTCTTTTGTACAATACTATAATAGGAAAACCATCTCGGCTCAATTTTTGAACACCAGTATACATAGATAACTATTTAGAAAGAACTTAATATCTCTTAGATAACTTTTTAATCATTTGTGGAACGAAAGATTTTGTTGATAATATGTGGTGGTGGGAGGATTTTTTTTCAGATCATCAAACTATTTAAAGAGGGGGGAAATATGCCCAATTTTAATTTTTTGTTCTTGCTATCCGTGTTTTGTATTACAAAATAGTTATATTTTCAAATAAATTGATTAATAGTTTCAAATAAATTGACTGTTAGTGAGTATAAAAAGATTACCGATGAAAAAAATTCTAAGAAATGTCATCTCAAGAACAATGCGAATGAGGCATCCCTGTAAAATAAAGAATTATTTGAAAAATACACTCTGCCATAAAATTTTGCGCACCAAGAGGGAATTGTCAGTATAAAATGAAATTTTACATGCATTACAACGTTGATGTAAGTCAGATGTGGTCAACCTGCGGGACAGCTGAGTTGTAACAGTGACACTTAAAGAGTAATTGAAAAATTGAAAAAATAGTAATAAATTCCAATTTTTTTTTTTTTTTTTTTTTTTTTTTTTTTTTTTACAGTTTTGTTGAAATGTGGTTGTCTCATACAAAAAATTTTATTTTAAATGCACTGAATTAAATTACAAAAATAAATATATATAATGTAGAAAATACTCCTTCATTGTTGTGTGAGCTAGCTTTCCAAGGAAGTATACTCGTGAGATTCTAGAATTTGAGGGAGCTTGTTTTAAAAGAAAAAAACGATGAACTGCCCAGTAAGCTTTTGTTACTCAAGAATGAAGATTGGTTTTGATATTTAGCTTTTCCTACCCAAACTATGAGCTATTGAAATAATTTAAGTTAAAGATTACAAGAGGAAAATATAGTATGTTTCCTTTCATAATTGATCATATATCTTCTTTTGTGAAAAAAATTTTGCATTATTGTTTTGATTTTTTATTAAAAAAATTAACGCATTAATGCAGGAATTATCTACAAAAGTTAATAATGTTCCGATTCCATATATGCTCGATCAGTGCCCCATCTGGGGATCGAGCAAATAAGGAAAGTGAGGGGAAAGAGCGGAAACAGTCTTGTGTAACCCTTGCTGTGTGTAAGAGAGTATTGTCAGGTTGAAAAATGGCACCTGGGAGCCCTGCCGTGAATTACAACTCATGTAGCTGAAGAAAATCACGGAAGTATCTCTGGGCTGTCATCGCGCCGTGGATCAATATTAGGAGTGACAGTATGTCGTATGCGTTGCCCCCTCCCCCATACCATCACACCAGTTGTGAGAGAGGTATGCCGCTGCACAGCTAAGGTAGAATTGAGGCGTTCACCACGGAGACTCCCCATATGCACAAGAGTGTCATCACTGACCAAATCGAATCTGCATTCATCGCTGATGACGATCTGATTCAATTGGATTGCAGTCAAATCCTTTAGAGCGCGACACCACTCCAAACGCAGACAACGATGGTGAGTAGATGTCAACGGCAGTAAGCGACAGCAACTAGTTCTTCAGCCAGGCATCTTGCGGTGGTAGAGACTAACACAAAGGCCAGTAGTAAAGGTGCTGCGTGTGTATGGATGGGGGGAAATGAGACAATTGGCTCTATGTGTGCGTGTCGTATGATGCGACGATATTCTCAACTAATGGTCTGTCGAGGGACTCCTGAGCCTAGATGCTATATAACAGATCTCTCCCTTGTCCACTGGTCCAAATATCTTCTCACAATAAAGTCAGAAAGGCCTCGGAGGCAAGCTACTCTCCAAGTTGAATACCCGGTTTCCATCATCCCTATTATTAAAAATTGTTCAATAAAAATGTTTACATATTTCAAATCTTCTAATTCTATTATCCTCTCCTTTTTTTTAAATTGGATTTCGTGATATATTAACAATATATTTCACAGTCATTGCATACAGTAAAAAATTTAAATGTTTAACAAATTCATCAGTCAATCCATGATATATTTTGGATGGATATCGATATGAGTTCTGGATGCAAGTTGTGGCGATTTTATTTTGAAAGCAAATGGCTGTAATTTTTCTACGTGTTCCCTCAAATTACTCAGATTCTGTAAAGATGCTCAAATAGAGCTTAAAAGTACGTCATATATGAACATAAATGCTTAAATGAGAAAGTAAAAGACTACTTATTTAAGTTTTAATTCTTTAAAAGCAAAATTCGGGAAAACTTTGAATACGTTTTATTTTTCTATTCTAACATTTTTCGTTCATTATTTTTTTCATTCAGCTCATTCGTTTCGTTCATTATTTTTTCATCAGTGTTTCCCGAAGTGTATTCCCAGGGGTACTAAAAGAGTTTGGGGGGGGGGGGGGGGTACCGTTATTACTTTGTAATAAATTGTGTAATTCTTTCATTAGGTCCATAACAAATAACCAAATTAAAAGTCGATTTAAATTTTCAATTTCAATTAATCAACAAAAAAACCAAGATAATCGGAAAACACAAAACGATATGAAGCTCAAATCCCAATGTTTATTCAAAAATAACTGATGCAAAGTAATGTATGGAATTTAGTTATACATTACGCAGAAAAGGATACATAATCTCTTTTCTTACATGAAAGTTAAACAAAAATGGAAAAAAAAATTACGTGTGTACGACTTATTGTTCTTTTTACCTAGAATTTCAACTCAAATTTCAAATAATAAATGTACAATTTATAAAAACAATATAATATAAAAAGTTTTTATTTTTAATTGAAGTAAAAATGTTTAAAGTTTAATGGCCTAACTAAACTACAGATCAAACATAGACACATTTAAAAGACTGAGAAATAAATGCACACACAAATTTTTTTTGTTTCAGCATCTTTCGGTTATTAACCTTCAGGGAATAGAGGGTGAACGACTATTTATTAATAATGTCATGTGCATGTATAAGCTACAAAAGGAAATTACGTTGTTACTGCGGGTCAGAGAAAGCCGGAAGTCTGAACGTTTCCTTATGCTAAGTCCATCAGACGCTTAACCGGCTTTGGAATCTAATATGATTTGTGTGAGGATTGACCTTTGCTGCTTTAGTTTCATAACTCGTAAGGGTCTAATTGTTGTTCACAATGAAGCTTTTGGTATAATTGCATACAATAACTTAGTAACAGGATTATTCAGCAAAAATGCTAGAGAATTTCTGAGAAAACAGACACATACGGTTGTATCACAGAAGTCAAATATGTCATAGAGTATTGGAAATCTTACATAGTTTTATTTTAGATGTTTTGAAGTAAATTCAATATTTATAATTTAAGAATATTCTTTCTAAGTTATAAATGGATAAATACATGTAATACACTTATATAACATTATAATAGAATTTCAATTATTATTAATCAAAAATTGTACTTTTGAAATTTAACACACAACCGAAAATACTTACTTTTTTTGTCTGTGCAACTGCATACAATGATTTTTCCCAAGTGTTATTTATATTGCTTAAAGCTTCAAAAATAAAAAATCTCCAAAATTTAAGAATTGGTGTTTCATATTTAATATGCAAAGGTAGAAATCAATAAGTAAAATAATAAAATTTACGAAGAATATTTATAATTTGAGCACTTAATATCACAGAATAATGATTGTACTTATTCACTGTGTGAATAAGTACATGCTCATGCATTTTAATTTCAAAAGCATTGAAACGTTCGAGATCAAGGCAATACACAGCCAGGAATAGAATATGAAAATTACTTTCCAATCAAGTATTCAATAATGTAATTGGAAATTAGATGTTCTAATAATAGAGGCGTTTTACAAGCACAAATGCAAGGAAAGATTTTATGGTTCAACAAAAACGAAATTCTTCAATTTAAATAAATAGCAAATTCTTATTTTTATTACTTAAGCGTAAATTCAAATTACTAATGAAATCAAGAAAGGACGAAATTCTGTAAAACCACTGTTTTTTGAAAAATGTTAAATAAAATTAGTATATCTTCATAGGTTCAGAGATACAATGCGAATTTTGTAAAGGGACGCCACTGAATGCCCTATGTGAGTAGAGTATTTCTTAATTTTTTTTATAATATTGAAAAAGTTATGTTATTAACAATTTAAATTATTTTTAATGTTACTTGACTTTCCACTTCCAAAACTTAATTTTGAACTAAATGTGATAGGTGGTAGGAATCTGAGAATTCTTTTTAACATTTAATTAATTTATTTAGCTTATTTTTAGATAATCGATGAATGCATACTACTATTATAAAGTTTAAAGGGAAATAAAACGTTTGACATCTGTCTAGACAGTGATTTTAAAATTTTCGCTATCTTTAAATATACATAACTCTTCTTTCTAGACCTATCATTTAATCCAGAGGTTCCCAACCATTTTTGTCTCATAAACCCTGTAGAGTTTCTTAACTCCTCATTCTTTTGGGCTTTCCATTGCGATCTGCACATGCGCGAGACCTCCAGCGATTACGCGTGGTGCTTGCTCGCGCAGGCAACTGTTATGCAATCTGCGCATGCGTTAGCTTTTAAAATACAGCGGCCCAGCGCATGCATTCCGATTTCACACTTCCCTGGCAGCGCACGCGTCCTCCGAGAGCAGTCAACGAGCATAAGAATAAATGAAATTAGTAATCCTTAAACATCGCCTCGTTTATTAAGCATACTGTCTCCCACAACCCTTTGCCATGTTTTTCGGTTTGGGGTAGATCTAATATTGAATTTTTAAAAATTTATATATCAACTTAAATCTCTTTTTGACAGCTAAGTGTAAAGCTACTTATTTTAAAAGAATTAAATTTTCTAACTGTAGAGAATGCAGTGTTTGAAACTTAAGAAGTACATGTTAATTAATCAATTTAAAATTTAATTAATACATAAAATAACAGAAAAACAAACAAATGATTTTAATGGAAGGGATGAATCAGATATTTCGATAACAAATTTTCAACATTTGGTATCAATCTTGTCTGGGTTTAACCCTAAACCTCCTCTGTTAATAGTGACCTTTTTATTTATTTATTTATGAGATTGGCAAACGCGTTAAAACTCTCAATAGGAAAAGAAACTAAAGACTTTCTCATGTTATTCCATAACCCGGGACAAATTACAGGTATGTTTTTTAAAGCCAAAATTGCTTGTATCCGTTTCTAAACTTTACTTTAAGACAGTATTTCTCAAAGTAAGGCATACGCCCCACAAGGAGGCAATTTGATTCTTAATCAATTAAACCGTTATTTAATATAAAAGAAGTGATGGTATGGCTTTGTGAAATATCCAAATGCAACCAAATGTGCAAGAGAACTAATGTTACCATTTCCATCTTCATATTTAACTGAATATCGATTTAGAGTTATGCTGCTAAAAAGAAGATATAGGCTGATTATATAACAAAAAAGGACTTGAGACTAAAGTTAACTCTTTACAAAAAAAGTTTTAAAGTTTACTCTTTAAAACAAGGATCTCACTAAATTCTTTATTTCAGTTTTCCTCATTTTAAGTTTTGAAAAGTTGCTAGGGGTAATAGTAATAATTTTCTAGTGATTTCCTAAACATTAAACACATTAAATTACATTATTACATTTAAATTTCTTTTATATATAGGGCGACATAAGAATTTTTAGAAGGTCTAGGGGGGGGGTAGAGTAAAAAAATGGTTGAGAAGCACTGGTTTAAGATATTCGTTAGTGTCTATTCAGATCAGTTCCTATTGAAAAATTAATTTTTCTTTTCATTGTGACCATATGAATTGATTGTCCACTGGTATTACGAAATATAGTAAAAGCATTCTCAAGCATAGTTTTAAAATCTGAATAAAGGACATTTAAATGCTGAAAGTAGATTAAAACCGCCTGACAGATTGTCCGTGACAAATTGAGAAAATTCACGATCTCCTATGTTATGCTGCTTTTGCTTAATTCTGGGGGAAAACGCTGAAGTAGTCTTTGTTTTAATACAATTTATGCTGGCAAATTATCCTAATTATATATATATATATTTAGTAAATAAATCCGTTAAATAGATAAAATCTTTTTTCTACTTGAATAAATTTTCTTTTAAAATTAAAATCACGGACTGGTTTAAGAGTCACTAGCATAGACCCCTATTTACATTTCAAGGAAGGCCAAATTATTTTTTAGCTTACGTAGATCCCCTGCAAATCGTCATAGACCTCTAGGGGATATAAACCACTTTGGGAATCATTGATCCAACCCAATGTTTCCCAAACTTTTGACGTATGTACCATTTCTATAATTTTGATACCCTTCGTCAAAAAAACAACAACAAAAAAAGGATATGTTTGATAACAATAAAAAAAAATACACTTATCTTTCCTTTTTTGCGACATACACAAAATAATAAGAAAAGAGAAATACAATTATTCATAACAAAATATAAATAAAAGTTCGAAAAATAACATTTATTTGGTTTAAAGAGAAGGATGAAATTATATTTGTGCTGGATAACAGTTTCTCTTGATTTAGTTCTCTCTTTGTTAATTTCAATTTGAGATGGTGTTCCACGTTCAATAGACTGTTCCTTTTTATCTATTTAATGTCTACAAATGCTGAAAAGGCAACTTCACATAAATATGCAGTTGGAAAAGGCAAGATGTATTTCAGAACTTTTCTGTTAAAACCGAATACACGTGTTGCATTTGTAACCAGAAAGATGTTTGTGTTAAAGTACACTCCTTATATTTTTCTTTTCAAGAATCCGTCTGAAGTCAATTCCACAACAATTGTTTTTTTCCACCTGCGACAAATCTTCTGAACGGATATCATATCCATTCAAAAATTTTGTTTAAATCAGGGAAATAGTTTTTCAAGCCCACTTGCAAACTCTCCAAATTCTGTGCAATGCATTTCAGAGAATAAGCCTCAAATTTAGTAGTCGAACTTGTTAAAAACTCATGAAGAGAGAGAAGCGAGTCTACTTCTAAATTACCAATTCTCTTTTGCAATAAATTTAGTTTTACGATGGCAGCGTTCACTTTATCTTGAACGTGAAACAATGAAATTTCTTTGACTTGTAACGATAAGTTGAAGCAATATAAAACAGAGAATATATTTACTATATATGCTAGTTTACAAAGACATTTCCTGCCATGTGAATAATTTCTCAACTCAAATCTATGATTAAGAAAACATTGAATATCATGTCTAAGTTCAAACAATCGATTTAGAATTTTTCTTCGAGATAACCAACGAACATCAGTCCGAACGAGAAGCTGAAAGGACTCTATATATTATATATATATATAATATATATATATATATATATATATATATATATATATATATATTTCCCGTTTCTTCACATATTTGTGAAAAAAGTCGTGCATTCAAAAGATGGTTTTTAAAGTAGTTAACGATTTTCTCACTTTCATTCAGAACTTTCTGTAGATCAGCGGGCATTGTTGCCAAAGCCTCACTGTGTGTGTAACAAACACATGGCGCACATACATAGTGCGTCAAATAAGTTTTAAGAATGGGTCTGTAAAAAGAAATTAAAACAAGAAATTAAATCCAGTTTTGGTTGTTTTTTTGTTTTTTTAAATAGGACCCGGGTTTCAATGCACATGTTACAACGATTTACTAATGAATCGAAAGCCTGTTGTAAATCACTTTGTGGAATGTCCTGAAAAGCATCCATCGAAGTTGCTTGTATGGTCGAAATAACCTCAAAAGAACACCCTTGTAACTTTATTTTAAGTTCTGGGAATAAGGAGTAATCACATAGGGTGCCAAATCAGGGGAATACAGTGGATGGTTCAACATAGACATTTTTTGCCAAAAATAGATGAAAAACAAGGGAGATGTGGCAGGATGCATTGTCATGCAACAAACACCAACTGCTTTCAGTCAAATATTCTGGATGAATGCGACGAACTTTGGCCATCAAAAGCTTTAAAACAGCTAATTAGTACTAGCCTGTAACTGTTTGTCCAGTTGTAACAAATTCTTTGTGGGTATTAAATAGTTAAAGCTACAAAAGGTAGCACTGTTGCAGTGAGCAACTTCCATTTAGAAGTATTCTTGTGGCAACAGTCAGTGTATGTATCTTTTTTTAAAATGCAAATACGTTTTCTAGTGAAGTATTTATTCTCTTGTGAAACAGTCTTGTGTCAATGTATGCTTAACTTGTGATATGGGAACGTGAACTTTGCTATTATTAGTGAGAACTTTTCCATTTATTGTGAAATATTCATCACTGAAATATGTTCTACAATATCAAATTGTACTTGGACTTTTCATTGAATCGATTTTCTTTCATCAGATTGGAATTCGAAACGGAAACCTTTAGTCTTAGAATACAATTTTTCACAGTCCGCTAGCTTAATGATAGTGCCTCTATTCAATGGGTAATATCTTTACTATCGAAGAATATAATGAGCATTGTTTTGATTTTGGGTGGAATTTTTCTTGATTTTTTGGCTTGCGGTTAATGTTGTGACTTCCAATCCGCAATTTGTTTCTTTGTTTCAGAATCATATTGGAAACACCAGGATTCATCACCTGTTACAATGGAACTCAAGAAGTTTAGATTGTTTTCAGCGGCTGAAATGATTTCTCTGCAATGTGCACTTCTCATTCCTTCTGTTCAGGAGTTAAAGTGTTTGGAACACATATTTAGTACACACTTTCGTTTTGCCCAAATCGATGGTTCGAATCGTTTTTTTTTTTTTTTTTTTTGGTAAAAGAGTCTCTTTAATTCATCTCAGTGACACACAGCGATCGTTTGGGACGAAATTTCATACTTTCTCAATAATTTCAGGTGACCTAGGAAAATTGGTCTTCCACTACGTTTATCATATTCTACGGTATCTCTTCCATCCAAAAAACGTTTGTAACCACACAAAAGCATTTGATCTACTTAAACAGCAGTCATTGTAAACTTGTTTCATGAGAAGGTATGTTTCCGAAGCACTTTTACCAAGGGTACGTTAATTTTAATCACAGCTCTTTTCTCCATCTTAAAAAAAAATCAACATGAAAAATATTCACTTCTGCAATGAATACTCATCTTCTCCCAGCTACTTAACTAAATGCACAATTGTTGACAGTGCGTCAGCAGACTATGGACATTACAACACATGTGCATTTACACTCATGGTGCCATTAGACCAGCGCTATGGGACGAATCTTAAAACTTATTTGATGCACTGTGGGAGACATTTAGGCAACATTTTGAGTTCTTACAACGAGTCCTTTTAATTCCGATAATATTTTTTGTTCCATCTGTGCTTATTCCTCCCAACAAACAATCCAATCAATTTTGTACTCTTGCATAAATTTATTGACAACATTAAAGATATCTTATGTTGTTACCTAATAAAGGCTGGCAAAATAAAAAGTCCTCTTGAATTTCTTGATTCTTTGCCCTCCCCGTATTTAACAAACGCCATAAGATTTGCAAAATCAGTCGATTCTTCGATTTGCTATGCATAATAACGATTTTGAGAAATATCAGATAATAACACCATAGACATATCAATGATTATTGTATTATTTGACTGTATTATTTGAGAGAGAAACGCGATCAAAAGTTTGTTTCGCGTTCCAATCAGTACTTCTACCATTATTTTGGCTGCAGGCTTGATTAAAACTTACGCCAATGGTTTCCGCTGCACTACATTTTGCAATTATTAGCAGGTTGGGTGGCGTGGTTGATTTGTCGCAGACCTTTTACACCTAAGGTTGCGGGTTCGACCCCAGCCAAGTCGGTGGATTTTCGTGATGCAGAAAATCGACAATGGCCATGTCGTATGTATTTATATATGCAAAAGATCCCTAGAGTGTCTGGCTTGGGTGCTCTCGGCAAAATTCAATTCTAGTACAGATTCGCATTGTCAGAGATTAGGAGCCTCCATCTGAGGAAATTGGGTGTCAAAATTACCTACGGCGATTGGTATCCGCCTGTATGGTGCTGTAACTAAAAAGAGATACCAGAGAAAAGTACTAGGTCTGCAATAGTAAAACACCAATCCGCAGCCCATTAGAAAACACAAAAAAACATTGCGCAATTAAAAGCGACACCAATGTTTTTTTTTTTTTTTTTTTTTCGCAATATGTAGTTTCTAGTATTTTTTTTTTTTCATCTCATGTCAAACCCCACATTGCTTTTCGAGATTTATTTAAATAATAAAGTTCATTTTAAAAAAATAAAATCTATAGGTTTATCTTTGTACTGATTATGGTTTGTCTCGAAATGGCGCTTTAAGTTGGATGGGGCTTCATGTTTTCATTTGTTAGATTTTCAAAACAAATGACGTAAAGTGGAATAAGCTCATTTTCATCTCCAATCCATGGGAATCCGAATTTAAGACATTCTTTGTTGTACTTGAGAATTTTCTTTGCTTTTTTCTTAACATTCTTTCTGAATTGAAGTTGACTTGCCGTTAATTTCATTATTTTCAGTCAGTTGATTGATACTATAATGATTACTTTCTGTCGATGTAGTTCAGTTCCAGATTTCAACCAGCGATCCATAGGTTGAAAGGAACAAAAAGGGAATGTTAGGGCAAAAATTATGTTTTATAAAAATTAAAATTATTGGGACTTACTAAAATCTCAAAATAAACATTTTCGATAAGAAAATTCGCACAAAAGCCTAAAATATACAGGTGCCTGGAGAAACCACTATTAATGAAGTAAGTTGTCTCTGTAACGAAATATGGTATTTTTCCGCCATGTCACATCGGACCATCTCACGACTCACAACTCTTGACTTGATTCAAGAGAATGTAGAATTAGGCGCAGCTAAGCATGATGCAGTGCATATCCCCACCAAACTCACATGCAACGCGTACCCCACTTCGGGAAACACTGATCTAACCATAGTTAAAATTTCTAAATCATCCCTTGAATATCGTGCATCATTAAAATAAAATTTCGATTTTTTTCTCTTTTTGTCATTCTGTGCTAAAAAGACTAAACATTCCAAACTCTTGATAGATGTGAAGTTACTGTTGGCTGACATTTTACTGGAAGATATTAAATTTGTATAACAAAATCAGCCACTTCGATAAAAAGGGTCTTTTTCCGACGAGTCTTGTATGTGTCTTATTCATGGTACAACTAACACTCTTTTATCGGAAATTTCTTAAATCTACAATCAAAAATAATTTACACAGGGAAAGAAGAATTAAATGTTATGATAGTATCCAATTACAAGTACAGTTACTATTTTATATAATGTTGATTTTCTCTATCATGAAATTTGTATGATGGTATTCATTTTTGTAATTATGGTTTAGAGACCTTTATTTTACAGTTTTTATTTCAATATAAATAAATCTCTAGATCAGTTGTTATCACAATTTTCAAACAGGAATTTTGGATATTTGGGAGAAAAAATGCGTACTTGGGATACTCCCTAAAAATTATACGCAAGAAATTAATTTTCAGTCATGGCAGCTTGCATATTTCCTAAAAGTTATGTATGTAATCCTAGGGTATATATATTATAACTTAATCCCTAAAATATTTTCAATTATTTCTTCATGATGGATTCTTCATGGCCACACAATGCTTCACCCCCCCCCCCCCGGATTCATTTCAAAACTGCAGAATTTAATAATCAATGCCTTTGAAAACATATTCGAATTTCAAAGAAATTAGTTAGAAAGTAAACTGTATATATCCAGGATATAGCTTTATATATATATATAAATTTCACATTTTGAAGCAAAAGCATTTTACATTATAAGAACACTTGATAGCAGCTCCAGAATGAAGCATATTAGTTTTAATTAAAAATAATTCTTTACTTTAGCTTAAATTAATTCTATTTCAAAAAAGGACTCCTTTGGTTAAAATTTTTTGTGCAAGATTATCAGCTTCAAGAAGAGAATTTCCTTTAAATTTTAAGAAACATGTTTACCCTCCCCCCTAAAATAGTTTAAATGAATAAGGGTTTTTATACTATTAAATGACCAGGGAAAAAAGTGAAACATGAGAATTCATAAAAAAAAGTTATAATTAATGACAAATAAAAAACAAATGCATTTTATTCTCCCCCCCCCCCAAATAAAATCTTTCTCAAAGATTACTTTAATACTTTGTAATTATAAAGGTTTACAAAATAATCTGCAGACTTTTACATGAAAAAAAATCAGTTAGCAAGTTATCTGATGAAAATATGTGAAATTTAGTTTAAGTACTTCTGAATAAATTCTTTTAGACTTATAAAAGAGCCCCAATGAAAATAAAAATTATTTAATCTATGTTTAATATGAATGCCACAAAAAGTAATAGTGAGTGAGTGAACATAAACGTCACACTGTTCAGCTACTTGAGGACTTTTGATGAGAGACCTCATAATTTTGAACCATGGTCAAGTGACAAGGACAGGCACCTGAGCTACCCCCTTCCCTCTCTTAACTTCCCTACCACACCAATGGGAGGACGTTTGTGACAAAAAGTAATAAATGAATATATGCATATATATAATTTTTTTCCAATCACTAAAAAGATAATGAAATAATGAATTATTCAAAATTATTACTTTAAACAATTTTGATGTCATAAAGGAATTTAGAAGCCATATGAATGATTCTAAAAAGCTTGTGTACAACTGGTATAACATGATTGTATTTATATTCAAAAGAAAAAAATTACTGATAGATATGTTGTTGTTACTAATGCCACCTGTCTGACGTAGTCAGATTGAGGCCACGATATTCATCATGGCATCGGCTAGATAGTACGCCTGTTGTTAGCCGTAGCATTGAGCACCATGCAGGTGACAGTACAATTTGGCTCGGTTCCACCCCAATTTTGAGGGAGAACACCCTGGGAGTGGTCAGGGCCCTCCCACCTCTCTTCCCCTTCCATCAACCTCACTAAAGACTTGCGGCTTGACGGCTATTTAGAGTACCCCCATGCCGCGAAGGCACTATACATTTACAAACATCCATGTCTTCTCCGGGATTCGAACCCAGGCCCTGCGGCACCGCAGTCAGCATCGCTAACCACTATACCGGATGGGCGACTCTGATAGATATACAACTAAGAATTGATCTCTTCAACTATTATTTCAAGTTTAAATTAGCTTTTCTTAAGTCACATGAAGAGATAGATAGCATAACTTTTGTGTAATTTTAGTTGAAACTGAAGGGAAGAAGGAATAAGTAGCTAATTAGTAACACATGGCTTTCAGAACAAAATTATCTGTTTACAACATGTAATGTTTTAATGAAAAGTAGATTTCTTACCTTTTTTTTAATGAACTAAGCAAACAAAAAATAAAGAGAACAGTCTACACAGATATCAGACTTAAAACATGTTAGATTATCAAAAAATATAAAAAGAATACAATATAAAAGGAGTATTACAAGCTTGACTTAGTTTTAAAACTTGATGCTAGTAAATCACTGTAAGATTATTAAGTTTATAACAAGGAAGGAATCCTGTTTCAAGATACAAAACTTTTTCTGGTGTTTGACTCATGATTTATTTCTTATTACAGTTAAATACTGGCAATGAACTTTACTAATTTAAACCTCAATCATATAATAAAGACAAAAAAATCAGATGCCCCACCGACAAGGGGCCACAAAAAATTCAACATTCATCAGTCCCTTTACATGGCAGTCTTCATTGGTACTAAGACTCAAACCTGTGAATCAACAATGATAGTCACAAGCTTACAACTATGACCATTTGGCTGCCAGGACCACAGTGTTTGTGTTAAGATTTTATATTATTTTGAATGTAATGTTTAAAAATATAGGTAAGGCTAAGAAATAAAGGCTTTTATGTACAAAAATTTTTGTGAAAAACATAAATTGACAATTACATTGTTTAAGGCAACATTACTTGACAAAAATTTAATTCAGAATTGAAATGTTACAAAATACAGAAACAATAATTATGTAAACAAAATTAAATGTGCCATGTAAAAATCAAGTTTAAATACATATAAAGATAAAACAATATGCATATGCAAGCTGAATATCAATATTTTTCTTTAAAAAAAAAATGCATAATTAATGATTTCAAATTTGGAGAACATTGAAGTTGCATAATAAATCTAAAATTAAAATATTAACTGGTATACTATTTATATAGGCATATAGTTAAATGTTTTTTCTTAATTCCAATTATATTAACTACATTTTTTAAACTTTTGTTTGCATAACAAAACAAAAATAAAAAAAAAAACTGAGTTTTTTAAATGTATTTAGTAAATGCATCTTTATATATATGTAACAGACAGATTAACTATGAAAATACAGATAAATTTAACTAATTTTGTAATAAATATTCTCCTGATCAAAATGCTGACAACAATTAAAAAATTATAACAAGATCATTTTTAGAAGTATTAATTTTTTCGTATAATAAAATTTTCTCTCAAATGATTTCATTCAAATGGGTTAGCTTTCAAATTTTAAAATTTATATTTTTATAATTTTTGAGAAATTAAATGTTAATATTTTTATGCTATATATAATTAAAACATTTTTTTCCAGAATTAAATATATTTAAGAAGTATATAGAAAATTTGATTTTGCATAGTGTATATAAGTGTTTATATATAACACAAATATTGTATGAAAAGTAAATACAAAAAGAAAATTATTACAAAATAAAAACAATGACAGATTACATTTTTATTACAAGATATACAATGTAAATGTACAGTAGATATTAAAAGAAGATGCATCTTCTTAAGAAATATTTAGTATGAATGAATGTTCACAGCTTTAATTCATATTTCATATAATTTTAACAATGCTTCCACTTCTGAAGGTGAATACCCTGACACTTTCACATAGCTGAGAAGTTTTTCTAAATCTATAAAAAAAAAATACTTACAATTAATACATTACAAATTATTTTCACTAATATCACAAATCTAGTAGCTATATGTTTCAAAAGGTAAATGCTATAAGTAAATATAATAGAATATAACAATAAAGACCAGAGATAGAACCAGAGTAGAGGTAGTTTTCTCTGTCTTTATACAACATTTGAAATAATAATAAAATGGTCTTGGTACTGGATTTCTTTAATTCTTCTATAGAGATGGGAGACTTAGTCATGATAATATAAGTATTGATTTGGAATATATAGTATTGTATACATCATAATATTATTTTCAAATTATGTATGATAAAAATTACATGGCTTCAAATAATCTTTAAATTTAAACAAAAAAGTGATGTATAAAACAGTCACAGTTCCATAGAAAAATCATCTCTTACATATTTAATTTAATATAACTTCTTATGTGGTTAATTTGTAAGGCTGTGCAAAATATGTAAAAAAATATAGTTATGTACATTTTTCTCTACAAATTAGTATTCTTTTATCAGACATTTTTATGAGATTATTGAATATATATTGAGTAATTTAGATATTCAGCCAAAAATGGCATCATACACTTGATTTTAATGACAGATTACATAAAACAAGTAAGTGGATAGAATAAAACTAAAATGTTTTATGATCAATTTTGAATTAAAATTAGGTTAAGTAAACATCATATATTTCAGAAACTTGATACAATCACTATTGAGTAACACAATAGAACATGTCAATAACGCTGATTCTGTGGAATTATATACATAAAATATAACTTTTTCACAGTATACAATTTTAGGTGAGTTACATATTTTTCACACACTAGGCTAGAGAATTATCTTTCACACGTTAAACTCTTAAAATAGAGTTAAGCAACCCACTTAGCAAGCAACACATTCTTTAATGAGTAAACTGTATAT
>BMAO01005917.1:0-23284 GCA_019973975.1 Trichonephila clavata
GCAATTAAGCAGGTACAGTGTTTTATTGGTCTATTTTCGTAGTACCGAAAAGATATATTAGAGAATTTTCAGATTTTACCAAAACCATTGGCAGGCTTTTTGTGTGGAACAAAACCTTTAGATTCGGTTCAGAAGAGAAAGGTGCATTTTAAGATCCTGACAAAGACTTTATTGAGTGATCTAGTTTTGCGTATATTCAACAAATAGGCTAATAATGATTTGAACTTAGATGCCAATTTGGCCTAATTTTATTTCGGGAAAGTAGTAAACCTAAGTCCTCCATATCTATTGTATGAGTAAACAAGACGATAATTCAAGGAAAAAAGTATTAAATTTATGAGTTGAAAATATCAATAATTATTGAAGCATTAACAGTTATTGCAGCATGACATTTTAGCCTACCTTCTAAAACTACCAAATAGCATATTTGTCTATAAGGAATTTATTAGGATGCCAAATATGAACTAGGTAATCAAATACAATATTTATAATTCGAACGTGATTGAGAATTTGCTAAATGAGACCGAATATCTTTAAGCAATTCATCCTTAATTTACCATAACGACATAAAAATATTCCTTAAATACAGGTATTTACAGTAATATTATTGTAAAACAACTATTATGTGTTTAAAGAAATATGAACCCATCAAAAAAATATCTAGATAAACAAAATAAGGTATTATATTTGTAAATTATACATAATTTTTATGTGCTATACCTATTTTAAAGTAAAGTAAAATTTTTTGTAATATTCAAAAAAAAATTTTTAAAAAAAACTATTATATCAGGTCAAAATGTATTATAACAGCAGGATATCATGAATATTTTACAGATACAGACATTGAACACTAAGGAAAGTAAAATTTTCGGAATCCAACATTGTAAGAAATATAATTTGCAAAAAAAATATTCCATAAAAAGCAATTCTCTGAAAGACTCGGTATTTTAACTATAAAAATACCGAGGTATCTTCCCACATATCAAATTATCCCAAAAATGATAGGTTAATTTTTTTATATTTTTTCATTGTCACTATTATAGATTTTCAAAAAAAAATACAATTTCGATATTTATATTCAAATTTTAAAAAAAGTTTAGATCTAACTTAATTTACTAATTTTTTTACAAAATAAATACTTCCTCACAGATATAAAAAAAATACATCTTAAAGACTGCACAAAGTATAAAAAGATTTGTGATTCATTCTAAATAATTATTAAACATTGTTCTAGCATTATTTTTAAAAATGGATCAAATAAAAGCCACAAAATCATTGTACTGTTAGATAAACACTTAAAAATAAAAACGCATAATCACAATATTTACATTTATGTTTTACATAAAAATAAAAAATGCTACATGTATTCTTACGATTATAGCATTACGTTTAAAAACATTTGATATATCCAAAATTCATAATTTTAACAGACAATAATGAATTTTAAAAATTTATGTGGAAAAGAATATCATGCTATCCATATTATTTTGAAGTGAAGAAAACATGTTTGCTTCAAGATATTTAATTAGTCCTATTAATTATCGACTCACAAATGATCAATAAATTTTCAAAGTGCTGTTCCCATATGTTTAAAGAAATTGACATTTTTCTATACCTATTTTGATATTTTTTCTATTAAAAAAAATGAATTTTTTTTCTATAAAGCCCAAATATGGTCGTATAAAATTAACAATTTTAGAAAAAATGTTTTGCGCTATGCAGAAAATGGAATTTTTAGAATATTAAACTAGAAAAGTCGTTTTAAGTACTTTAATACGAAAAGCTGAAGCCCAATTATGATATAAAATGCTAATTGGGATACATAATTGAAAATTTCTTTTTAATATACACTGTATTTTACTTCTTTTTTTATTATCATGAAGGATTGATTTTTCTAAAACTCTCACATTTTGAATACATTTTAAATATTAACGTAAGAAATAAAGATAAAAAAAGAATTCAGTATATATTTAAAAAAACCACATTACTCTCTATCTCTCTCTTTTAGGACTTCTATTCGCTTCTTTGATTACCTAGACCCTTTTACATTTTCCAGAAGTTTCTTTACAAACATATTCTTTATTTATAGTAATTAGAGAAAATTTTTCAAAGACTTGAGATGATCATTGAAGGAAACCATAAAATTTGCTTAAAGTTATTAAATGAATCAAAAAGAAATATTACTTTAAAAAAAATATTTTTACACACGTATACACATACACATACATTTACACACACTCTCTCTATTCAATATTTTATTTAAAACATTATGAAGAATAATAAATATTTGGAGTTTGCAAGAGGTATCAAGCTATCGATTGTTAGTTATCGTCAAAACTTAAAAAGCACATCCTTTAGAAATTCTCTTGGATTTTTACAACTCTGTAAATTTTTACAAATAGTTAATACATTAAATGTGAAAATAATAGCATTGTTGATACAGTATCACGATTTGATGGAGTCTCTACAAATTAGAATAAAATAAATGATGAGAAAGAAATACGGTGTTTTTAACAATTTACATTCCACAACCTCTTTCAGCAAGGGAGTAGGTTAATAAATTTTAAACCCAAGCACGTTTTTCACTTTTCCCACTTTCATAAAATATGAATCTCTACGCTTCTATTGGTGTAAAAATTATGATTTTACGTGCAGTAGAATTATTTTTCAGAATTTTTTGAAAAAGTTTTACCACCTGTCAAAGTCTACTAAATCCATCATTAAAATCCATTTTTCTCAAAAGTAACATTTTTACAATATAAGGAACATTTGTTCCTAATTTACTCCAAATAACTACTTATAAATTTGTATATTTAAAAATTACACTTTAATACATACTTTAATTGATTGATGTTTTCAAAAAAATATTCTGACTTAATTTATAGCAATATACATAAAATTTCACTGCTTTTGAAGAAAAAAAACAGATTTGTGCAAAAATATTTTTTTAAAAAAATAACTAGACATCCTACCCATAAAATCTCTGATTAAGGAATGTGTTATGGTTCAAATAATGATCAATAAAAAAATTGGAGATTTTTTATTCAAAATAGAATGTTTATAAATTTTCATTAAATATACCTAATTTTAGTATTACTGAGATATACATCCTGTTTCGTGAACCTACCCCCTTAAAGTATGATCTTGTTCATTTATACGTATGCATCTGTAGTAGGTTATATGGAATAGCTATACATTCCGCCAAATGTATTGCAGCAAAACTTCTGAGAATTTTAAATATTATTTGAAAGATCAGAAGGAGCTTGCATTCCTTACCAAATAACTAAAATCAATCTTTATATTGTCACCAAAGAGGGTGGATATAAGGATCTCATCAAGAAGGTGTTTTGAAAAATCCACAAGGTACTCAAAGTACTTGTTTCCCTCTAAAAATGAATATTTATTGTTTTATTTACAACGACAGATTTTAGAAATAGTGAGAATGAGTGTGATGATCTTGTCATAAGTAAAGCTACGTGGGGTTTTTGGTGTCGGATCAGATAATTTTGATACATGTGAAGTGACAAGGAGGATACTTAGTTGGCAACCCATCTCGATCTTTCCAAACCACGCCAAAGAAAAGATTGGATCCTCAACAGATTTAACGAGGTTCTACGCCTCTGCCTATAGGATCTTCAGTGGCACTAGGTCTGGAACCCATGACCCTATGATGCCAATCTCGATTTCGAAAAGTGACCAATCGGCTACCGTGACCCCTCAAAATTGTGGGAAGTGATTCCTCCTAAAGGAATTTCATTTGATACAGATAAATTGTATTTAGAGAACTAGACGGCGCATTTGGAGTCACCGTATCCAGTAAAAGAAATTTAATACATATATGTGAACTGTATATTCATAGAAAGCGGTGCGTACAAAAAAAGATTAATTATTCACGTAATAAATGTCATTCATTCATAAAGCCGACAAAATTCGATCTCGAGTTGATTGGATCGCAAAAGTACTCTTATCAATTATTTGTCAAATGTAAGAAATTGATTCCATTTTATAAATTTTAATGAAATATATTCTTGCTTCCAATGAATGTTTCCCTCAGAATTAATAGAGTACAGTTAAACTATAAGGAATATTTTGTTCGGAAAATTTTAGTTTAGATATACTAAAAACATACAAAATATGGAAACAACTGCTTTTAGAAACGTCTTTAAGATGAATTCTTAAGAGTAACAAGCTACATTTCTTGTTTGTATACATTATAAGAAACATTCAAAAGAAACGTAACTGAAGAATATACTTATAAAATTTAATTCGAAATTTTTATTAATTCATGTTTTTATTTTGCACATTGTAAGAAACATTGAATATAAATTTTTAAAATTTTCCATAATTAATATTAACCCTCTTAGCGGTTTGAACGTCATTTTCCGCACGTCTAGAGATGCTTCGAAAACGCACGACACGTCTTTTTCTGACTTCAAGTGAGTGCTTCAAAAGCGGGTAGGCCGTGTTTTTCTGAAATCCTTTCCCCTCTTTTATGGTTTAACACCATGAAAGATAATTAGGGAGGGTTGCGACGACACAATGGTCACTGACAGGAAGTTTTATTGCTCTCGGGGAACGCTGCGTTTTGACCCTGAACCAATCGTAAAAAAGTTGGGAAGAATTTCTTTAGACCCCTTAGTGAACGAACTATAAGTTAGTGTTTGTAATTTAGCTTCATTTGAGATATTATTGCGTTTGAATTAAATAAATTCTTTTTGTACTTTTAGCAATTTAACTTTTTTAAAAGCTTTTATTTAACTTACAATGTATGTATGTATGTATGTATGTATGTATGTAATTTGTTCGGGTGGAATCTTGCAACTCAATTTTGAAGCTGATATCTTCCTCCCATTGAGCTGAAATTTTGTATACACGTTTAGTTTGGATGACAATGCATGTTTTGACTATTTATATTCCGATATTGCAATTAATTAAAAATATATTAATTAAAAACGTTAAACTAGTTTTGGGCGCCAACTTGGATATATCTGCATTGTTGTAATAATTTTATTGTTACAACAATGACAAAAGTTGGCGTCGAAAATCGGTTTTCAGCCAAACTGGAATTTTATAACGTTGCGCTATTGACAGTATTAATTAACTTTGTCTAAAAAATAATTACATTTCTACAACGTAAAAACAATCTAATTTCTACAACGTATGCAATTTTTTTACAAATTTCTATCTATTTCCCTTGGATTTAAATTCAAAACAAAAAAAGTAGAGCTATTTTTCAAGTAGATTGGTACATTGTATACCTTTCTCAACGCTGCCAAGTTAAACTGAGAGGAGTATTGAAGAAATTCTTTAAATAATTTATCTAACTTTAATCTATGAAACTCAGACAAAAAATAATTACAGAATCGGAAAGATCATTTTTTTAATGTATCTTACCCATCAAAAAGGAATCCGCTAGGAAAACAATAAGAGAAAAATATTATCTAGAAATGCAATATATTTTCGATTAAAAAAAATAATTTTACAATAAAATGAAGTAATTTTTTAAAGAAATTTTCTAATTTTAAGCCTACGAGTAATTTAAATATACCTCATTTTATCACCAGTAATCTAAACACACACTACGACATGTGTCCTTAAATTTAATTGCAAATAGAATCTGTTAATTTTATTTGAATTTAATTATTGATTTTTTCAAAATCAAGTTTCTAAAGATGATCCGAGCAATTAAAACAAAAATAGATTCTTACGTAGAAGATATTCAATGTCCAGCAAAAAATTATCATTATTTGATAAAACTTTCTTTTTTGATTACAAAATGCGTTTTTAGTCTTAAGCATTTTATTGATTAATACAAATATTTAAATCCCTTTTGAAGTTTTTAATAAACAATTAAAATTTTCTTCTAATATCTTAGAGAAATACATCCCTTATCTTCAAAATATTTCAAATAAATAATATATTCTTTAAGTTTTTCAAAAATAGTCAAAATTTTAATTAAACATTTAATAACTTTGTCATTTATGAAGATAATCTCACTAAACCTTTTTTTTCGTGTGTAGAACAATGTTAGCCAAAATCTGCATGAAGATTGAAAAAATTGCTTAAAAATTACGGATTTAAAAAAATTGTGTTTTTAGTCTAATACCATTTTGCGAGAATTAATTCAGCTAAACCAGGGATGGCGAACCAGCGTTCAATGAGTTGAACAGGCTGAGAAACCTGTCCAGCGATAACTAAAAAGTAAAAAATAAATTAAATGTAAAAAAACTTTTTTAAGAACAAGCTTTTATTTAAACGCGCTAAAAAGAATAAAATAAACTTTTCCTTTCAAACATTTTTTACTATCAACTTATAACGTCATTACACAATTTATATGATATAAAAGCTTGTCGCGAGATTTACCTGTGTAGATAAACAAGTAAAATAAATAACTTGACCTGATTGATTTTGGTTTTTAAAAATTCAAACTAAGTAAATATGAGTACTTAAATATTGCGACAAGCTTTTATATCATATAAATTGTGTAATGACGTTATAAGTTGATAGTAAAAAAAGTTTGAAAGGAAAAGTTTATTTTATTCTTTTTAGCGCGTTTAAATAAAAGCTTGTTCTTAAAAAAGTTTTTTTACATTTAATTTATTTTTTTTCAAGTTTTGAAAAATGTTCCAACGTATAAATAAAATATTATATAACTCACTTTTGATTTTATATTAATTTGAAGTTTTAATAAGTTGGGACTGTAATCTGCTATTTTATATAGTTGGACAAATAACTTTTTAAGTATATTCTCTTTGCTTGATTAACTCGTATTATTTTCTTCATCTTAAAATGATGAAACGGAAAATTAAGTTTTTAAACTATATAAATCTCTATATAATATCTAGAACTATATTTAATTGCTTCATTTTTCTTCTCTTAACCAATGTTTTCAGTTTTTAAACCATGATTACTTCATTATAAGGTGTCAAAAAAGTTAATAAGAAACCGAACGCTTCAAAATTTAAAACCTTTTAAACTTTCCAACTACTAAAAATGAATAATTTCTAAACTTTTGCATCAAATTATTTGTAAAAAATTCTTAAGCTTTCATAAAAATAATAATGGAAAAACTAATTCAGATCCATTATTTTTTTTAAATTTTAAAGCCAGATGTTCAGGGCGCGTATTGTTACAATACACCAAATTATATTTGAATTAAAAAAAAAATGCTTGAGTTTCAGTTTACTTCAGAGAAAACATGAATGAGGGGTTTTTTATACCAATTCATTTTTTTAACCTTGAATATTTGAATAAATAGTAATTAAAAATATTCGGATGCATTTACATTTGACATTTACGCATATAAATAAATATAAAGATCAATTTTAATTTTTTTTAAACATATTTGTTCATGCAAAATTTCTAAATATTTATTTTTTTAAAGCTAACTGCAGAACAAGTAATTAAAATCTGGATATCTATCATAATTAACATTCAGAAAATATCCAGATTTTCATACAAAACTAGGAATTTTATATTAGAAATTGTATTTGAAATTTCAGAAAAAAATATTTATGTATCGTGCACATACTCAGTTAAAAATTATTTACCATAAGTACTAACAATTCTTCGAATAAAATATTAAATTAAAATTTTAACATAAGAATCTTAAGCATTTTAATGCATTTCGGTTAAAACTGTATGTTAAGAGCAAAAATTATGCTGAAATATTTGATGAATATACAATAAATTTTTAAGTAGAAGCAATACTGAGAAGCTAAAACACAGGAATGAAAAATTATAATAATTACAAATACAAAAATAAGTCTTGCAGTTTTTCATACATTTTTATTAACACGAATTGGGGAATTTATTTCCAATATACTTTGTAGTGTTTCACAATATTTAAGGTAACAAACCATAGTCCTTCAGATATATTTGTTCTACTTTTCATAAGCCGTACTCCTATTAAAACTTCTGCTTCCGAAATACACCTTTTGTAATCTTAAGAAATTATATAACTATAACGGTTAATTTTAATGTATGTAAATTATTAAATGTTCCTATTTAGCCATTTCCGTCCAAACAGTTTACATGAAAAAAATATTCGGATTCACCCATTCATTAGGAAATTGCATGATTCCAAGAGTAAGTTTTTTTTTTTTACCGAATAGGATTGCGTCACTTCGGGGATACCTCTAACAGAAACGTTTATATGCTATCGATTGCAAATTAAACATTTTACCTTCAATTGTGTTTATTTCAGGAGGATCTTTGATTTATTTTATTCATGCAATACAAGATTTAAATAAATTACTTTTTTCTTGTCAAACGTATTTGCTTAATAATATATATATTTGCGTATTATATTAAAATTTGAACTACCCAAAATTATATGTTTTTGTTCCTCTAAAAACTCTTAGTATTTTAGAAATGGTTTTACAATCCGTGTACGGTTTATATGTTCTAAAATGAAAAATATATTTTTATAACTGAATTTTTGTGCCTCGTTTATAAAAATAAAATATTGCTTTGGGCTATAGCTTATAAATGTACTTAAATAAGTGGAGGAACAGTATTTTCACATATGAATATTTCTGACTGGAGTAAGTCAGATATTTATATTACAGTTTCTTTACAATTTGAATAAAAGTTGTAAGCAATTTTATGAAGAGGATATTGAGTATAAACTGCTTGGCTATTTAAAAGTAAAATGTTTTATTTTGATACCCACAGCTCACATTCTAAAATAAGACTCATTTACAATCATATGATCAGCTTTGGTGATATTTAAATTTTCAAAAATACACTACATGTACGAAAACATTCTTTCAAAACCATACATCACATCTCACATTCTCTGTCTTCTCCACAGCAGGCATTATTTTTTTATACTCAAAAAATTGAATACAGAATTTCCGAATGTTAATTGTTTAAAAAAAATTAATATGAATACACTGCGGAATTGTCGGTTAGCTTCACTGAGCAAAATTGTTTTAAGTGTACTGTTTTGAAAGACAAAATTAAATGGGAGAAGTTTTTCTCTCATTAGAATTTGTAATGATTAATTGTGTGAAAGTTGTATTTATCGGTGAATTTTCCGTTTAACACTAAAGAAACAGAAAAATAAAAAATTAAATTTTAATAGAAAATGGTTAGAAATACTTTTACACTTTGAAAAAAAATATATTCCCATTAAAATAAAAAAAAAAAATTTGACTAAATTTGCTTTTTGCTCCGTCACAAATGCCTATGTAAAGAAGTTATTTTTGCTTAGTACAAGTTGTTTGACTATGAAATAAAATTTAGATTTTTTCTGAAAAATTAATTTAACATAAAAACATCATTTATAGGATTAAAATATATATAAATTAAAACTATTGAAATCCCTCTTTATGTTACTTTAAATTTAAAATATAATTGAATAGAGGAAGATTGATTTCATTTCATAAACATAATCGTCGTATGTAACGATACTTCATTTATTCTCTTATTGTTTAAAAAGAGAGAGAGAGAGATGGTCACTTATACTCTTTTTTACATAGTTACTTTTTAAAAAACATTACGATGTATTTGTGTTTTCTTAGTCTCATATTCCACAATAAATACAAGGTACTTTTTCCTGGCTCAAATCATTAGTCCAAAATAATTTATTTTTCTTAAATTAATTTTTTTAAATTTTGTTTTGTTTAAAATAAACAAGTATTTTTCAACTTTTGTAACAAGTTTCTTTCTTTCGAGTTTTTATTTTTTTTAACTCTTCACTTTTATTGTGACTTAACCGATCAAACAACCACGTGGACCCGCTTTTCCCACCCAAAATTCGCACAAGGCAACGTCACAGCTGTGAACGAGTTTTATCCCGGTTTTAAAGCAACAAAGAGGCCGAACTGAGTAATAAAATCTTCCCCTGTAGACCTCCCGCGTTCTTTAAAGGGGAAAGGAATTAAATGTGTTGCACTTTCGAAGGAATTCTCACAAAAGAAGTAAACGCTTTCGGAATGATTTTTCAGGACAAGGACGAACACTCAGAGGGTTAAAAATTACTACCAATTTCAAAATTTTAACCATCATTAAACCAAAACCAAAAAATAATTATTTAAGTGCATTCGAATTCTGGAAAGCATATATTTTATAAGAAAATCAATGACACATTCAAATGCTCTATTATTATCATTTTTGAATGTAATTCCCGAGATAATCTCGGACACGGAACTAGTGCTCCAAAACTTCAATTCTGAGTATTATACAGGGAAATTTGTTAAAGTGCATTATGCTGTTGCACACAAATCAATATTTTTTTACTGAAAAAATTATTAAATCCTCGCATGCACCACAATTTAAGGGTACAGAGAAGTAAGTATTAACTCACATTTCAAAGGAATGAAGGAAATTTTTTTGAGATTATGAAGGATTACAAATACTTACAAGACATTACATACATTTTTTAAAAAAACTTCTTGTGGAAAGAAATTAGAGAAGATTCGCAGGCTAATTTATATTAAGTCCCTTGAAAGCCAGTCTGCGGATGTTTTGTTCTTTTTCAAACATGAAACATGGAAGAAGTACATGTTCTACATTTTACTCTTCACAAAAATAACATACACAGTCAGATGATGGAACTAAATTAAATTGGTTCAGGTTATTATAAAGCTTCCATGATCAGTTACAAATTAGGTTATTTGGTTAATTAATATATAAAAATGATGGCAGGCCAGTTTCTTATTATTGTTGAAAAACATTTCTTTGCGTTAATGTCCCTTTATGTGAAATGAGATATTCTTTTGGTTCCAAGACTTCACCATTCTTTCTTTCATTATCTTCTTGTAAAATAATTTAAGAATACTAACGTCAATGTCAAATTTGCACTTATTTGCATCTTTTGCAAGCCAAACGGCCCACACATTCCCAAGAACACCTGCCTGTCCTCGAAAAATGCAAAATATATTGAGTTGTTTGTATCTTTTAGGATTTTAAGTTTCTTTTGAATCTCGACAATTATATTGCTGGATGAAGAAATTCACTTAAGAGAACACAAGGAGGAAAGAGTCTATACAGATGAGATAGTCTGAGATGACGCCATTTTTTTCAGTGATGCATTTATTGGCGAAGTTTAAACATAAATGTGCTCAGATACACAAACTGTACATACATCACTAAATCAAAATTGAACACGTTCGGATTCAACACCACTCCTGAATACAACAAAAGCGAAACTAACTCTACCATACGTATATGAAATAAGAGGGAAATCATCTATGCTTTTATCGCTAAGTTGAATAATATTGAATACATCCCTCTCTGAAGGATGAGGGAGAGTAAATAAAGACACAATGCAATCATAATTGTAGATAGAAGAAGCAGAGAAATTTTCTCTAAAAGAAATATTATAATAAATAGACATGTGATTGCAAGAAAGCCAGAAATAGCATAAAGTGATTCATAACTTGTAGTACGATAACCGCATATGACCAGGGAAAGTATCTTTCTCTTTGTATGCATCACAGAATTTTAGAATTCATCTTCAATTTAAGTGGTTCTTGAGAAGTATTTATTTTGGCTTAAACTTTTTCACAAAACTGAATCTATATTCAGAAAAGTTAATTTGGGCACAATTCAATAAATGGTGTTTGATTAGAAGTACTCATTATATATCCTTAATCTACCTCAAAAATAAAAAAATGAAGCTATGCTCAAGTTGAAGATTGTTTTTGACTATGATCTAATCATGGGTAATGTAGATCATTGTGATTAGGAAATATCCTTCCTGCCAACAAGATCCAAAACACAAGAAAAAAATATTATAAAAAGATATTTCTACACTTACTTTTGATCTCATTTTTACTCTATAAAAATGTATTTGAGAAATACATAAAATTTTTAGAATTTCCTATCTAAGCTGTAGAAAATGATTTTACATAAATATGATGATGCAACTTCTGGATAAAAGAGTATTAGCAGATCACCTACAGTTGATAACCTGCCGATTTTACTGTACGAGATTTTATTTCCTATGTTCTCCGCTCTCCTTCGAAACTACAGGATAGTGCAAAGTTAATTTTTCAAGAAAGGATAAACCCAAATAAAAAGAAAATAAGAGCAAGGAAAGAAACACAATTCTAGTGTAATGATTGCGGAATTAGTATTCCTTTGGAAAATTGTTTCCAATTATTCCACACTTAACTGAGTTACAGAGTCACTAATACGTATTCATTTATATTTATTTATATTTTTTGAAAGAACAATGCCCCCACCATAATAGAAACGAACTATACCATTGACACGCTTTGCGGCAACCATCTAAAACGAATATGCAGTTGCTACAAGAAAATAAAATTTTCTATGTGTTTGTAATTGAAATTATCAAATTTAAACAAGTGCGTACATTTCATTTTGTACTAAACATTTGATATTTAAAATTTTAAAAAAAATGACAATATATACCGAAATCGTTAAAACAACTTGCCATTAAAAGGAATAATACCTAAATATCATCCAAACACAAAAGGATTAAATGTATTGTGTGCCGGTAGAATTAGTAATGAGTATGATGTAATTATAAACTTAATGCACTGTGAACCGCGATAACTTTTTTCAATCACTGAATTGTTTTGAGAGATGTGATTAACAAACATGCATATGGACTTCTGCTGAGAGTTGTGATGTCAGCTCTTCTGAAGTTATTAAGAATTCAATATGCGACAATACCCTAAAGCCTTCTTTATTCTCGGTATATTGGTTTGGTTGTTTTAAATTTCTGGCTCCGGTATTTCTTAGGAATTAATGGATCAAACTTGTTATGAATGAAATTTATTTTCTTTAAATACACCGAACCGAAAAATAAATTGTGTTTGAGAGATCTCACACACTTTTTGATTTGACCTTGAATAAATTCAAATTTTAATTTCAATTTCAGTCATTTGTTAATTTATAAAAGTTAATATAATTCAAAGTAATATTTGTTAAAAAGATTTTTATACCAGAAACCTTTTTAATTTCAGTAGTTATATTTATCGCATTATTCACGAATGTGAGAGAAACTTTTTACTTACAAGTGAGTGAGTAAGTGAATTTGTTTCGTCACGCTGTTCAGCTACTCTAGGTTTTTTTTTTGATGGACCTCATAAATTTAGGCCATGGTCATGTGACGAGGACGACACCTGAACTGGAACAACTTTCTGAACGGCCACATCATCAACATCGGGAAGACGTTTCAGCTCTAAACAGATTTAATGTTCATCACCTCTATACGCTTTGGGTCTTTAGTGGTAATAGGCTCGAGCTCACGACACGCGATACTACTGGCCGTTGGTCGTACAGAACATTCCGTTTTAAAATTATCATTTAATCTTGCAAATAAAGGATCACCCATCTTCAATTTGAGCAAAAATAGTTCTCAAGGCAGGAAGCTTCGATAATTTAAGTTTTTAGTGTAGGATCAAACTACGATGTCCCACAAGAAAGCTATAGAAGAGTAAAATCGGACTCTTCAGGATTTAGGATATTCAGATATTACGAGAGGAAAGGTAATTTTTTATTAGCTGGTAATATAAATTGATAAAATTGATAAAAAAAACCCTATTTTAAAAAGAGAAATATTAATTAAAAAAAAGGAAGGTGTTACATATAAAGCAGGGTATTTCTGAGGTATATTAATAATGTATATTTTTTTTTTTTGTAAAATGTGTCCATGTAAATATTTTTAATTTAGGCATTCTATATAAATAATTTTATAATTTAAGTTCTTTTCATAATATTTAAATATTATGTGAAGCAAAAGAATTTAAAACTTGTGTTACAACAGAAAAACCTTTTTTTTAACGTTTTCTTCGAGTTTTCTTGATATTTATGTGCCATTATTACTGTGTAAAAATGTATCATTTACAGAAAATATGGGTTCAATAAATATGAAAAAGCAATTATTTTGAAGGAAAATGTATAGTAATGTTTTAAAATGGTATTTTAAATTTATTTAAGATTAGAATAATAATGTTTTCAGAAGTATAAACTTTAAAATGGTTTTTCTCAGGTTGTGTTTTTTCAATACATTAGTTCATTCAAAATGCTACTCCTTCCACAATTATTATCCCATCACCTTCATTTTTTCTCTGTGTGTTACAAATCATACATTTAACAAAATTAAGGATCCGTTTTGCTATAAACTGAATACTTTTTTTAAAAAAATTGAAATGTGGGAGATATTGGGTTTTTCGTTAAATTTTAGCATATGTATTAACATTTTATTTTTTTTCTCCACAACCAATTAAGTTATTGTAAAATGGATCCCTAAATTTGTTTAAAACATCCTTAAGAATGTTAGGAAAGAATTTCATGTCAAAATATTAATAAATACAAAAGGAGTAAAATTTTAAAATTTTTTATTTTTTTTTAAAAAATTTAAATTTTTAAATTATGTGATTAATATGTGCAAAATTACACCTTTATTGTTTTATTGAATATAAACATTATATGAAATGCTAAAATATAATTTTTAAATGCATAAATGAAAAAAAAAATTCAAGGGATACCGAGCTTCTTAAAAAGTGTTACATATGTTATTGTTTTTATAAAGATCTCATTGCATAAAAGTCAAAAAGAAACATTTTACACCACTAAAGCACGGCATATCAACATATTTGATGAAGAAACTTGGATTTTCAATCGTCAAAAACTGCACGATTCTTACAATTTAAAATACTTTTTGTAAGACCTTCTGGGGCAATTGTCGTTAAGGGAACCAGGACATCATATACTTTTAAAAAAATTATTTTTCCATTTTATTACAACGACTGTTTTTGACAAAGTGATGTCACTGAAAGGTGTGCTCTAGTGACAACGTCTTGAAATTTGACTTGATCTGAATCGACGATCGGATGACTGGGTGGCCGATGTCAAAACGTGGATCGCCTCTAAGAATCGTGTCTTCGTCATTCTTGGAATCGAACGTCTGCCAAGCCAATGGGAAGCACTTATTGAAGTAGCCGAATAGAAATGTTATTTAAAATATAAATTAAAAAAATCTTTAAAAATTGTACAGTTTTTTTTCTTTAAAAAAATTATATTTTCTTAAATTAAGCTACTGGTTGGTCAAAATAAAAATTAAACTTCAGCTTTCTTACAGCAAATCTGTGTTAATAATATTTAAGAATGTATGTATAAGTATTTTTAAAAAAGGGAAAACAAAATATTAAGAAGCAATTGAATTTAATTTTTTGTTTCAAATTGTCTCTGGCTGTGGTATTTATATAAGCCAGTATTATCCTCCGAACTGATGTGATCCTGTTAGTCGGGCAATAAGTTATGTGCTTACAGAACGGAGGGAACCCAGATCGAATCACCTTCAAATCAATACCTCTGAAAGGAGTTTGAAAGGTTTTATCAGATGATGGAAAAAAAACAAATCTTTAATATATATATAACGATCAACCTCTCTTACAATTTTTAGTTATTTATAAAGTGTCTATTATGAATTTATTCTCATAATAATAATCACTTAAATACAAACCACGTTTCCCAGTATTTTAAGAATCGTTCATTTTATTAATGGAAATTAGTTATAAGGATTTCCCCATTGTTGATAAAAGAAAAATTCATAGAAAGAATATAAGTATTTTAACGATAATAATTTCATATTATTGACTTAATTTAGATTTTGTCCTGTGTGAGGAAAGAATATTGAAAAATAAATCTCCCAATGGTCCAATCCCAAATCTTCCATCTTTTGAAACTTTGTTATTTACATTTGTTTTCTATTTCCTTATTAATTGGTCTATTCTTATGAGGGACAAGTATTTACATTTTTGTGTAAGTTATTCTATTCTCATATGTTATCTATAAGTTACAGGCCCTGTACACATAGAGTTATATCCTTTTATACGATTGGGATAAGTTGGGTTGCATATTATAGCACTTGCTGGTATAAATCGTTGCGAAGATGTGAAAAGAGAAGTGGTTGTTCAGGTACCGATCTTGTCATCTGAACTTTAAGGTTCAGAGCAAAACGTACATTAGAAATTTGAATTGATTCGATTGTTCATTAACGCTGTACTTTGAAGCTACACAAGAAGTATTGGTGAGTAATTTCATGAGATGAAACATCAGTCAATTGAGCTAATTACTTTAAATAAATTACACTTCTTACAAATCAAAAGTCGAGAAACGCTCTACTCTAATTATACGTGTTTATTAGATAAAAGGAAAAAATTTCAATATAATGCCTTGGGTTACGCTTATTGTAATAAATGCAGGAATTTGTGATTTGAAAAATATATATATATATTTGAAATGTGCTTATTATATATATTAAGAAATAATTAAGTTTAACATTAAAGCATTCAAACATCTAAAAATAACTCGATCTGTATTTGTTGACTCATTAGGTCTTTATAAGAAATAAACTTAGAAGTACATATATTATAATTCGGTTTTATATAGATTCCTCAACACACATTGAAAAGTATTCCATTGTATTATTCGAAATTGTACTCATTAAGAATCGAATTTCATACAATGCCCCCAGTATTAAAATTATATTAGGAGTGAAATTTATAAAAAATTAACAAATAGTGTTACGCTCGCTTCTGCACATGTGCCAAATAATGTCTAGAGAAAAAAGATAGGGTTTTAAATATGCTTCATTTTTAAAAATGCGATCATTCTTTTCTTTCCGAAATCACACAAAAAATAATAACAGAATCTGAAAGATCATTTATTTCACCGATATGGTATAATTTACTTACAAATTAACGGTAATTTCAATATTTTCTGATTTTTTTCTGAAATGAGTCAATATTAATGCGCTTTTATGAAAAGCATGGTTCATCCTTCTCTACAAATGTTTTATGAATGTTACGAATCAACGCTCTGTACTAAATTGGTCAATACGTTGTACTTTTAGAATAAGTGATTTAAAATATTAAATGTCAAATTTTTTTTTCCAATTTTTCAAAAAATTCTCAGCATTTTAATTACTATTTCAATATTTTCGTCATTTATAAAAATAACCATACGAAACTTTATTTCCATTTGTCAAACGTCCATATTCGTATCCAATCAAAAAGAATGGAAAAGTTTTTTAAAAATTCCTATTTTAAAAAAGTTGTTTTCATCTAATACCTTTTTTAAAATAAATCACTTACGCAGTACTTGTTTGCCTTTTTTGCTTAAAAATAACCGTTGTTTATCATCTATGAGCATAATTTGGAAACCCTTTAACTTAAAAACCAAACCCTCAAAAGAAAATTAAATGTTTTTTTAAAAAAATTCGCAAACTACGTTTATTGTCGCTTAGCCTACCGGTGTCATTCTCATCGAAAACCGGTTTTCCATCCAAACAACTACATATTTCGCGAGTTATGACTTACATTCAATTCCATCTTAACTTCGCGGTCCAAATCAAATTCGCATCATAACATTTTACATCACATACGTTAATAAGACGGGCTGAAGCCCAATAACGTTATAGAATGCCAATGATTATATGTATTAATAAATTTATTTTAATATGCACTGGATCTTCTTTTTATCTTTTATTTGTTACTTTCAATATATTTTCTAATCATTTAACATTTTAAATAATAGCGTAAAAGATGAAGATAAAAACAAGATCAAGGGCATATTTTAAAAAAACTACATTAAAGTGTATTTTTGACATCTAGACTCTAAAGTTTGTTTGCAAACAGATGCACTATTATTAGCAATTAGGAAATTGTTTCAAACATTTCAGATAACAATTTGCAAAAACCATAAAATTCGTTTACATTTATTAAATCAGAAACCAGAAGAAATTATTTTACTTATTACAAATAATTGTTAGACTCACTCTCTTTCTATTTAAACTTTTATTTAAATTATTATAATGGATAATAAATATTTGGTCTTTGCAAGAGGAATTAAGCTGTAGATTATTAGTTTTCATTAAAACTTAAAAAGCACATCACTTAGAAATCCCAAGGATTTCTACAACACTGCAAATTTTGACAATTTGTCAATGCGTTAAAGGTGAAAATAATATTATTGCTGATACAATATCACAATTTAATGGAGTTTCGACAGAATAGAATAAAATAACTTATAAAGTAATAGGGTGAATTTAATGATTTAGAACCCACAACCTCTCTTTCAATTTAAAGTAAGATCCTGTTCATTTATATGTATATATCTGTAGTAGATTGTATCATATATATATATAGAGCTATATATATATATATATATTCCGCCAAAGGTATTGCAGCAAAACTTCTGAGAAATTCAAACAGCATTTGAAAAATATAAACAAACTTGCATTCCTTACCAAAGAATTAAAATCAATCGACATACTGCCACAAAAATGGGTGGATACAAGAATCTAATCAAAAAGACTTTTTGAAAAATCCCTCAGGAACTCAAAGTACATGTTTTCCTCTAAAATTCAATTTGTATTGTTTTAATTACAACGAAATAATTTTGAAAATGATGCAAGTGAGGGAGATTACATTGTCCTATTGGTGTTGCATCAAGTAATTTTGGAATATATCAAGTGAGCATCCCCACTCCAACCTTCCAAAACATTAGAGGCTCAAAGATTTAACACGAAACAACTTCTTTTCACGTTGGATCATCGGTGGCCCTAGGTCTTCAACCCGGAACCCGATGATGACAGTCTCAATTTTGAAGCGTGACCACTCGATTGCGGTGGTCAAACAAAATGGTAGGAAGTGATTCATCTTACTGTCATTTCAATTGATACAGATAAATGGCTATTTTAGCAACCGTACTGCAAATTTTGATTTATTATATCCAGTAAAATAAATTTAAAACATATACATATGTATAAAGGTGTGCTAAAAATTGTTTACTTTATAAATAGTTTTTCTCCTTCTTCAATGATTAAGCCGACCAAATCCGATAGTTGAGTGATCAGAGTGCAACAGTACTCTTCATTTATGTGTCAAAGTTTAGAATTAGCTTTCATTTTTACAAATTTTAACCCGGCATCACTTACCTGAAAAATAACGACCCAAAAATCTCGCGCAATGTGTCATACGGAAGAGTGTTTACATTGTGTTTTTACTGTAAAACTTGTATATTAAGGTTAAAAAAGAAGAAAAGAAGAAAATACATGTTTATTACATTTTTCACACGTAAGTTCAGTTTTTCTGTTATTTTTATAAGAGCATTCAGTATATTGTTTATACACTCCTTTAATCTCGTCGTGACATGTTTTCACTGCATCTTCAATTGTTTAACTTCTATCTCTTTCAAACTAAACAAATAGGACTAAGCTTACCTAATAATAAAATTTAAATATTTTGGAATTAATTTTTTTATTTTCGTTACAGCAATTTTTTTTATTTCAAAAACTCCTCTGAAGCTGGATAAAAAGTGTAACTGTGGTCTCCTTTAAAATTAAGTTTTTCTCAAATGCTTTTGTTTCTCTAAATATAAAACATTTATTTCCAACAGTGTCCCCCTTTTCTAAATCTGGATCGATTTCAGTGGTCGAACTCTAAAATGTTAAAATCTTCATTACCGCGAAGAAAATTTCTTTAAGCGAAAATACGTTGGCACTATATCTATTAAATACTGCATCTATTAAATTAAATAAGTATCACATTTCTTCTTTAAAACTACAATAACACGTCATAGCATAAGGAAGATTTAAAACATGATCATGCCCTCAGAACTGTAACGGAGATTCACGTCCTTGGTACGGCATACCCAAAGAGGTGATGTCCAAAAATATGCACTTAGAACATTGACTACAAGCTAAAGCCATTTAAAGGATATGACTTTAAAGTCAGCTGCATGAAAAAATATAAATTTTCCAAAAAAAAATTTGAAAGGAGCGTTGAAAAAAGTTAGACGTTGGTTTTGACACACCCTGCTTGAGAAATGCCGGGATAATGAAATATAATCTTACTGACATTGCATTTTTTCCTCGTAATTACAAAAACACTTTTAATCTACATCGAATATTTTGTTTGAGAAACTTTAGTTTAGATATACTGAAAACGCGCAAAATACGAAAACAACGGCATTTAAGAATATCCTTAAGATACAACAAGTTACAGTTCTTATTTGGATAAATTATAAGAAACATTCAAAAGAAACTCTTAAAAATAAAATAATTCCAAAAATACATAAAAAAAATTGAATCCAAAAATTTTATTAATCTTTTCATTTTGGACATTGAAAGAAAAACACTCAATAAACATTTTAAAATTTTTTCATGATTAATATTACAAATTGCTAACAGTTCTTTTAGGGATTTACACACACCATTTTTAAACGAACTGTCGAAAATAATTACTTATAACCAATTGAATTATGGCAAGTATTTTGAAAGAAATTTAATTATATTAGGATATTTCTATTATTAACTTTTTAATTGGAATGCCCTAGATTATCTGGAGCAAGACATTAGTGTTCCAAAATTTCTTTTCAGAGTCTTATATACAGGATAATTTTTTGAAGTTCATCTTATCGTTACACCCTATTACATATTGGAGAGAATTTATTTTATCTTTAACTTTTTGTCAAAACTGAATATACATCGATAAAAGTTAACTTGGGTTCCATTTTATTGAATGTATTTGACGAGAAGTACTCATAATGCTCCCAGAAACAACATCAAAAATGAAAATATTGAAGCTATACTCAAGCGGAAGACTGTTTTTGACTATAATCTCATCATGAGTAGTGCAGATTTTTGAGATCAGGAAATATCCTTCCAGCCAGTGGATCGAAAATACAAGCAAAGATATTATATTTATAAAAATATATTTCTACATTTTCTTTACATGGTACTACTCATTATTGCTCTAAAAAATCCAGTTGAGAAACGTCTTACTTTAGGAATTTCGTATTCAAGTTGTGGAAGATATTTTTGCATAAATATGATGATGCAGCTTCTGGGGAAAATATTATTTGCACGCCAACTACAGTTGACTACATTTTTCTCTAACTGTAGGATATTTTGTATCCTATTTTCTTTGTACTCCCCCGAAACTTGAATCTACAGGATAGTGCAAAGTTTATGGTTCAGAAAGAACACAACTGAAAAAAATAACGAATGCAACACGATTATGGTGTAGTGACTGCGGAATTGGTTCGTACTTGGAAATGTTATATCACATAAAACTGATTTAGTGAACGATTAAAACGTGTATTCATTTATATTTTTTTAAAAGAACAATTCTCCGCTAATATCGAACTTTACCATTGCCATGCTGTGTGGTAACTATCTCAAGTGAATATGCAGTTGCTACAAAAACACAAAACTTTCTATGTTAGTAGTTTAAATTTCAATTTTCAACTACTGCGTATATATCATTTTGCTTTAAACATTTGATTTTTACTATAAAAAAGTTAACAATAAATACCCAAATCGTCAAAATAACTGGATTTTTAAAGGATAAATATTTAAATATAGGCGAAATATAACAGAATAAAATATATTTTCCAGTTAGAATGAGTAATATAGTATGTGTAAATTAAAGACTTACTTTAGTTTAAATCTCGATGATTTTTTTTTCAATCCCTGAATTGTCTTGAGAGATGTGATTGGCAAACATTCAAATGGGCGTCTGCGCAGTGTTGAGATGTCAGCTCTTCTGAAGTTATTAAGAATTGAATATGCGAATATGCCCTAAGTGTTCTTATTCTCGGTCTTTTGTTTTGGTTGGTTTAAATTTCTGACACCGGTGTTTCGTATAGGACATAATTCATCAAACTTGTTGTAAATGGAATTTATTCCTTCAATTAGTCAAATTGAAGCATAAATTGTGTGCGAGAGATCTTACGCATTCTTTGATTTGAGCATGATAAAATTCAAAATTTTAACTTCCTTTCAGCCATTTTTTAATTTAAAAAGTTAATATAATTCAAAAGAATTAAATTAAATTTTTTTTATAAATTAGATATCTGAATTTTAGTAATTACATTTATATCATTATACACGAATGTAATAGACTCGTTTCACATACGAGTGAGGAGTGAGTGAATATTTACGTCACACAGTTCAGCTACTCGAGGATTATTGGTGACGGAACTCATAAGTTTGAACCATGGTCAAGTGACAAAGACACAATGTGAAATGGAACCCCTCTCCTTACTGCTACACCACATTCAACGGGATGAAGTTTGAGTTCTAAAATCATTTAAAGTTTATCACTCTCCTAAACTGCGGGTCTTAAAGGTAATAGATTCGAACTCATGACACACCAGCCATGAGTCCGTTGCCTTGTCCACTTGCTTACCATGGCCTTTATGTACAACTACAATAATCTTATAATCTACAATAATACACATTATATTATAAGTTAAAACTTAAAAAAGTTTTTACATATGTTACTATTTTATAAAGATCTCACGCCATATAAGTCAAACAGAAACATTTTATACCATTAAAGTAAGACGTATCAACGTATTTGATGAAGATCCTTGGATTTTTAATCCTCTCAAAGACTGCACAATTCTTACAATTTAAAATACTTATTTTCAAAAGGACTTTGTAATACCATCTGGGGCATTTGTGGTTAAGTGAACCAGGCATCATATACTTTCAAAAAATTTATTTTTCAATTTTATTACAACGACTGTTTCTGACAAAGTGATGTCACTGAAAGGTGTGCTCTAGTGACAACGTCTTGAAATTTGACTTTGATTTGAATTTAAAGAAATGTCATTTTCTCAAATTTAAATTAGTCTTGTCACATAGAACAGCATAAAAGAACATTTAAAACATTACCTACATAGACTTTCTCAGAACCGAGACAGTTAAGCAGGTCCTGTGTTTTATTCATCTATTTTCGTAGTAACCCGTAAAGACACATTAGATAATTTTCAGATTTTACCAAAACCATTAAGAAGCCTTTTGTGTGCAACAAAACCTTTTAGATTCCTTTCAGAAGAAAAAGCAGCATTTTAAGATCTTGAAAGAGAATTTATTGAATAATCTAGTTTTGTATGTATTCAAAAAAGGAAATAAGCCAGATTTGCATGTAGATTCCAGCTTAGGGTAATTTTATTTCAGGAAGGTAGTAAAAGCAAACACCTGCCTAACTATTGTATGAGTAATAAAGACGACAATAACAGGAAAAGGTATTCTAACTATGAATGAAAAATATCAATTGTTATTGAAAAAGTTGCAGGTATTTCAGCATTACTTTTTAGGCTCGAAATTCCTTTATTTCTACAGACTGTTCCACTTTTTAAATTATTATGACCATAAAAAGTTCATTTCCAAAATGTTCATGAAGAATTTTTATGTATAGAGTGTTTATTATGTTTTCAATTATTAACTAAGTAACGTAGAACTCGAACCTCATTGTGAATTGCTATAAAAGAAATGAGTTTCTATAAA
>BMAO01005918.1:0-14883 GCA_019973975.1 Trichonephila clavata
ATAAGTTCTATATAATAGTAGAACTTTTTTAACCTTCAGATTGATCAATCACTGTTTTATTACAAAATTTACAGTCCCTTATGTGAATATAATCACTGTCTTTTTAAGCATTTCTATATAGTAACCGAGATAAAGTGCTCTAGTTTTTGTAAAAAAGAAAATATCTCTTATCCTGAAAGTCATTTCAAAATTGAATAATATAGCAACACATTAGATTGAAAAAATTGAAAATTTGTTCATAAAACTTTGGTGCAGAATGGGCCGCGTTTATGCTATTTTTTGTCAATTTGTAGCTATTTTTTCCCATTTTAGTAATAATAATTTCTTTTTCTCTTCTTAAGTTTAGCACATTTTTCTTAAAATACACTAAACAAATCTAAAAATAACAACAACAAAAAAAAATCCCCATCTTTTTTTTTTTTTAAAAAAAAAAGTTGTCGCAACCAGTCGGATACCTTAACAAAGGAATTATGTGTGTAAACCAATGTAATATTTTGTTTTTGCTAGAAAAATTAGTGTTTTTCAACACTTTTTAAATACATAAATGATATTTCATTGATACGTATAAAATATTAAGCTATAATACATTCATACCTTGAGAAATTTTATAAGCTTACCCATTGCTGTTACAGAAAGAAGGCATAGGAAATTCATCCGGTGCTGTTGTTTGGATGTCTATTACAACTGCATAGGTCCAATATAGATACAAAAATGAAACGGTCTGATACAAAAATCCCACAAGACAACTTATAACAAGAATAAACTTCCATTGGTTCATGTTATAAACTTATCTATTTATCTTTTTTTTATGATGTCTTATACTTTTAAATTTAACTCAATAATCGAACACATCAGTAAGAGAATAAGCAATACATTTCCCACTTAAATTAACTGTTGAACAGAAAGCAATAATTTTAGACGCATTCGAGAGTGCAGTGTTAATAAATATAAAAGTCCAATATCTCTAGAGTTATCTCTATAAAGTATATATCTCTCTCACACATTTGCACATTTAATAAATTTTTCCAAGATAAATTAAAAATCACGTATATTCATTAAACTGTGTGACAAAAAATTCATTTCAATTTAAAAAGTCAACCCAGTTTTATTTGTTACATATAATGTAATGATAAATTATGTGTGGCTTTTGATTTCATTTCATAAATAAATTCATCATTTCTTTTGTAGGCTTAGAAGTCAAATGATTGAAATCATAAACAGTTCATTTAGAATTTCTGATTTGACACGTATATTTGAAATTGGTTGAATGTGTACTGGTCTAAATTTTTTAAAAAAAGATTCAGAGTTAGAATTTCAATGAAAAAAGCACCCTTTTTTGAAACTAGTCTCATGTTTTTTTTTCTTTTTAATTAGTTTGAGCATGTTCTTTGAAATAGGTAATTTTGTATTTTTTTATCGTTTCCTAGGAAACGAAAATCGCACGACGCATATGCTACATAAAATATTTAAAACATGCTTTTGTTAAAAGAATACACAAAATTCTATATAAAGGTGGTGTTGTGAAGTAAATTATGCAAGAATATTTTGTCAATAACGTGAACTGCATGATAAATCAAAACTATTTTTCACCAATAAAAATATTTTTATATAAATTATATTTCTTTCTTTCAAATACTTAAAATCTCTTTTACATACACGAATTTGAAAAAATTCAAAACTTATACTTTTGTGATGCGTGTGTGTGAGGAGTTTTATATACAGGGTGTCCAGCCTTAATGTGACCCAATAGCTAATTCCCGAACTGTTCGGTTTAGATATGCACTTTTAGTTTAAAAAATGTTTTTAAAAAGGTAAGGAATGTTTTTACGTGCTTTTCGAACCAAAAAACCCATTTTGAAAATAATTACAAAAATTAATTTTTATACGGTCCCTCGGTCCTATTACTTGTATTTAGGAAAAGATGTAGTATACAAAAACAAAGTAAACACAAAAAGTTTCATTTTATTACGATAAAAACTGGTCGAGTTATGCTTACATAAATTTGAAGCATCCGAGTTGCTCAGAAAAGGGGGTCATATATAAATTGAGTTTAGAGCAAAGTAATTCACTACCTACAGAAAGAGCAAAAAAACAAAAAAACAACAAAAAAATCACAGAAAAATTAAAACATTGTAGTAAACATCATAGATTGACAATTTGTATTGCTGTATGGCAAACAATAAAAATTAAATTAAAGGAATATAACTTGTACCGAAAAGATTAAAACACCTTGTTTTAACAAATAGCAGCAAAATAATACAAGATTTACCATTCAAAATATAGCATAATGTGGAATGATGCGCCAGTCATGAATCAGGGTTTTTTTTATATCAGAATGACCGAATTAACTTAAATAATGGTGAAGGCACGAGACAGGGAATACGTCTATTGCAACTCCCAGTTTTATACAAGCGCTGAACACCACGGTCAATTGTGCAATAAGATGGATGTCTTCGAGTGGGAAATTTAAAGGTATAAAGTCTTGCCGTCTCTCTTCTTTCGATTACACTGTCTTTAAAACAGTACCATTTCGCAGTATTCTTTATTTGTATAAATCTCGTTTCCCCTACTAGAATACGTAATATTAGAATACGACTGTATGCAATTGCAAGCGACTACACAACAAATTTTCAACGTTCGTCATGATCAGCTAAAACGCAGTAAATCAGACTGAAGCCGTAGCATATAAGTCTATTTTTTGGAACTCCCTTTGAAATGTTTTCTTCATCCGAAATATTTTATTTTTTCTACGTTTTACACGTACACAGAATAAATTTTATTAAGTACTCAATTACTGTATTATTAACGTATGCTTTTAAATTTAAAAACTATTTACATAAGAGTGACGTGCAAGAGCGAAAGTTTCCTAGCAGAGTTCCAACTAATTTCACTTTAGAGACGGCCCCGAGAAAATGCATATAAAGTATGATTTTCAAAGTTCCATAACTCTGCCAGTTTTTATAGTAATAAAATGAAATTTTTTGTGTTTTCTTTGTTGTTGTGTACTGCATCTTTTCCTAAGTATAAGTGATAGGACCTGGGGACCGTATAAAAATTAATTTTTGTAATTTTTTTGTAAATGGGTCTTTTGGTTTGAAAAGCACGTAAAAACATTCCTTACCTGTTTTAAAACATTTTTCAAATTGAAAGTGCATATCTAAACCGAACGGTTCGGGAATTAGCTATTGGGTCACATTAAGGCTGGACACCCTATATACTTAAATATTATGCATATTTAAATATACATAATATTTAAATGTATATTTAAATTATTATTAATAATATGTAATAATATTAATAATTATTAATAATATTATTAAATATTAATATATATATTTCAATTTGGCTGGAAATTCAAAAATGTTGTTCTTAAAAGAATCTATTATCATTTCTCGAACAGAAAATTGCTTAATCGAATTTTTGCTTTGTATATCGAATTCAACGACTCGTTTTCTTAAGCTGAGTATATGAGGTATTGAAATGAGGTGTGTGTATATCTTCTTCTCCAAAACCTTATTCCTCTCTTCTTCCTACGCTTTTTTATATACCAAAAAGCAAGGGGCCGTGGTAGCCTAGGGGTCAAGGTATCGAATCGTGGCTGACATGTCATGAGTTCGAGCCCAGTACCACTAAACACCAGCCATGTAGGAGAGCGATGCATTTTAAATCTACTGAGAGCTCAAACGTTCTCCCGTTGGTGTGGTGTGGTAGTTGGAAGAGAGGGGGGCCATCTCAGGTGTCGTCCTCGTCCCTTGACCATGGTTCAAAATTACGAGATCCGTCACCAAAAGCCCTCGTGTAGCTGAACAGTGCGTGACGTTAATATTCACTCATACCTATAAGTGAAGTACAGATGCTTTTCAAATAACCAGGGCACTGAAGCCGTTGAAATTCTATCCCGTTGTAACGGTCAATGAGGATAAAGCTAGAGGCTCTGCTAAAGAAATTTAGCGGAGTTTACTAAGTTTTCTCTTGATGAAATGAGGTTATATTTTGATTTGTTGCTTAAAAATTCATCTTGTGATTAAAATCTACTTTCACATTTTCTGTACAACTGAGTTTATTTCTTAGGAATAGAAAGAAAATAAATGTTCTTTAATTTTTCACGCAATCCAGATTTTTTGTTTAGAAGAAAAATCGTATTTATATAAGTAAACAGAAGTTAAAAGAATGAAAAACCAGATGATAATTATAGCCATGATTTTTATATTGATCGTTTAGAAATAGAACTGTACAAATGTAAGCTTTAATGCAAATTCTCAATATTTGCTTGTAAATATTCATTGAAATTCTATTATAAAATGCAATTTTTTTGAGTTCATTTTAATTATAATATATTTTATTTATAATAATTATTTATATTTTATTTATATTAACTAAATAAATTCAAACAAGACACCAAAATTATTTAAAATTTATTTTAACAGTATTTCTTCTGTACTGAGAATTAGTAAACCAAAAAATAAACAGTAAATTTTTCTATTTTGAATTTTTTAAGCAATTTCCTTAATTCAAATAATTATTTTCGGTCTTCGGAGGTAATCCGTTAATGTAATGTTGTAAGACATTGAAACTTTTTTTTAATTACATTATAATACACTCAATCTTGGGTTTTTTTGTGCGAGTAATAGGGATCACATGAAAGTATAAACCCGTAAAAAATATCCTAAGACTTCAGGCATTTATAAATTTTCAAGATATAACCGTAAATATTGTCACAAAGATTCTTGGAGTAGAACAGGTAGCAATACAACGGTTGAATAGAGCAATGAGAATTTATTGAATGCAAGAAGGCCGGCGTGATCTACTTGATCGTACACCAGACGACCCCCTTCCCCAGCTCGAGGGAGAAGCAGCTTATATAAGATACAGTAGTGCCATCTAGAATATTCTAGAAGTACTTGAATTAACATAAATTTGCATACGCTGCAACTCTCTGGAAAATTCCAGAGAGTCAATTTAAATCAAATCAAAAACTGGCGAGTAGCAGTTGGTAGGTTTTGAATCCGAGACCAACAGTTCCATTGGCGGCGGCGGCTGTACCCCTGGACCACTCATTCGTTGAAATGCTTACAAAACATGGCAATATAATTGTATAATAATTGGATATAACTTTGATGTCAGAGCAAGATAAATAATGATGGTATTCGATATGAGTAAGTGATAAGTAGGGATTGCAATTTTGGACCAAAAGTTCAATACCGGTTTTCGTTATTTTTTAGATCTTAATACCGGGATACCGGTTTTAGTACCGGTAGTAGACATTTTAGAAAAAAAGAAAGAAAACACAGGTGTTTCTTTGTTTTATTTGCCAGTTTTATTAGTGTAAATATCGCAAAAAAATAATTTGTAACAAATTATAACAGTATATAAAGAATTAAAAAAGTAAAGATGAACGTCTTATTTACATCACAAAAAAGTGCAAATATCACTATTCAGTCTGTAATACCAATACAAATTTTTGAAATGTGATCTTAAAACACACAATGCATCAATTGTACTGCATGATATGCAAATACAATGTGAATTACAAACTCCCCAATTAAAAAAATATCTAAATATTACATACTTTCTTCACTACAATCTTGTTCCTACATATACGAATGTCAGACTATGAATCCTGCGCGTGTGCAGTATCGCTCTGAGCTGTAATAGGATAGTTTTGGCCCACCTCCTTGGATGATTCACACATATTTTATCACTTCTCTTGATTGTACGATGCAACTTTGTATTCACAGTCTAACTAATTTCGCCGGTTAGGGAGACATAAAAACAAAAAAGTGTACTATTTTGCTAGGTTGGCGACCCCTTAACATATAGTGGAGGCAATTAAAAAAATTTCTAGTAAATACCGAAAAACCGGTATTTAAGCTTGTGAATACCGGTATTACAAAATTGTATAAATTATTCAAAATACCGGTATTCGGTATCCTGGTTTTGCAATCCCTAGTGCGGATTTATCACCCAAGAGAAAGGGATGAGAGTGTAAGAGTCTCGGAAGGATTGGATAGTAGTAGACCTAGTGCAGCACAGTCGGAAGGATTGGATAGTAGACCTAGGGCAGCACAGTCGGAAGGATTGGATAGTAGACCTAGGGCAGCACAGTCTGAAGGATTGGATAGTAGACCTAGGGCAGCACAGTCGGAAGGATTGGATAGTATACCTAGGGCAGCACAGTCTGAAGGATTGGATAGTAGACCTAGGGCAGCACAGTCGGAAGGATTGGAAAGTAGTCAATCTAGGGCAGCACAGGCAGAAAGATTTGATAGACATAGTGGATCCACTCAAATAGAATTTGAGGGCAGTATAGGTGTAACTACGAAAAAGAGCAATAGAGGGGAGGAGCGACGAGTGAATACCGGTATTACAAAATTGTAAAAATTGTTCAAAATACCGGTATTCGGTATCCCGGTTTTGCAATCCCTAGTGCGGATTTATCACCCAAGAGAAAGGGATGAGAGTGTAAGGGTGTCTCGGAAGGATTGGATAGTAGTAGACCTAGTGCAGCACAGTCGGAAGGATTGGATAGTAGACCTAGTGCAGCACAGTCGGAAGGATTGGATAGTAGACCTAGGGCAGCACAGTCGGAAGGATTGGATAGTAGACCTAGGGCAGCACAGTCGGAAGGATTGGATAGTAGACCTAGGGCAGCACAGTCGGAAGGATTGGATAGTAGACCTAGGGCAGCACAGTCGGAAGGATTGGATAGTAGACCTAGGGCAGCACAGTCGGAAGGATTGGATAGTAGATCTAGGGCAGCACAGTCGGAAGGATTGGTTAGTAGACCTAGGGCCGCACAGTTGGAAGGATTGGATAGTAGACCTAGGGCCGCACAGTTGGAAGGATTGGATAGTAGACCTAGGGCAGCACAGACGGAAGGATTGGAAAGTAGTCAACCTAGGGCAACACAGGCAGAAAGATTTGATAGTCATAGTGGATCCGCGCAAATAGAATTTGAGGGCAGTATAGGTGCAACTAGGAAAAAGAGCAATAGAGTGGAGGAGCGATGAGTGAATACCGGTATTACAAAATAGTACAAATGGCTCAAAATACCAGTATTCGGTATACCGGTACTGCAATCCTAGTGATAAGTATGGATTTCGATGCCTAGTAATTTTCATTTTGCGTACTTACATTCTCTTTGTTGTAATTGAGCATCACTATCTTTCTTAATCTGTTTTTTTACTAGACACCGCACTTGTTCTCATTGCTCCATTTCTCAGTAAGTACAAGTATTGTTCTAGTGTTTGGTTTTTAAAATGAGGCTCTGAAAATAAAGTGGCAATAAAAAAATTGCGAGGGATAGAAAAATAGTGTGCTATATCATTTTAAGATTCCAAAATGATATAGCACACTATTACCCTAGATAAGTTAAACGTTACCCTAGATAAGTTATTTCAAAAGATGACCTAATTAGTTAATTGGGTCATCTTTTGAAATAACTTATCTAGGGTAACATTTTTCTATTTATGGAGTCAAATTTTGGTGACATTTTCTCAATTCCAGACTCAGGCAAATTATATCAATTTTAGTTAAACCAACAAAGTTTTTCGCTTGATATAGGATTGCATGTAAACGCAAGACAACGATAGTGAAATTTTTTATAAAATTGTGAATTATATAGAAATTGGGATCACAATATCTATACTGTGATGAAGGGTGTCGATTTTCCACATTTTCAAAAATATTTGCTAGTCATTTAATCAAGTAATGCGAAATTAAATTGTTTTCCAAACAGATATGCGTGACCTCCCACTTTCATTCCGTTTTCGTCTGATGCCGAGTTTCAGGATACCCTGTACAATACAATTCATAGAAATGAGGAAAAATATGTTCGAAAAAACTTAATTTCTGTTGTTGTTACTTATACCCCTGATTGACAGTTACGTCAGATCAAGGTCCACGAAATTCATCGTAGAAAGGGACTAGTAGTACGCCTGTCGTTAGCCATAGCTTTGAGCACCATACATGTGACAGTGTGGTTTGGCTCGGTTCCCCTCCAATTTAGAGGGAGAACACCATGGAGGTAGTCAGAAGCCTCCCACATCTCTTCCTCTTCTACAAACCTCACGAAAGGACTTGCAGCTCAATGGCTATTTGGAGTACTCTCATGCCGCACTCATTTACAAACATCCTGCCTTCTTTATTTGAACTAAGGCCCTGCGGCACAGCAGTCAGTGTCACTAACCACTATACAGGATGGGCAGCAAGAAGTGAATGGAGTAGTTAATGGAGAGACATTAATGGAGTAGTTAATGGAGAGACATTAATGGAGTAGTTAATGGAGAGACATTAATAGAGTAGTTTAATGGAGAGACATTAATAGAGTAGTTAATGGAGAGACATTAATAGAGTAGTTAATGGAGAGACATTAATAGAGTAGTTAATGGAGAGACATTAATAGAGTAGTTAATGGAGAGACATTAATAGAGTAGTTAATGGAGAGACATTAATGGAGTAGTTAATGGAGAGACATTAATGGAGTAGTTAATGGAGAGACATTAATGGAGTAGTTAATGGAGAGACATTAATGGAGTAGTTAATGGAGAGACATTAATGGAGTAGTTAATGGAGAGACATTAATGGAGTAGTTAATGGAGAGAATTAATGGTAGTTAATGGAGAGACATTAATGGTAGTTAATGGAGAGACATTAATGGGGTAGTTAATGGAGAGACATTAATGGGTAGTTAATGGAGAGACATTAATGGGAGTTAATGGGAGAAATTAATGGGGTAGTTAATGGGGAGAAATTAATGGGGTAGTTAATGGGGAGAAATTAATGGGGTAGTTAATGGGAGACATTAATGGGTAGTTAATGGGAGACATAATAGTAATGGAGAATTAATGGGTAGTTAATGGGGAGACATTAATGGTAGTTAATGGGAGACATTAATGGTAGTTAATGGGAGACATTAATGGTAGTTAATGGGAGACATTAATGGGTAGTTAATGGGGAGACATTAATGGGGTAGTTAATGGGGAGACATTAATGGGTAGTTAATGGGAGACATTAATGGGTAGTTAATGGGGAGACATTAATGGGGTAGTTAATGGGAGAATTAATGGGTAGTTAATGGGAGAAATTAATGGTAGTTAATGGGAGAAATTAATGAGGTAGTTAAATTTAAGATGAATGAGTGAGTGTGTATTAACGTAGAGCTTTAAAGCAATGCGAGGGCTGTTGGTGACTGACCTCACAATTTTGAACCATGGTCAGGTGATGAAGATGACGCCTGATCGTGCACCTTCAACTACCATACCACGCCAAAGGAGGACAATGAGCCTCGATAGATTTAATGTGTATCTACATGTGGTCATTCTCTACACGGCCAGTCTTCAGTAGCACTGAGCTCAAGCTCATGAGACGCGCGCCACGATTCTGACTATAACCACTAGGTCACTACCGCCACCAAATTTACGATGAAACCACCTTAATAAAATTACCAGCATAAATTTAAAAAATGCACAAGACTTTGCACAAGTTTTACAAAAAATAAATTTCAAACATTTATTCAAGTTACAATAGTATTAAAAAGTTTATTTAAATTCAATTACACAAAATTGACAAACTAAAAAATAGTATAATTCTCAATTCATTCTCAAATACCACCAGAAATTGAACATTTCAAGGGCGCAAATTTTTAGTTATTCGACATACTGTTACAAATACAATAAATCATACTCTCATTCAGTGCTATAAAAATCTCACAGATCTTACAATAGCTGAAAATGTTTAGAATCACTTATAGTTTCTTCTCGACAAATATTTATCAAAGGGGTCCCCAGCTTCCGTTACAATCCAGTTGTCCTAAACTGTATCCATGAATGGAAATTATCTATTCCGTATGTCAGGTTCGTAGGAGAATCGTCATCAATGCTAAGGATTTGAGATTTGAAACAATCCTTCGTACGTTTAAGTGAAATCGGTTATCTTACACGGAGTTGTACGTCGTCTGTCTTCCCATTTCTTCTGTTTTTGGCTGCCGATTGACTAACACTGCTGGTACAACTTCCATGTATGTTGGCGGAAGTTGTTGCTCTGGTGGCAGGGCATCGTACCCGGGTGGTTTTGGAGACGCTTCATAATTTGAATAGAGGGGAAGAGTAGATTCCATGGAAAAGGCAGGATGTATTCGATTGGACAAGCAGTTCATGTTTGGTGAAAACACTGGATGAGGTGAAGGGGCATACAGCCGACATGGTGTTCCAACTAAAATGAAGATAAGGGAGAAAATGTCAGTAAAATTTATGGTGAAATCGCTAGATCTTGAAAAATCGCCAATTTGGCACGTTTTTGCGTATTGTACTTTGAAGTAGCAAGCCTTCCACAACACACATTGACAAGGCGTGAAATTCATGTTTTTTTCACATTTCGGACATGCATACGATGATCCAAGAGAGAAATCCCTTTTTCATACACAATTCTAAAACGGCTTTCTTTCCAAACACAGGCAACATGGCGAAGAACTTTTCAGAATACTCAGCACACTTTGGCATACATTCACACATTCACATTTGAAACAAGACTAATATCATTGGTGGGCATCGTGAATATCTAAAAATTTACGTAGAAAAAGAAATTTTTTTCTTGAAAAAACATATCTATCCCAGAGTGAGTGATTGAATTTTAACATCGCACTGTGCAGCCTTTGGCGACGGACCTCGTAATTTTGAACCATGGTCAAGTGACTAGGGTGACATCCGAGCTTACTACTACACCAACGGGAGGACTCCTACAGTGACATCCGATCTCTTTTACATTTTTAGCGTGCATTGCTCCCCTACACGGTATCCATACGGGAAGAACGACGCCAAAATACGAGCTGCGACAGTGCTTCATTGCACGGACACAAAAATGGTCACTGGTCAGTCTGGTTAAAAACTTTTCACATGAAAGAAACTTATTACGCATGCGCAAAAATGGTTACTTAAAATTAAACATACTGTGTGCATGCGCCAATTCAATTTCTCCACTAATCTGGAAAACTTTTCAAATTAAAGAAACGTACTGTGCACGTGCAAAAATGTACCAATCCAATTTCTTCACTGCTATTAAATCAGCTAGGTTATCACATTTGGCGCATTTATCAATTAGGCGAGAAAAAATCTCACCAACCAGTGGCCGATACGGCAATCTACCCAAATTTATAATTCTAGTATAGCACTAATGGTAAGAGAGGCGAGTGAGAATTACCATTAACGTCGAACAATAAAGCAATACTAAGGCTTTTGGCAAACCTCGTAATTTGACCTTCATCGAGGATGACACCCTGAGCTAGCATCTCTCTCCTAATTTCCACATCATGCCAACGGGAGAACTTTGAGCAGGACAGACTTAACGTACATCAGCCCCCTCTACAAGGTGGGTCTTCGTTGTCACCAGGACACAGTTTGACCACTAGTACCTGAGCATAATCACTAGGCTACAGCTGCCACAGGGAGGGGGACATAACTTTTCCCGATGACAATGTTTAGTAGTGCGATTGTAGTTTACTTCAGTTACCTGGTAACGTAAATTATTTTTTTAATTTTTATCTTACAGCGTCTTTAAAAAGGCACGAAATAATTAAAAACAATATAATCTATATATAAACTATTTTATATTTCTATATTAATATCATTTTTATTGGTTTATTCAAAAGAAATATTTTAAACAAAAGTTATTTTTTCTCATAATGATATTCAAGTTGACTTAATCGTTGGCTGAAAGGGAAGTTGAAATGCCACCTCAGGCCTGTGATTCGTCAGTTACATTTTTTCTCGCATTTTTAGCTACACACAAGTTTGACTTGGAACTAAACACTGGAGTTTCGCATTGGACTGACCACCTGATCGGAACATCTGCTCATGCACCTCAACGCTCAAGGTCACGAATACAGAGTTGGGCACAGTCGACCTTAGCCCTCATTGGCTGTTGTGCCACCGAGTTTAATTTTTAGCTAACACAACGGCTGTTCACGAAATACTTCGTAATTTTAACCACATTCACTAGAAGAGGACGATGCTTCATTTTTACTTCTTTCCAAAACTCAACGATATGAATTTGTTAAATCGGTTGAATTTAACAAACATTTTCACTTATTCCACAGCATGTTGGAACTACGGTTTACGTAGAACACCAATAGTTTATGAGCAATTATGCCAAAAGTACAATTGTAAACATAGTTATTATGTTACCATGATTCTCTTTACGAGAAATAGGAATTAATTGTACAAGTATTATCAGAAATGCTAAAGCCTACAAATTCATAGCTAATTTAGCTTCTTTTGTAGTATATAAACGTAAAATACTCACCATTTCGCATTTGGACATTCTGAGCTACTATGTCATCCTCCAAACATTCTATAACTTTAAGAGTTTCCCTTAAGGAAGCGCATAATTTGATGGCGCTATACATCATCGTGGCCTGAAAATTCAATTATTTGAATTAACTATTTTAAAAACCTCTCCATTACTATTTACTTATATTATCGAAAAGTGCTCTATAACTTTGTAATTACCATAAATTCTTGCAAAATTAAAAGTTTGTCTAAAAATGACTTAAAATACAACATTTTAACTAAATTTTCGAACTTTTATTTTAATTGTTTTCTCCAGAAAAAAACTCATTTTTAATGTGTTACATAAAATGAAAGTAATTCCCTAGAAAAGATAAAGTAATTCGTGATTCAAATATCAATAGCATGTGGACATATTTTCCCTAAATATGTACAACATTTAGTCTATGTTGATATGTGATTGCTCGTACCCTCCCTGCTCTGAAAGATTCATTTTTTGCCCTAAAGATTGTAGCAAGTCGAAGTGGTCTTGTTATAAATGAAAAAAAAAAAGACTAAATATATGGCTATTTTCAAATGACAGAATCCCAAATCCTTTTCTTGAAATATATTCTTATATCTTTGAAACAGTTAAAAGTTTTAGGATCAATTATTACCTCCGACAACAGATTATCTCATGAAATTCAGAATCAATTATATCTGGCAAATAAGGTTGAGGAAGTTTTTAAAATCTAAATTTCTTTCAAGAGACAAATTTTTTTAATTTACAAAACTCTTATTGGACCAGTTCTGACATATGCATCTGACACTTGAACAATAACAAAACTAGAAGAAAATAAAATACATCCTTCGAGAGAAAAATAATTCAAAGTATTCTTGGAGGTATAAGCGAAAACAATAGCTGGAGAAGAAACAATTTTGAATTATATAGAATTTATAGACAACCTGACAACATTAAACACAAAAATAAATAGAATGAATTGGATAGCCCATATATAATTCGAATGCCTGATGATATTGTGTCAAAAAGATACTGCAGTTTAAAGTCAGAGATTCGGAAGCTTGGAATACCGAGGCTGAGATGGACAGACTCAGTGAAATCAGACTAAGATTATAAATGAGAAAACTTGGAGAATTGAAGGTGAATGAGAGGTCACTATGGAGAAAAGGAACGCAATAGCCCACGGTGGGCTGTCATGCTGGATTTTATGAGAAAATTCTGTAATAGTCTGACTCGAATATCAATTCATCTTAAGAGATCATAACGCATAAAATATTTATGAAAATATATTAAGAGTTCTTGACACGAAAACATTTAGAAAAATAATGAACAAGTAAAAAAAGCATTCTTACTGCTGATTTCATGTAATGATTGACTGAAGATAGCAAGTCTACTTAATTCTTAGAAGTGTGCTATAGAAAGAATGTGGGCGAGAGCTATTAGTTTTTATAAAATTTTTTATTGAATAAATTTAATAAAATTCATCAGTTTTGGTCTTAAACGTTACAACTGCCTTGACGAAAGTCGCATCGAATAGCCACCCACACACTATTATAATTACATCAATATACTAACCTTACGAGCATTTTTTCGGAAAACTTAAAAATTTTAACGTCTTTACGGATTTTTAAGGTATAAAATCTTGTTTTAATTCAAATTTCCTTCATACTTTATTCTTTGTTGTACTGATTACGACATTTACAATTATAGAACCACACAACTTTATCATAATTAACTTAAGGAATAAATTGCAATTAAATTTTTTTTACGTAACGAAACACTTAAAAGTTTTATTGTAATTAAATTTAATCTATCTTATAAATAAAGTTATACGATCCTTTTTCAATTCCTACAATTAGTTCACTCTCCCTATATATATATATATATCTTATTCAAATTTTCAATCCGTTAGTAAAATACTTTCATTCACACACATATATTCAAGTTCAAATCAATTTTTTAAAACTTGTAGCAGATGACGCTTAATGTTAACAGTTTTCAAATTTTAATTCATTAAATTTTATTTTTGAAGTGAAACTTCTTTAGGGACGGGAGTGAATGGGAAATTTACCCACACAAATTTGCGCAACAGTGAAAAAGCGCCCGGGGGAGGGGGGACACAACGTGACTTGCGTCATATACGTGAAAAACTTGGACGATTGCTAAGGGGGAATTGTGCATCAAAAGTATATCTTGCTGCTATGGACGAAAGGCGCTTAGGTATTGGTGACATTAAGTGGCTACCCTTGTATTTTCGTAGTTTTTATGTAATAAACGTGCCGTTTTCAACGAATAAACTCACTCAAAATATTACCATTATATGGCTCTTCCCGTTACGGGAGTGTCTGGGGCATTGTGTATATGTCGCTAACGTTCGTGCCAGAATCGCTACGCTTAATTTTAATTGATTCTAGGTTATTTCTGTCGAAGTTACAACTAGCTGCAACAGATGGCACCAGTACGTTTTTTTAATGAAGTAAAAATTGACTTAATTTTTTTTACATTATGAAATTTTTTAGAGAGATTTGATATTTTACTATCGACACTCTAAAGTAGGGGTATTGAACCTGTGGCCCGCGAGCCCAAAATGATCCGCTGAAG
>BMAO01005919.1:0-20648 GCA_019973975.1 Trichonephila clavata
TAGACTTTATTCAAATATACACCATAGGCCTGAGCCCAACGATCCCACTGATGAACAAGCCGCAGGATTCCTTGTTCCCAGAATTCCTGTGGTTGTGACGAGACCCAGTCCTTCGCAGTGTCCTTGAGTACGTCGTCCGAGTTGAAGCGCTTTCCTTTCAGGTGTTTCTTCAGTGGACCAAACACATGTAAATCGCAGGGTGACATGTCCGGACTGTAGGACGGATGTTCCAACGTCTCCCATTTAGAACTTGTCCAGTTCCATTTGTGTGACTCTGGAGACGTGTGGACTCGCGTTATCATGGAGCAGAACCACACCCTCCGTGAGCAGCCCCGGTCTTTCGTTCTTGATGGACCTGCGTAGGCGTCGGAGTGTCTCACAGTACACATCGGAGTTGATGCTTTTTCTGTGCTCGAGTAATTCTGTGCTCGCATCATTTGGACGCCGCTTTTTATAAGAGCCTTTGCTCTCTCCTGCGCATGCGGGCACCCGCGCATGATCCGATCCCAGTCAGAGTCTCCAATGGCATCCCGAGATGTCTCGCTACATTCTCCCTTGGCGGAATATGCAAATATTTAACTGTTTCATTTTTATGTCGTTTCGTACCTTTTCATTTGATCACCCCTTGTACATTTAACAATACTAAGTTAAGAACAAGTGACTCCATGAGATTGTCATATATAAAACTATATACAAAAATTAACACTTATCTTGATAATGTGTACGGTTTATAATTAATCCCTTAACTGCCGATTAAAAACTACGCGTTTCGCTTCCCAATGACAACCCTTTTCCAACGGTGTGTATGTGACGGGTGTGTGTGTGTGTGTGTGCAAAGAAACAAATAATTTGAAATAAGTAAATTCTTCTCAAACATTATCAAGATACCTTTATTACATTCTAAGACCTTCGGAATAATTTTATGGATAGCAGTGTACAGAAAAGTTCGTATTTCAGAAAGACTTATATGCACCTCCGAGGTAATTAATGCTTTAACTGAGCGAGACGTTTATATACGCCGATGACACTTAAAAGGTTAAAGTCGTATCGTAGTTTTAGCATCAAAGTATAGTATTATTGAATTCAATACATTGTTATTGTATAGGGGGGGCGATGGAAATTATGATTGAATATTGGGCCGCGAATATTGAAACTTTGAGAAGCACTGATCTAACATCAATATTAATTAAAAACAAAATGATAAAGGAATTATAATTATCAATGTATAATTGTCATCACAAATTAAAATTAGATTTGAAGAATTTTAATTTTTTTGAAAGATTTAATGGCTTTTTTAAGTGATTTGATGAAATATGGAAAAAGAAATTTGCTATACTGGTATCTTTTTTATATAAGAGAAAGTGATTATAATTGTATGGTGAATTAATGATTCCTATCTGTTTCAGAAAACAACTTAGAGTTGCTACGTATTTTTGGTATAAACAAGTAGTAAAGTAAACAATTACGGGCTCCAAAATCTGCTCTTAAACGGGATCTCCTATTAATTATTACTTCAGTATTTCAACTAGAATTTAACTGTCGAGACAAATCGGACTCTAACAACTTAATGTAAAATAGATGTTTGTCAGAAGTTAGTGACTTGTGATTCAAAGTACATTAGAAGGGAAAAATTGGAATACTAGTTGTTGGACTCAGAAACAATTAGATTGAGTTCTAATTAACGAATATTTAAGTTAAAATCCTTTTTGTGTTTTAAAATAAGTTTACAATCTGTTCTGAGAACTTAAGTTCTTTCTAAGGAATTGTTATAGGAGCTTATAATTAATTTTATAGTAATTAATATATTCCTTCTCTTAAATTTAGCCAAAAAAGTTTTTGTATAGATATTCAGATGCAAAATTAGAAACATATAAAAAATACAAATTTTTTTGACCCGGTGGTTTATTAAAATGTTGATAAACTGTCGTAATAAATTAATCTGAAAGACTTTTTCTTATGTCAGAATTGTGAACATTCAAAGAGTTTCTTTAAATATTTTTGAATTAACTAATAAAGAACTCATCCCTTATCGAAGTTCACCAATTTCAATACCTTAGTGATCACATTATTTTTAAATTCTATTTTAACACATAGGTATTATTCTTGCAAAAAGTGTAGCTTTTTTACTTTTTTTTCCAATAGGTTTTGGTGGATGTCTCGCTGATCCCTTAAGTTCCCGGATATTCAAATATATGTAGTTGTGGGGAAGTCATTAAATTGGAACTCAAAAGGAAAAAAAATCTGTTTACAACAAATAACTTTTTGTAATCTGCTGTGGTCTCCCTCCAAAAGACCCATTCCCTTTTATGGAGCTACTGACGACTCAATGGTCATGTAGTTTTGCATGGGAAATTATAGGAGACTGGATATTCTGACGCTTATATTCAAATTGCAAGTCAACCTTTGACCTCACTTCTTCCAGCCGGCAGAGAGGTGATCGGCGCAGTTCCCACGCCAATCTCGGGTTACAAAGTCCATTGGTGAGAGGTGACTAGGATCAATAGCTGGCTACAAAGTCCATTGGTGAGGGTTGACTAGGATCAATACCTGGCTACAAAGTCCATGGTGAGGGTTGACTAGGATCAATAGCTGGCTACAAAGTCCATTGGTGAGGTTGACTAGGATCAATACCTAGCTACAAAGTCCATTGGTGAGGGTTGACTAGGATCAATAGCTGCTAAAAGTCATGGTGATGGTGACTAGGATCAATACTGCTACAAAGTCCATTGGTGAGAGGTGACTAGGATCAATAGCCGGATAGTAATCTCGGCTACATCCAAACAGAAGCAATTCTGCATCACGTGAAGTATTGTGGCGTGATGAATTCGATATTTTAAGAGAGTCTTGATACGCTACTAGGCTTCACAAACGCTAGAGAGACACTTCTACAAGCTTCCACATTCACTAGGACCCTCTCAGACTACAGTGACCAATCAAGGCTCATACCTACGAACATCCTAATGTTGTCCTAACACAGCCTTTCACAGGAGTTATCCGGCCTTAACAGTGACCTCAACAGAGCTACACCTTAGCAGTGCCTGGTAGCAAATCTATTGTTAAACCTGATTAAGCTACGTGTTGACAAGACAATTAACTAGCAAGAAATAATGGTTAATATCTTTTCAATGAAAAGTAACTCCAGAACCTCACCCATGAGAAATATTATAACTGAACGACTATAATTCCGGACAATAATTCAGGAACAAGCGATTACAATCCAGGCAGAACTATCCCGACCATATTGTCCTTTTTAATATCTATTTTCTATCTACATGACTATCTATATTCTATTTAGTAGTGGCGTTCGTTTGGTGGGGTGGAGTGTTTTTTATACCAAAGTGCGAATTTGGAAGAATAGAAAAATGCCGCGTTACACAGGAGAAACGTGGTTAACTGATGATAACTTAACGGTTTAAAACATACCATTAATTGATATATACAAATGAAAACAATCACACAGATAATTACAACATTCTCATTCAATCTCAATATCCGACAAAGCAACAGTTCAAGGCATAATATTTTCTTTCTCGAAGCTATTTCTAATAAAGCTTTGTTCTAAAAAGTTCAAATCAGAGTTCTTTGGAAAAAAAAAACACACACATAAAAGCCAAGATGATTCTATAGCATGACTTTCCACTTTACTGAAAGTGGCAATAAGTGACAAAAAAGAAGCAGATAGTTTCTATCTTTTTATGCCAAATCTTCATTTCGTAATACATAACATTAGGGGGATTCACTAATATGGTAAATGAAAGTTTTATTTTGTTACGGGATGCCATTTTGCATGATAGAATTATGATGAGTATTTAATGTTAAATTTTCACTCAGGGTAATAAACAATACAAAATTGGGGATTCTATTTCATTAAGATGACACAATTTAGCTCAAGACAAATATCTACTTTTTCATTCCGAAGGAAACACTTAAACTTTATCACATTTAAATTAAGTATTCAAAGTCTGCAGGTTGTTTTGAAGCTTGTCAAATTCCGGCCTGTGAAAACGCACAGTTTATTAAGACGCTTCACATATACAAGGATAAAAGATAAGTATAAAACCATTTTATTTGATATAACATTCGGCATTCTTAGCTATATATGAATACTAAACTATCTCTATTTCAAAATATTCATTCACAAATATTGATAAAGTGAGTTTCTCGTATGTCATTAGCAGTCTGATGAGTCTATATTTACCATTTTACACATTTTACCCACTTAGCATTCTTATGCAAGCATATACATTAACACATACGTATGTATATAGACATCTCTAATATCAGTTGATCTCTAAAATTATTTATTCAATTTATCATTTGATAAATATTTTATATGTGCATAAAATTAAAATAATACATATCATGTACAAAGGGGGCATAGGAAAGTCCATCTAACTCGAAAATACTTGCGAACGGAGATAGCTACATTTACACAAATGAGGTCGAGGTGTAGTAAAATGACTACGCCCTACGTAATGCAAACGACAGCAGAATCTGTAGTGGTCACATTTGTAAGATAAGCATTGCCAATCAAAAACGAAAAGAGGCAGAGAAAAATGTCAAGATTGAAAGATGTCATTTTAGTTATCAGAGGAATGACTCTGATATAATAATACAAATGATGTCGAATTTATGGGGGGAAAAAGGTCCCAATGCATTCTTTTTCCTTCACTGAATTTTATAAAGTTCTTAAATATTTTAGAAATCAGTAAACTCATATTTAATTTAACCTTATTTTATTTTGAAATTGAGGGTTTTTATATGATGGCTACATATTATGATTCACTGTTTTTCGAAATTTTCCTTGTCTAAATTTAAATTAAAATAACACCTTGACGCTTATTTTTGGAACTTATACTGAAGAGATAATTCAGTCATTATGATTTTTGTAGATGCCTTGAATCATTAAGAGGACAAACTTGTTTAGTTTGATTTGTACATCTTTTATTACTTTCATATTAGCATCCTTGAATATCTGTGGTTTGATCACGGAAATTTCTCAGAGAGATGTGTTTGAAAAGAAATAATATGATGCAATTTATTCCAGTGAATGTGAGATGTAAGGAAAAGAGAAGAATTTGTCTATGAAATGAATAAACTTAAAAATTAAGGAGAGATTCAAATTATTGTTTGGTGTTTTGAATAGTGTATAAGTTGTTATAAATCTTTTTATATTATAAATGATTTCACTCAATTAGTATCTATAATTCAATGTCTTCACAGTGTGTTTATTGATGTAAATTTTTATATATCAGTATTAGATTTTACTGCGATTGCGCCAAAGTAGATTTTAATACACGTTTATTATCTTAAAATTTGTATTATATTATATATTTTTTTATCTCAACTGTGTTATTGTTTAATAAGACAATATTTCCCAAATATGTAAGAAATGGATCAATTATATATGCTAGCAATAATACAAATCTATTACGAAAGTATAGGAGGAAACGTTCAGCTCCTGTCCTGAAAGCCAATTAAATTTAAAAACGCTAGTTTACTTGTTCTGTGTAAAGAGTTTCACTTATGTAAATTAATATTTTAAAATTGTTATAATTTTGTTTATTGTTATAATTTCGTTTATTTTTATTGTGTTTTGATTTTATTATTCCTATTATTTAAATATTACTAACCGTGTGTGTAATATGTGTTTCTATATAATGTTATGTATTTTTTGTACACACATTGAAAAGGGATTGAGTTTGCAAGAGAGGAAACCCATGCCAGTAACTAACTCTCTGTTAAATTTGGGGGGAAATGTAAGGATAATTAAATTAGATCAAAAACAAAAAATCCCCTTTTTACTATTTAACTTTTATTTTCCGTAACATCTTCGAGTCTTAAGTTAAACTTCCAATTATTTTCCCAAAAGATACCCCAAACGTAACAATTTAAACCCAGCTCATTAAAATATATAGTCTACATATGTCACCTTTCACTTTCAAATTGAATACATAAACAAAAAAGTGTTATTTAAAAGTTCTGGACATAAGTATTCGGTTCAATTAAAATCTTCACTTAGCGTTGATTTTCTCCCAGCGAAAAATGTATCCATTGCTCACAGAAAAAAACTGTTTTTTTTTTACAAAAGTTCTCGGTGCTGACCTGAACCGTTACATGTATTATATAACATCAGTTGTGTGTGTAAGATCAGATGTACGTTCAATCATTTTGTCAACATATACAGATTTTAAGAGATATATTATAATTTCAAAAAAAAAATTCTGTTGTAAATGAAATGCAAAGATGTGTCAAATAAGGATAGGAAGTACCAAAATCGACTTCAATCTTACATTTTACAACTCTTGAGGGAATAAATCTATTTCGAAACTATTTTGAGTAGCAGGGATCTGGGTTATACATGTATTTAAATAGAGAGAGAGCAGATGAGATAGAGAGAGAGCATATGAAAGAGAGCAGATGGGAGAGAGATAGAGAGCATATGAGAGAAAAGAGAGCATATGAGAGAGAGAGCAGATGAGAGAGAGAGAGAGAGCAGATGAGAGAGAGAGAGAGCAGATGAGAGAGAAAGCAGATGAGAGAGATAGCAGATGAGAGAGAGAGCATATGATTTTATAACTCTTGAGGCAATAAATCTATTTCAAAACTTATTTGAGCAGCAGGAATCTGAATTAGACATGTATATAAATAGAGAGAGAGAGAGCGCAGGTAAAAAGAGAGAGAGAGAGAGCGACTCCTTACTCATCCTGAGATCGCCGGAACTATTACATCTACAGAGGTGGTTTCTGTGGGTGTATAGATAAAAAAACCGTTTTTAAAGTATTTAATTGACAGAGATTTGAAATTTGATAAGAACTTTTTTCTATGAATACAGATTCGATAAGAATGAGTTTTACGCAAATCGACTGCAGAAGGAGGCTGCTGAGGCGTTATCAGAAAAAAATCTTCCCGTTTTAAAACTATTACATCCACAAACATGAAATTTGACGAGCGCTGCATTTATTTACAGATTCGCTTAAAAAATGTAAACATTAGGGGGGGGGGGCTCTGGGGATTAAGATATGTTATAGATAAAAAAATATAGTTAATAATCTTACAGATTTGAAATATGGCAAATATATTTCCTTTGTTAAATAGATATCCACTAGGAAATAGTTTCACGGACATAGATTCCAAAGGGGTTTGGGTTTAGGGGCCGTTAGATATAAAAATAAAATTCAATTATTAAATCTACAGATTTGAAATTAAGTAAAAATACTTCTTTCGTTAAGATACATAAAAGACAAATTTTACGAAAATCGACGTGCCAGATGAGTTTTGGGGGATGTTATACATAATAATATTTCCTTTATGTACTATTACACTTGTAGTTTTCCGGATTTATGAGGCTTATTATATAGCAAGATTCATAGTTTTTTGAATTTATTTTATCAACAAATTTAGGCATGTTCCTTTCATTAAAAATACATTAAGTGCAGGTTTTGCAGAAATTGCTCCCCAAGGATGGTTGCCGACTTATTGTAGACCAAAATTACCTATTTTCCTCTGTTAGACTTACTGACAAGAAATTTGGCAAGCATGTTTCTTTTGTTGAAATGAGATCTACTAAAAACGAGTTTTGTGGTTGCTCCCAAAAGTAGTTGCTGGGAGTTATGAAGGTCATACAGCTAAAAATAAGATAACGGTTATTGAACCTCTTTAGACTAGCATGCTAGAGGGTTTTTTATTTTCTTTACCAAAACATATTTTTTATTCTAGAAATTACTCCAATTATTAATAGTAAGATACTAAAATATAAATGAACCTTAGTTATTTAAAAAAAATCCCTACAGTTTCCCTACAAATTCCCCCCCCCTCCCCTAATAGTAAAAAGAATTAAAATCCGTTTGTAATGGAGATATATAACACCATAAGCGAATCATACATCAGCAATGCAAGTGAAGCAAATTTCTAAAAAAGAAAGAAAAAATATTTTAATTACGCTTTCGGAATTTTGTAATGTTTTTATTTCTGGTACCATGATATTATTCCAATATTTTTTTGTTGTAATTATTGGACCAATATTCAAAAACTTACGTTTTTCGAGAACCAGAAAAAAAAATCGCTTTAGTAGTATTACGGATCTTTTAAGAAAATTATCCTTCTTTTTGTTGTTTTAACATTCCTTGCCTTAATTTTACTATAGTTTGTTCAATGCCGCGTGTGTCTTTTCTAAACTTTGTTTTCACAAGAAAGTTAAAAAAAAATTACATTACGAAATAAGATTTTTCTAATACTTTTTATGAGCACAATTAAACAAAAAGGGGTTTTTCATTACACAGCGTTAACTACTTTTACCACGATATATTAGATAAACAATTTTTATGTGTTTTTGGGAAGTGACTAAAGGAAAGATGGATAACGTAGTTTTATTAAATATATATTTTCTACAGCGTTAATTTCCTAAAAAATATAAATTAAATTTGGAGAGAATAAATTACTTGTGTAAATTTTTTTTAATTCCACTGACGTCAATTTTCTCCAATTTAGTGGTAGATTTAATTTATAACTGGTTGCAATTAACAATAAAATGTTTTTAATTAATTAAAACATATTTAATGTATTGAAAAATATTTTGTGGAATTTTTAATAAATGATTGAAAATTTTATATTATATTAATAGAAGAATATATTTTCCCTCCTAAAAAACATTTAATTTTGTTGTTCCAGAAAAAAATGTATAAAATGAAAAGAGTTGTAATCAATTTGAATAAAAAAATTGGATTGCCAATGGTGTGCCAAAAAATTGCCAATGGTGTGCATTCTCTTCACCTCAAGTTACCATACAGCTCCAAGAAAGTTGGCTGCTGAACAGTGAGAATACATACAGCATGATACAAGTTTGATCCGATGAAAAAAGTAATGTTTAATTAGGAATCCTGATATATACAGTTTGTAGTATGACACTCGACATACGATGTGGGAGGGGGAACTCGAAATAAGCCGATTTTCGTAAGCGAAAAATCACAGTATAAGTAAGGTTGATTTTTAATGGGAGTTCCGGAAATCAGCATAGGTTGACATATAGACATGTATATCATTCAGAATGGTAATTTTACAGCCAAAATGTATACAGATGATAATTTTATATCTTGCTATGTAGCTGTTCGCGATTTTTTTAAAGTGTGGTAATACAAGATGTTATACAGCTCAGCTTGTGAATAACACATTTGAAGTTGAAACAATACAGCATATGAGCAACATGATCTTCTGACCTAAAATCGTAGATTCTTGTTTGAGATTGTTAAGAGCTCTGCGAATGGAAGGAGTTGGGGTTCCTTAATGAAGAGTCCCATTTCTTGCGACCTGCCAAGAACTGTGCAAACTTCAGAGTCCAGACTGGACATGACTACCTTAGAAAACACCTTTTCAGATTTAGTTTGGCAGATTCTCCAACGAGGCCACTTTGTTCTAATGGTGATATGTGTGGAGACCACCCGGACTCTTGTCCTGGACTTACCGACGTAGGTGCTGTTAATGCTTCTAACAAATTCTCTTTCTACATGTGTGTTTCAGAACTGTGTTGGGCTGCCCGATATAGACTGATGACGTTCATGCCTAGGTTTGGCGTAGGATAAAAAAAATGTTTGAGATACACTTGAACGATGCATTGCATTTCGATCGATGGCACTGTTTTCCGACTGGGAGTCAGATATAGCATTTCTTAAAGAAAATATTAATATTTTCCAAAATTTTACTAATCCCCTTATCTCATTTATGAAAAATAAATTGTGCGGCAGCTGCATGTACGATGTTTTAGCTGTTTAAGGTAACCGGCTAACTTAAATTGGGACTTTTGACAAAAATTGAAATTTTTTACGATTTTATGTTATAGGCTATCTTATTAGCTTTGTAAAAAGTTTATTATTTTCCGTTCACTAGAACAAAACCTAGAAGTGTTTTAGTAAAAGCAGATGCCATTATTTCAAGCAAGATGTCATCTTTTAAAACGTGTTTTTCTCGAAATGTGTGTGTGTTTTTTAAAACGGCTCAAACGGGACTGCGATTTCTGAAGAAGATTTGAGAACAAATAACTTAAATTTTTTGTGTATGCTCTGTATAATAGTAGAAGTGTTTTAACCTCAGTTATTTTAATCACTGTTTCATTACACTATTTACAGTGATTATATTAATTTATGGTAATATAATCACTGCTTTTTCTAAGCAATTTCATATAATATCTTAGATAAAGTGCTCTAGTTTTTGTAAAAATTAAAATACCTCTTATCCTGAAGGTCATTTCAAAAATGAATAACGTAGCAACGCATCTTAATTGAAAATTTGTTTATAAACTTTTATTACAAAATGTGGGCCCAGTTTATGTTATTTTTTTGTACATTTTTACCAATTTTTCCCATTTTACTAATAATAATTTTTTATGCTTCTTACTTTTAGCATATTTTTCTTAAAATTTACTAAACAAATCTAAAAACAACAAAAAAAAAAAAAAAATCCATTTATCTCAATTTTTTTTTAAAAAAAAGTTGTCGTAAGTAGTCGGATACCTTAAGAGGCACATCGCGTATTTAGAATGCTGAATAAAATTCAATCAATATTTGTTTGTATTTAGATGGACTCAAGTGCCCTGATGTATTTTTTTCATGTTTTGTCCATTGTTTCAAAGAATTAAAGATCTGAAATATTTTTGCGCCCTCTATACATAACTCAATTTTTCTACATACGTACTTTCTATTATATGCTTTTATATGGCTGCTTCGAATGAAGGCATTCTTTGAATGTTCCATTTTTTCGTCTTGAATCTTCCAATTTTTCTATTCGATTTTACATTTTCAAATACATGTATTGGTATTTTATGAAAAACAATATGTTCATGATTTTCTGTGCAAATATCAGTTTATTCATTTCTTTTACGAATGCCTTGTAAATGGATAGCCAGATCTTAGTTCCTTCAAAATTAATAAAAAGAGGCTTGCATTAAATTATGTGAATACAGTTATTCTATTTAACAGATTATCCTCTATATTTAAATAACTTTTTGTGAGTGAGATGCAAAGCCTAAGAGTAATCAAAAATATATTATAGTTTTCTTTTTACATCTGGCACACAATAAAGTTAAGTTGAAGTTACGATGTTTTGTTTTTGTGATATTAATATAATTTAGCCATTTTGCATATGAATTGTGATATTTTGCAACTCTAATTATTACCATTTTTGTAGTTTTATGAAAACAACATAAATTATTCTTTATGAATTCTTTATTTTATTATGAATATAATGTTTTTTTTTTACCTTATTATTATATCATAATAGTATCTTATTTAAAGAAGCAGCCCTAATTTATTACAAGACAACAGAAAATAACACTTTATTTTACGAGAAAATGATATTTTTATCTGCAGTCTTTTTTATAACTCCAATCTGTGTGTATTGATTTGAAATATATGTATTAATCCAATGGAGAATCAATTAGCCAATAACAAGTAATATAAAAAAAAACAAAAAAAACTAAGTTAATTTTTACTTTGAATGGATGGATAGAAAGTATTTTATTAAAGATCAAAAATCGTTATTAATTGATGATTAATAAAATACATTTTATCCATCCACTCAAAGTAAAAATTACTTAGGGTTTTTTTTTCTCTTCCTATACATACATTGGTGTCCAAAAGTTAAGCATAAATCGTAAAATGCAAAAAACATGGAGTAAATATTCGTAAAATTATTCCAAATTTCTTGCGGATATTAATTGGGTAAAGAAGAAACATTGGATTTATGCAAAACTTTTAGTCGACTACGCATGTCGGAACGCGGAGAGACCAATTCACGCAGCATAGGCAGTTCAGACAAGTTCCATTCAAATGCTGTGCGAAGGAACGTTGTTGACCATCAAACAAAGTGAATGATGGCACAAAGACGCCAATTGGACATGTTTGCGAAAGGAAGAATCGTTGGAATGCTGGAATTCTCACGATCCCCAACCAAAGTGTCTCGAATTCTCAATGTGGTCCAGTATGTGATCTCAAGACAGTGGCAGAGGTTTCAAAGAACTGGAGGTGTTACCGACAACCTGTATCAGGTCGACCAAGAGTCATAACTCCTCGCCAAGACAGATATCTGGTAATAAGTGCGTGACGTCAGAGGGGCAGTACTGCCAGAGCATTGGGTTCGGCGCTCACAGTCGCCACAGGAATACGAATTTCGAGACAAACTGTTTACAGGAGACTCAATCATGCTGGCCTGTATGCCAGAAGACCAGCAGTTTGCATTCCTCTCTCGTCTGCACATAAACGCACTCGTTTGAACTGGAGTTTGAAATATCAACATTGGAGTGTGGGAGAGTGGGCCAATGTGATGTTCAGTGACGATTCCCGTTTAGTCTGAGTAGTGATTCTCGGCGTGCAATGACATGGAGAGAACGTGGAACACGTTTGAACCAAGAAACATAACGGAAAGACATCATTTTCCATCAAGGGAGTAATGGTATGGGTAGCATCATGATGGACGGCCGCACAGACCTCCATTTCTTTGACACGGGGTCTGTGACTGCTCAAAGATACAGAGACGAAGTTCTTGAGCCTTATGTTCTCTTTTTTGAGGTGCTGTCGGTCCTGACTTCATATTCATGGATGATAATGCTCCATGTCACCGAGAGGTGCTGATTGATGACTTCCTTGAAACGGAAAACATCCAGCACATGTCGTGGCCTGCGAACTCCCCTGATTTAAATCCTATTGAGCATGTATGGGATATGCTCGGGAGACAAATTTCAGCCTTTTCGCACCCACTAAGCTCCATTACAAAACTGAAGAGAGATCTCCAAGAAGCTTGGAACCGTTTTTGCCCAAAACGCATTCATCATCTCATAGCAAGTATGGTAAATCGCTGTGCAGCGTGCCCGGCTGTCAGAGGTGACCACACGCCTTATTAAACTGCAGCATCAGTATTTTCTTTCATTTTTTTCTTTGAAGTGGGAATCTTTGTTATGCTCAGTTTTTATCAAACTGCTACTTTGGATAATAAAATTAATTATTATCATTCTTTTGATTTGGTTTCTTTTTTTATAACCATTTTACACTCGCATATCACGTTTCCCACCATTCTGATTTACAGTTTCTTCTTTATTCATATAATTATCAATTATGCTTAACTTTTGGACACCAGTGTATATATACATATATATAGGAATAGAGTGAGCTAGTAGTAGGAATTGAAAAATTGGGACTTTTCCGTTTCACCAGCGCAAATCTCTCCAAGCAGGCTTTATTGGCGAAAACACACAATATACAGTTATAAAAATGTTAAAAATATTAGTTATCATTGGTTTTTCATCTATTGTTGATGTATTATGAAAACGAAGTATCAGAAAATAAAAGACTGCGATTGGTTTTAAAAAAGTAGCAGCAAAATTTTACCAGCGGGAATTTTCCGTTTGATATCGGTTATATCATTTTTGGCGACTTGATCGCTGGCGCCGGTGAAATGGAAAAATACCTAAAATTGTTATTAGTTATTTTAGTGCTAATTTAGTTGTTTTACTAAACGCGCATTTAAATAGAAATTTGTTATATTTTTACTGATATTTTTAAACGTTTTATAAATGTAAACAAAGTTTCTCACAAGAAAAAGAATTACAGTTTTAATACAATAATTTTAGTGTGTGATATATTTGATTACATAGAATTTACTATTGAACATTTATAATAAAAATTGTATAAACCTAGGTATTTTTTTTCTAAATAATATAATAAATATGTGTATTATTCCATTTGAGTAAAATATCTATAAATGGTTGGCAAATGCTTCTAGCTTTAACAATGTAATGAAATAGACATTTTACTTTTTAATAATAGCTAAAAGCTAAAAAAGTCGAATTTAAATAGAAAAAAAATCATTCAATAATATGTAGTAAAATATGTTAAATAAAATCTGCTAAGAAAATGTATTAGGCAAAAGAATGTATATTATTTTGAATACATATTTTTAGATGATGTATTCAAAAATTAATTTTATTATACTAATAAAACGATTAATAACTGACGCCATATTACAAAATAGTCAAGAAGTCAATGCTCCTTTTATAAAAAAGTAGTCGCGAGGTAGAGAAAGGAATAAGCATTATTCTTTTAGGATTTCTATATTTCTTTTATGCTTCATCTTGAACATAGACAGCTTAAAGATACATAAATAAAAGACTTCGGTCAACAAATAGTCTCTTTGCTGAAGAAACTGACAGCTGAGAAGAATAATAGTAACGATAAAACCATTGACAAACGACCTGTAATGGAATTGTACTGTCGCTTCTTGGACATATGGTTGTCTTTTGTATTTTCCTTTTAACTCCAGATACTAGTGTCAGTAGCATGAGTTAAAACATAGTTGAAATCTCTGTGACCATTCGATTCTACAACCTTTGCATTTTAGGACTAATGAATAAATACCCACTCCTGACCACTTTATGTGGTAAAGTAGATTTCTATTTCTATCTAAATATGTTTCATTTCTTTAGAAAACAAACCCTCTTTGTTACAAATAAATCAAAGTGACTCAAAACAGCCTCCTTTTGTTAAAATTTTTCTTTAATGGTATATTTATTAAAAAAGTGGGAGCACATTGAATTCCCCGATAAAAAAAAAAATTTGGAATCAATTTTTAATGATCGAAAAAGATCATCACTAGTTGAAAGTGTAAATAAAAGAATTTACTTAAAAAATTTGCATGTCTGAAAAAAATATTTTTAAATGGAACTCGAAAAAAACATTTTGATTATTATTTTCCAGAAGTTGCTCTGAGTAATTTTAATGCTTTTAATAGCTCTATGTTACCACACAAATATACTACTATATACTGTAATATCACAACATTGGGGCCACGGTAGCCTAGTGTTTAAGGTAACGGACTCGTGGCTGTGGCGTGCTATGAGTATGAGCCCAGTACCACTGAAGATCCGCCGTGTAGGGTAACGATAGAAGTTAAATCTGTAGAGAGCTCAAACGTCCTCCCGTTGGTTTGGTGTGGTAGTTAGGAGAGGGGTGCAAGCTTAGGTGTCGTCCTCATCACTTGACCATGGTTCAAAGTTGCGAGGTTTGTCACCAAAAGCCCCCGTGTAGATGAACAGTGCGACGTTAATATTCCCTCACACACTCATCACACAAATATAAACTTATTATAGTAAACATAAGCTTTTTTTGCATAAATTCCTATATATTTGAAGTATCATGAAGTAATGTCCAAATACTTGTATCACTTAGAGAACATTAATCCACGCTTTTATATGACAAATGCTCAGTAAATTATATTATATAATTTTTTTTTCCATCTAAATTAAAACAATTTATAAAAAATTAAAGGAGTTTTAGGATGTTATTTTTTATGAATATTGATGCAAAAGTTGTTAAGTGCTATTTAAACTTAAACAAAAATTACAGTAGTTCCTTTAAAAAAAAAATATTTCGAAATATTGGCATGGTGTTATAATGCCGTGGGTAAAACAATTTGCAAAGAATGTAAAGTCTAAAGTGAAACAGTATCTGAAATCATTATTCAATTTTTTTATTCATTTCTCACATACGAAGTACTCTTAAAAAGACTTAATTTCAAATGCTGAAATATTTTTATACCTCAGGGCTGCTTATCAAGAATATTAAAGTCATATTTATTAGATAGGTAACACAGTAAAATTTTATAATTCTTAAAAAATTGAACCCTTTGCGAGACGAAAAAAATAATGAAATCTGTGAGGTGGAAAAAAGATGAGATGATAAATTCATAGCTATATTGTTACGAATTGAAGTTAACGCTAATACACGCTTTGGCATTTACAAAAAGTGTTTTGATGTCTTCTTGCGACATGCCATAGATAATGTGATATAGAAGTAGAGGGTGTATTCTAGACAAGTCATCTGTAGTATCAGCGAAATGTGTTCAATAGACAATATATAACAAGAATGGGTAGACTAAAGCAGCATTCAATTCTCATGGGTTAGAAAGATATCTTCAACAATGCGAGTCAAATTGGGTCACTAATTCTTTTGCTGTGATGTAACTGTAGGCATATTCTAAATGCAAAAGGTAGGGTAGAAAACAGGCACCAAATCTCAGAGATATAGCTATGGCTGCTTATGGAAACAGCAATGCGTACTATGGAGGTATACAGAAATTCAATCCAATACTATCCCAACCCATACTACAGGCCTAGTTTAGCTATGCATAAGGCTAAAGTAACTTCTCACGGTGTATTCTTACTACAATCTGACCACTTTGGATCGACAGCGTGAAACATGATTCATCTGAAGAGAAATGTGAATGCCATGTCTTAAGTTATTCATGTTCAACCGTTCAAAGTACAACTGCAGACGCAACCATCTGTGATTTTGAGACAAAAGTAACTGAGGAATTGATGCGCTATCCTCCTGTGCTATCCCGCTGTGTGCCAATAGACTTAGTGCTTCGAGTGGATACTAACTATTGAGTAGCATTCCATATTGGTTGTGATATTTGTTATTCCTGAAATGCGTATCCTAATCCTATCATTACGTGTAGTGGTACCACAATGCTCATTCAATAGACCCGACATTTCCTCTTACATCAATCAGATACATATCTGCAGAATTATAGCTTGGTTACTTACAGCAAAATTGCCAATTTCTCCGTTGGACAGTCAGGAGTTAGAATATAAAACAATTATTCCATGATTTAATCATGCACGAATGATGCTCATGTTCTTTAATACCAAACGTCCAAAAGACCAAAGCATACCAAAGGCCTTCACGCATAATAACCGTGTGAAAAAGTATTTCCATTTTCTTAAATTGGTATTATTTATCTTCATTTATATATTGCTTGATGGTGATGCTATAAGTACTCACTGAATTTTTAATTTTTTACGTAACCCAATATTACTATAAGCACAGAAAAGAATTCAGATGGTTTGGATCTATACTTTATGGTGTTGTATTTTGTGTAGGCAGGCGTATCTATGCCTTTCTTAAAACTAAGCTGCTATTTTTGAATTTTTCATGGACCAAACAGTTAAGCAATCATGCAAATATTTATAATTTTTTTTGTTTATATGAAAAATTGGATTTCTACTAGATTATTTCCTTGTCATATACTATCGCTACATAGTGTTTAGTATTATGTGAAAGAATGACCTTTTTTTAAAATAATTTTTGGAAAATCATCCCAGTTAAGTTTATTTAGCTTTCACGCGCACATGAAATAAAATATTGGTTCAAGCCCAGCCATTAATGATAAAGAATATTTGAATAAATTTTCAGAAGAATAATTTATTTTTTTAGTTAGGCAGAATTCGAGAAATTATTCATTCCAAATATATTGATTATTTAAGTTATATTCCAAGAATAAAGTAATATTGAAAAAGTCATCCAGCTAAAAAAATATACTTTATCAAAATAAATTAATAAAAATACCGACTTCTCCACATTTACTTTGCTGTCATGATAAGAACTCAAGAAATTGAGTGTTAAGAAAATAATAAAGCGATGAAAGTTTTCTAAGACATAATTAATTTAGTTAGTGAATGACATCAGAAAAATATGTTTAATCTCTCATTTTAATCACTTATAAATCCTTTTTCCAAACAAATAATTATCTCTACAATTATTTCAGCCAAAGATAATAATAATTTAAATAGAAAAGTAAACTTATATATCCCATTTGTTAAAGAACAAATTTAATATGTATTGAGTAAAGATTTCTTTCTGAAGTACACACTGCTTCTAATAATTAATATTCTAATAATGTTTCCGCTTATAGGAAGGGAAAAATAATGTTTATACTTAAGAGAATTCCCACAACATTCGAAGAATATGTTTAACATTTTTCAGCTTGTGATGCCTTAAGATACATTTTTGAACCGATTAAGTGCCTCCGCCGTATATATGCGTCTCATTCTATCAGTGTGTTAACTGCTCCAGTCGGGTATATACGTTTTTAAGAAGTATGATTAATTTTTTGCACTGTTATCACTCAAATTATTTAGAGGACTTGGGAATACAATAAAATTACCTTGACAGTGTGTTTACAATAGACTTACTCATTTTAGAAAAGGATTTGCTTAGATATATTTATTCCTTTGCTTTCGCTCCCAATAAACCGCATACGCTCGTCTGTATAAAATACAGTGCCACCGGGGAGAAAACCACGTGCATTTTAATTGACACTTAAGGGGTTAATAATAGTAATTAAATAGTCACATACAAAATTATTTGCAAAATTGGATACTTATCTTGATAATTTGTACAGTCTTATAGTTAAAGTGTTATGACTTTAGAGCTTTAAAGTATTTTATTAATGAATTCAATACAGTATTGTAGTATGGAGGAGAACTGACATGAAAATTATGACTGAAAATTAGGGTCTTAAACATTGAAAGTTTGAGAAGCACTGACTTAAACATTCATTTTCTTCATCTTTGTAACTCCTCATATAAGGTCAATGAATTTGAATATAATGTTTATAATCGTCTAAAAATTAACAATTATTTAATTTTATTAAAAACAATATGATATATTGCTTTAAGAAACGCCTGGGGTTTAGTAAGTATTTTTAACTGATACATATGGAACCAGTGCTTATCAAATTACAAATGATTAATTATGATCTTTAAGGTTATCATTCATCACCTCTGCAATATCACTAAAGGGGATACACATGTGAAATAATTTATTCACAATTCTAGATTTATTTTTGAGATAGTTATAACTTTGTTGCTGAAAGTAAATGTTAAGACTTTCAGTATCTTATTAGACAGTAAAATATTTTTTTAGTTCTTTAAATTAAAATATCGAAAATAAAATCTATAAGAAGCCAAATTTCTTGAAATTACCAACAAGTGATTTAAAATTTTTGAGAATAAATGTAATAATAAAAACATCTTTTTATTTATAATACAAATATTCATAAAACAATAAATAGTGAGACATATCAAGAAATTTCAAAATGTCAAAAGCATCATTGAAACTATATTTTAATATGCAACTTTTATCTCAATATTTGAGGCATTTTACAGGAAAACAGTATTTTATGTAAAGGATACAACTATTAATTAATGTGAGAAACTGAACTTATTTTTAAAGAAAATATCCTACTTTAAAGAAACATTAACCATACATTTTTAGAAAAATTAGTTTGCACGATATAAATTTTAAAAATATATATATACATTCTAATGGAGCGCATATTGGTATATTTACCTTTGAAGACATAGTTCATTCCCTGGTGCTGGTATAACTTTTTAGTGCGGCACCGTATAAGCGACACCAATTGCCGCAAATAATTTTGACGTACAGCCTCCTCCCCATATGGAGGCACCTGAGCTCTGACGATGCGAAATTGAACTTAGGAACTTAATTTTGCCGAGAGCACCCAAGCCAAACGTGCATTTCAAGGGATTTTGTTTCATACCACATAATCATACGCATCAATACCACATTACATAATTCATACCACATAATTCATTCATTGCACTATATATTTTAAACCAGTATTTTTTAAAGAATGGTATTATGTAAGTACTCATTTTACATTAAAAATTTGTAATACCTTTGAATTAATATTTTCTTTGAGAATATTCTATAAATATAATTTTAGAAGCTAAACATTTGATAATATATTCACATTAAACAAATAACTTATAACAATGACTTTTGACCAGAAAAAATATCTTAGTTACTTTGTGGGATTAGGCCAATCTAAATCAAAGTAGGCTCCCTGCGCCGCCCCATACCCTTAGCCCAGAATTCCTTTTAGGAAGGATTTTTTTAGAATGGTGATCAACTCCGACGTCCCATTCTGCCTAACCTCATTTATGATATGAAAATGGGATTCTTTCAATAGTATTTTCATTTTCGGGTACAGAAGAACTGGTAAAAAGCCAGGTTCAACTATGATACTATCCCCAGTAGGTTCTCTGCAATCGCAAGACTGAATTTTGCGCCTAATAACACAAAATTGCATGTGCAGAACCTATATTGATTTCAACTTGTTCATCAGTCTTTCGTATGGTAGAACACAAATTTTCAGATTTTCCACCTTTTCAATAACAGCTGCATTTCGAGTGGTTTGTGGTCTCTCAGAACGCTGGTCATTCTTTAAGTGAAGTGCGGCCTCTTTTGAATCGCTTAAATCCCTCCTTAATTTAGGTGACCTCCATAGCATCACCTCCAAACACTTGCTGAATCTTATGAATTGTTTCACTTAGAAAATCATTCTGTTTTTGATAAAGAATTTGATACAATACCACTGTTTAAGTCATTCAGTCATCTTTAAAGAAATAAAAAATCCCGACGAGAAAACGTATAATAGCATATTACTCAACTGCCTGTAGGGAACGAATTGTACACTAGAGTAAAGAGAAAAAATCAAGCAGTGCATTAATCTGTCTCTTCCCACTGTGCACTGTGGAGTCGTTTTAAAATCACTACTGTGCGCGGGGAATTTCAAGGCTGTATACTTACTCTTTGAACAGATCTTGTAAAAAGTAAAGTAATCATATACATTTAATAAAAAGTATGCATAAAAAATATAATGCATTAAATTCTTTTGTCAAAAATTGAAGTGTTTGGAGCAATATATTTTATCAATTGAATCTTTAAATGTTAGGCTTGCCGGAAAAAATATTTCAGTTAGTTTATTGAAGTTACAGAGCAAAGAATTACTACTATTCA
>BMAO01005920.1:0-168198 GCA_019973975.1 Trichonephila clavata
CCGCATCGCAGGGAGGCCCAGGATTCAAGGGCCCCATATAGACTGACTGATCGAATAAGTAATCCTTTGTAAGATCCGGCTTGGGGCTTAAAACCAGACTTTATAGAGGGTCCCTAATATTTTCCGTGAGACAATTGGTGGTACTTAAAAAACTTTATAGATGACCGCCCTTCCTTGTAAGCCCATTACAACCAAATTTATAAAATCTGAGAAGTCCTAAGTTTTCGTATGTATTCTAAGGGAAAAAATTCTTAGTGCTCATCTTAAAAAAATCGCATCTATATTTATATACGAAATATTCACTTAAACTTTTTGCTAGATATAATTTAACAGAAATGTGTTTAAAATTTTGTATAACATATTTTTTACGGTTCAGTTTTATTAATTAAAATGTTTGAATTTTACTATTGCAAGTATTTTATGCGTGCTTCAGCATTGATTTTTAAGAACTTTTATGTAAGATTTGCATCTTTAATTTCTAAATAAAACATAAAATTGTACTTTTAAAATCTTTTAATTACATGTTTCGAAAATAAGATATAAATATTTGTCATGCATAACACTGTTTGGAGCTTCTTGATTTTACAAATTTCTGTGTGCATGTGAATATTTGGTACATATGATGTTGATTGTATTGCGATTCACGATTACTTGTAACAAAAATGAAGGGGAAATTTTTGAAGCTAATTTTTGAAAATGCATATGAAGCTTTATTTTTCACTTTTTTTTCCTGTTAAGTACAAACTTTAAAAGCATCAAAGAAAATTTTGTTATGGAATTATTCAATTTTTTTCAATAGCAAAAAGTATGAACACAAAAGAATAAAAACTGATTGGCTTTCTTCCTTTTTCACTAGATAACTTTTGAAGGATGTACATTATAGTTCTACATTCTTTTATAAATTGAAAACGGAAGAATGCTTGTGTATTCTGAAAAAAACCTAAATTTTAAATTTATCTGCTATTTAAGTATTTCTTAAAATTAAAAACAAATTTAAACAATTCAGAGAGAAAATCCTTCCTTTCCTTGTTATTGTTACTAATGCCACCTGTCTGACGTAGTCAGATCGAGGCCCACGATATTCATCATGGCATCGGGCTAGACTGTACGCCTATCGTTAGCCGTAGCTTTGAGTACCATGCAGGTGACAGTACGATTTGCCTCGGTTCCACCCCAATTTTGAGAGAGAACACCTTGGGAGTGGTCAGGGGCTCTCTTTCCTTCCTTTGTGTATATGATGTTGCGAATTTACTTATTGAAAATTTTTGTTATTTTTCAATTTTTTTCATTTTTTCAAGTGTTACTTGAAAATAAGCTTCAGGTTCAATGAAAAATGCGTCTTAAACTTACACAGGAAGCTATTTCTTCTTGGTAATTTTTTTTAATAACAGTATTATTCATAATAAGCTATTTTCCTCTTCGAGTATTTCGCCACAACTCGTATCTGTAATAAATAGATTTATGTAATTTTGTCCCACTCCCACTTTTGGAGGGGTGTTTTTTAAAAATAATTATAATATTGCATCATTTTCATGTTGATGGCTTATTTTTTGTATCGTTTCCTGTCTATCCCGTGTTAAATCGAACCTGGGTAATCTCACTAAAGTTTACTCAGGAAAACTCATACACATACCTGTAAGTAGTATGTAGCTTTACTTTCCTCTGTTCTGCGTGAGTGAATATTAACGTCGCACTGTTCAGACGAGGGCTTTTGGAGACGAACCTCGTAATTTTGAACCATGGTCAAGTGACGAGGACGATGCCAGAGCTGGCATCCCCTCTCCTAACTACCACACCACACCAACGGAGGACTTTTGAGCTCTCAACAGATTTGACGTGCATTGCTCCCTACACGGCGGGTCTTCAGTGGTACTGGGCTCGAACTCATGACATACCAGCCACTAGTCTGTTACCTTGTCCACTAGGCTAACACGACAACTTCCTATATTCTGCAGATCATGATAAAGGGCTGATGTTAAAATAGCTTTGTATATTTAAAATACTAATATATTTTTACTTGATAAAGTCCAATCAAAATAGGACCCTCGGTGTTTTTTTGTTGTTGTTGTTGTTGCACCAAGGCGTTTGGTTACCTAGCTACGCCCCTGTTATATAACTCTATATTAAATAAAAAATATCAATAGTGTATTTCCAATCTGAACAGTCTGGAGAGTAAAATGTCAAATCAGGTGTCATCCTCCTGAATTCATCGTGATTTAAAATTACGAAGTTCGTCACCTCTATACCCCTCACGTTGTTTCGAAGTGCGATATTAACAAAACAAAAGAGAGAGACCAGCCAACGAAATTCAATCAGAAATTAACGAAAAATCTATTTGTTAACTTTTTTTATAATATTAGCTTCTGTTCACATCTATATTTTTTATTGCAGAGAGCGTAATTACTGTTGGATATTGATTAGATTTGCTTTAAAACGTTTCTAGCCTTCTGTAATAATTTTTAAAAATATTTTTCAAAAATTGATTTTTATAATGTATAAAGGTACTTTCCCTCCTTACGTGTTTTTAAAAAATTTATATTTTTTGGGGGAAGGGGAAATAAAAATTTTAAAAACAATGAGTTTAATTAATGATTTTAAAACATTCATTTTTTAAGAAAGCAACTTAAAAAAGAACCAGCAAAAAAGTAAACGAAAAAATTCATATTTTTTCAATGTAAAATATATATATGTACTACTTCTAAGGTCATTTTGCTTTTTGACCTTTTATCTCGCTATAATCTCACATGAAGTTTTTTCACACACCGTCGAATAGTTATAAAAATAGACTTCTAATAGAAGCATGACTTCGATATAATTTCTTTTAGATGTATATTTTACATACAATAATATTTTCATTAAATTTCTCACAAATAAATTGCGTGGAAAAACTTAATAAAAGTGTAATAATGATAATATTTGATGTACAGCATAGAGAGATGCATAATAGCAATTATTTTTCAGTATTGATTAAAATGTCTATTTTTATGTTATTAATACTTTACAAAAATTCAAAAATAAAAATTATTAATCCGTTTACATTAAAAATATTTTGCGTTGTAATATAATTAAAATATTCGTTCTAATCAAGATATAGAGTTAAAAATATCTAGCCAAAAAGAATAAATCAGGGGAAAAGAAATGAGAAGACTGGTTCCCACGTTTTTTTAACAAGCTAATTAAGGCGCGTTTGTGTTCGAGTGTCGGTGTCGTAAAATAGCCCCCATGTGAATCATGAGATGAGTGAGAAGTTTCAAAGGAGTGGGCCGATCCTAGGGTGTCGGCCGCCTGCGTGCGAAGATCAAATGTGCCGCCCCTCGAGAGAATTTTTCAGATTTTGACTAACACTTATATTTAATATTTATTTATATAATTACTTATATAATACTTACATATTAGTTACTTGTTATAGTATTTAAATAACTAATTATTTATTGCAATACTTATATATTTAATTACTTTTTATAATATTAAGACATTTAATTACTTATTAAAAGGCTTATATTTTTAATTACTTATTAAAATGTTTATATATATAATCACTTATTACAATACTTTTTTATTTAATTTCTTACTTAATACTTATGCATTGTGGTTATAAACTCGTCTACCCGTATAAGAGTAAAAAGTAAAACATTAATATATAGAAATGCAAACATAAAATTTGAAGTGCAAATTTTTTTTTGGTCAACTATTAGGTTATGGTAGCTGCAAAATACTTTTAACAGAATAATAAACAAGCAAAAATATTACTTTTGAAATAAATGTAGACATTTTATAATTATAAAAGCAAAACAGTATTTATTCAGAAGATGTAATCTAATAAAAAAGTACTCAAGAGAGAAATAGATTTCTTGAAACGAAAAGTGTATTAATCAGTCATTCTACAAAGCCTACTTATAATAAACTATCAAATAATTTTTGTGGCATTCTGAGAAGCAAATCTGTCAAAATATTTTTGGTGTGAAATCAATTTTTTCAAAGATATTGGATTCAATAGAGAATGTGTCCAAATCTGGAAATCTGTTTAGAGTCAGATTCCTAAAAATTCCTAGAAAGAATTCTAAACTATATACCTTACTATTTCAGTAGTGCTCACACACCAAATTACAAACTTTATTTGTTCTGTGAGACTAATATCTGGTGTAGATCAAGAATTATAGTGTAATATTTGGCTTTTAGCACAATGTCTCTTATCTCATTACGAGTAGATAAAGCTAAAATATTAATTATTTCATTTTGAAAATACTGCCCTAAGTAGTGTGGAATACATTTTTATTTTTGCGTTTAATCACATTATTAAGGTGTTCTAAAATAACCGAATCAAATTTGTCCATTATCTAATGGCCTTTAAAAATTACCATTATCTCAACTTCCTACAAGTAACTCTGAATGACAAATTTTGACTGGCTAAAAATTGTACTTCAACTATCATTCTTTCAATGATGACGCGCAATATCTCTTTTTCTCTGGATTGTATACATCTTGTTGTTCCGCGTCAATAGTACAGTTTTTTTAGTTTAGTATTTAATTCGCTCCATGATCTGATACAATTTTAGAGTATTTTCATCATTATTATATAAATAATAATGAAAAAAGTTCATTTCTCAGTCCAATAAAATTCTGTCTTTTAGCTTCCTCAAAAAATGTCACGTCGGGATATTTTCGATAACATTTAAATATTAACACATGTGTGTGCAATCTTATTTGAAAATATATTTATAATAATTTTACTAAGTTTATCTCTCTTAAGCTTAAAAAGAAAGAAAACATTGAAACAACTCAATTAATACTGACCTAACTCACAAACTTTAAATATTCGAAAATAATTTTTAAGAACTGCCTGTTCAATACTTCGATCAGCATAGCACATTTACTAATAAGAATATATTTATAATTACAAAATAATATTGCTAAATTTCTCTTGGTGTATAAAGAGAGAGAGAGAGAAATAACCCATCTATAAATACGTGCTATATTGACATAGCATAATGATTCAGAAAAATTATTCATAACCGATGATTCAAAAAAAAATTAAAATTTACAATAAACAAGACAAATTGCATTTTTTAATACTGGGAGCAGTAATGCACGTCTCGTTCTAGTAGTGGAAGCTGTCATATGAAAAACAATTTAGCGTCAATTAATATTATTTCGATTAAAAATCCAAAAATGAAATTGTACAAACCATATACTCTTACCTACAGCTGTGGATACGTAAAAACAAAAAGATTTCATTGACACTAAAATAAGCTAGTTTTCTTTTAACGGAGTAATATTTTCAGGTAAAATCTTTATTCACTTCTTATGTGAATTTATTTATTACATAATGTATATATATATATACACACACACACACACACATATATATATATATATATTATATATATATTATATAACAAAAGAGCTTTTTTTTAAAACTAAATATATTACTTTATGGTTTGCTTTTGCATGAAGTCAAATACAATAAAGTATTCCATAATACTTTATATTAATAGGGTAAAAATATAATAGTACCTTCCAATAAGGAACCTTGTGTTTGATACAATATGTCCTAGAACCAGAAATTTAAACCCACCAGACTAGACACTGGGTATTTAGTCCTTTAATGCTAAACAAGTTAGTTTAATTAGAAATTCAAGTCGTAATAATCTTTAAATAAATGATATACAAATAAATACCTTAATAACAGGTTCTTTAAATTTCACGTTCTTGAAAAATGAAAATTCTTAAAAGAAAAAGTTAAATTACTATATAAATGTTTTAAATGAGTAATAAAATCTTGTATTTATAGAATTTTATTTAAAATATTCCGTTGTATGAATCTTTTTAAAACCCAGTGCATTGTGTCAGAATAAGCCATCATTTTTATTTTTTATGCAAACCCATAGAAAATGCGACCGCAAGAGGTGCACTCACTTTATTACATATTCTGTTTTGTCTTTAAATCGAAGCGTAGAACAAACAATGTTGTAATTTTTTTTTCTCTGTTCCTTTCCTCTGTTAAATTACATTGGTTTATTAGGACAACACTATATTTAATTTATTTAAAGATAAACACAAACTTGTCTTCGAAATCTTAAAATTTTACAAAGAAAGTATAAGAAATTTTTTTTAGTATCACTTAAATAGAATGTTCCTTAATAAGATGAAAATACATATTGAAAGAGACCGGTAGCAACATTAAATGCGCCTTATTCGAAGGTGTACTTTACAGGAGTTACTTCTGTATTTGTATATTATTTCAAGTCTTAAAAATTAATAAATAATTCGAAATTAAAAACATAATTACCTGTTGCTATTTCAAACGAGATAATTTTAAAAGATTGAGTTGAGACAATTTCAACAAGCCAATTTCTTTAAAAGAGAGTTTGTTGATGGTAGAGATCAGAAGAGAGTTTGTTACAACTTCAGGTAACTCTCTACTCAAGAGTGAAAAATAAAACATCTCCTGAGGTTCGCTATCTTCCAAAATATTTTATTACCTCTGTCCCCCTTCGGTTAGCTGACACCGGACATGCTATAGGTGTCCGGAATGTCCATTGTGACCCCAGTCCGAGATGGGGAGAAAGTTACAGAAGATGGTATAAATATATCAATTTTCATGATTTAACATATACTGCGGACTCGAACCTCGAAGGTTTAACAAAAAAGAAAATTGGCATTTAAAGTACATAGTAGAAAATCAGAAACATTAAATAAAAAAAATACCAGAATCTCAATACTAAACACAAACATATAACTGGAAATAGCAAAAAAGATAAATCAGATACATATTTAACTATGAATTATGTCAGTAAGACAGTCAAATATTTAACTGTGCATTTAAATATGTGTTTTTTATCCCAAAAGATATTTATAAATTTTAAAGGTAAATAATAACTCTTTTCAGCAGACATAATTTTTAATTGTATGTAAAAGCAGAATCTAGAAGAACAGTAGTTTGCCAAATGCTAGTCTAAGCAAAATAATCTGTTTTGTGCAAAATTGTCACCCTAAACGTAGTAATTAGGTTTTTCCACTAACGGAAATACATCAAAATTTCAAAAAATCTAAAAACAAGTTGCTTTTAAATCTTATATAAAATAAGGGGAATACCGTTTTTTATTTCATATATTTCCGATTCAGCATCGACTCAAACATTTTTAGATTTTTAAACGTATGTAATTACATTAAAAATTAAAAATGCATGCCATGTAATTATTAATAAAACTGAAAACGGTTTAAAGTAATAAAAAGTGTTTAAATATATTTTCATCCATACTCCTTGCAAACTTAGTATAATTTTGTGAGGCAAACATACATTTTAAAATCTACCTCTGATCTCCTACGAAATCTCCCAAATATTTTGATAAATAATTTTCAAATGTAGATATTAACGAAACATGTAGAAAGAAATATTTCGAAGGAATAAATAAATGTTCTAATGAAATAAATTATTAGAAATTCGAATACAAAGAATTTACTTAATTTATAATAAATAAATATGTCACACTATCTTTATTTTGCAGATGCTATTACTATCTTGATTTTTTATTTTCAACTTTATCATATACACAGAGACAAAAATTCTTTACCCAAATTAAAAGTTTTAATTTTTTTAATGAAATTAATCTCTTTTTGGACTAAAGGCAAAAATTGATAACGACATAGGAGAAAAAAACATTACAATTAAAAATTTCGAAAAAAAAAACCTGTTTAATATTAATGGTCCTTTACTTACTCACTTGCGTTTAAATTTTAATCAGTTGAAGCTAAATCAATTATTTCTTTAATGATGCTACTAAGACAGTGCTTTTACAACTTTTAATGCTTGCGACCCAATTTTCAATCATAATTTTCATCGCGCCCCTTTCACACAATAAAATTGTATTGAGTGCAATAAAAATGCTCTTTGACGTTAAAGCTACAATACACGATTTTAATCATAAACTGTACAAACTATCAAGATAAATATTAAATTCTGTATATGACAAGCCTACATGAATCACTGGTAATTTTTAAACTTGTTCTTAATTTAGAAGTGTGAATGGTATCTGACCTACCCTAAAATTGTGAATTTCCTTAAAATTGACAATTTTTTTATGATTTTATTTTATAGGTCATCTTTTTAGCTTTATAAAAATACCAAATTTATTATTTTCTGTTCACTAGAACAAAAACTATAAGTGTTTTAGTAAGAGAAGATGCCATTACATTGAGCAAGATATGTCATACTTTAAAACGCGTTTTACTCGAAATGTGTTTTTTTAAATGCTCAAACGGAGCCAGCGAGATTGCTCAAAAAATTTTGAAAAAAATTAACTGAAATGTTTTTTGTATGTTCTGTTTTATAGTAGAAGTGTTTTAACCTTCTGATTTATTAATCACCGTTTTATTACAAAATTTACAGTCCCTTAAGTGTTATATATCACTGCTTTTTTTTAAGAAATTTCATATAACAAAAAAATAAAATGCTATTTTTTGTAAAACATATAATACCTCTCATCCTGAGGTCACTTCGAAAATGAATAAGATAGCAATACATCAGAATTGAAAAACTGAATATTTGTTTATAAACTTTTGGTACAGAATTGAAGCAAGCACTGAACATTCGGAACAGTAACGGGAAATTTGGGATAATGTACAATCAAGTTCAAGGGAAATTATTAAAGGAATTAAACACGAGAAAGAAAAAATGTATTAATCCTTCTTTTTAACAGCCCCCAAATTAAAAAAAAAAGGAGGAAGAAAAACTTATAAATTTTTCTTCATTAAAGTAAAATTTTCAGGAAAAATCAATCTCATTTTTTAAAACAAATATTTAATTTGTATATCTCAATACATCAAATTCAAATTTTTATTTCAAGAAATTATAATTCAATGAAAGAAAACAGCCACTGTCATGTAATAATAATAATATATTCTTATTATTAGAAATCTTATTTTTTTAAAAAAAAGAATTCTGTAAGAAAAAATAATTTTTTTTCCTTCAAAACCTATATCAAAACCTTGTTTTTACTGGAATATGTCTTCCAAGCAAAATATACATTAAGGTATTTTGAAAATTTATCATTATTTTCCTGCCATTAATAATTAATTTTGAAGTACTGAAAACTTATTTTAAAATTATCTCTACTCAATATAGCTAAAAAATAATAATAATAATAATACTGTTTTATGAAATTTACTTAAAAATTTTTTAAAAAAAAAAGTACATCAATACAACTGAGGATTGAAATGATTATAATACTATACTTTTTGATAATTTTTTAAAAATGTTTTCAGTTTTATGCTACAGAATTTTAAGTTTAATCACACGTTTTAAGCATAGTTGAAATATGAATCTTATTGTGAACAATGGTTATAATGAATTTTCAGCAAAGTAAGAACAGAACTGAAAAATAAATTATACCCTTTATATATTAGCTAAATCACAATATAAACATAATTTTGGACTGTTTTTTAACTGAAAAATTATATGGAATTCAAGTCAATTTTTGTTTAGCATAAGCTGAAAATAATTTTAATTCTAAACAGTATTTAAAAGGCAATGCATCTAATTCCTACCATTTTATAACAGTCAATATGATATAGATAAATATAAAACACAAATTTCTTTCTTTATGAATAATATATATATATAATTATTATATTATATATCAATATTTTTCTAGTTATGTTTCTTAGAATCTGTTTTCTATCATTTAGCTTTGTGGGTAGTATAATTTTGTCTTATTATTTTTTTCATTTTATTATACTATATATATATATATATATATATATAAGAATATTGCTCTAAATGAAAATATGATTTAATTTCAGCTGCAAAAGTTAAAAGGATTTTGTAACAATAATCCTCAAGTGTTTGTTTAGAAAAAATTTGCTAAACCTGATTCAAATGTTATAAGGATTAATAAAAATTTACTACAAATTGCAAATAATCAAAAATATATCAATAAACTAAAATATTTTACTCTTCTATTTTAAGTCTACAATATAGTTACAGTTCTACATTTGTTTTTCCAGTTTCACTTAATATTTTTAAAAATTTAATCGTAATTCTTATTTTATAAACATACCATATTTCTAATGTGTGTGAACTTGTATACAACAAATAAACAATGAAAACATATTTATATCTTAAAATTCAAACAAAAATTGAAAAAACATTGAAATTGTTCAGTAGTAAAGTTATAAACAATAAACGCACAATATTTATAATAGGTTATTAGATGCACACATACTCCAACACAGCATATCCAAAAAATACAATACATTGCACTTTTTTTTCCTAATTATGTTGAAAGTAGCCAATAATTCATAGAGAGCCAAATATAGCAACCCCAAAACAGAGGAATTTGAATTCCAAGGCTGTAAAAAGTAGGAATAGGTGCTGCCAACGAAATTGCGCATTACCAATCCGGCCTTGTTTGTTGCTTTTATTTATCAGACTTAATCATCTACTTCATCAGCTGAGCAAGTTGCCACCAATGTTTTTGTAATGATTGTAAAATTTTATTTTTGTTGTCTCTTGACTTGTAAAATAAGAATTTAAGATGGTGATTTTATTATTTTGATAGCACAGAAGGTTAAAGTCATTTCTTAAATTAATAAAGCTGGAGGATATCTTCCAGATCTAATTGATTTCCATTGTGGTATTAATGGAAATAAACCGTTTCTGTAGGTTTGTTTACTAGTGGTCACGTTCTGTACTCAGTCTTTCTCGCTGTTTAACGAATAACGCTTTCTATTTTGCATACAATCTGTACATCCAAAAAATTATATAGCACCTCAAGAAATGAAAATGCTAATCCTGAGATTTCATTACGCTTAAAGAAATCTGTTGATTGGAAATTCTTCATTTATTGAAAGATGTCTATGTATGTGAAAATCATAACAGAGAAAGCTACTTTAGTTTTCTTTTCCGTTTTTATCAACTATTATCCATACTTCTTTGTTCAATAAAAATTTAATTTGTTCTCATTTAAGGTATTTGCTGCAATTTTTTATCATTTATGCTATAAGCAAGACAACATTCGGAAAACCAAATATAATTATACTTGTAGCGGATGATTTAGTAAGAATTTATTTTCTTGTCTTTTCTGTTACATTCTTAAAAACTGTTTTCAGGAATTATTTCTCTATAAAATAGAGAAAACAATTTCCTGTATTTTTTGTTACTAATCAATGCATTTGCTTTTTATCTTGGTATAGAATGTTCATTGGGGCACATGATCTCATAACTGGTCTTTATCCCCTTTCTTCAAAATTGGTTGTGACTTTACTGATTAATTTGCCATGTTAGATTTGAGATATTAAATTTAAGAGATGAAAAAATTTGAAATTAAGATTAAGAATGAAAATTAGGATTGCACCCTTGAGATTTAATTATATTGCTGGAGCCTTTGTTTTATTTGCACTGTATTGTGTGTGAAGTGTGGTAGGGTATAAAGTACAGTGGGGCTCAAAAGTGTTAGTTCAATTTTCTGTAAAATTTAATATTTTCGAATAATAAAAATTAATATATCGGAATTGCATAGTATCTGCAACATGTTCTTTTTCGAAAAACGCAATCGATTTTTAAATCATAGTATATCTATTATTTTGAAAAATGAGAAAAAAAAAACTTATGCAACAAAAGTCTTTGTACACTTAAAAATGTCTTAGCTTAAATGTAGAACAAGGGGGGGGGGTGCTTAGATTTGGCGATTTTTATCCAAATGCCAGAATGAGTTTGGCTTTTAATTACTTGGACTTCGCTTCATTACTCTATTGCTACCGATAGGTAGTTTGGCAACTGATTCTGGTCTCCCAAAATTAGATTCTGGTTCTCCCAAAATCAGAACTGTTGCCAAATTCTGAAAACACCTAAATCCCCCAAAATCTCCAGCAGAACATATTTGGGGGAATTTTGAATTTTAAAAAAGAAAAAAAGATATATAAAAACAAAATGCCAAGTAAAAATAATAACCACAGAGTAGAAGAAAATCAATGCAGAAATTACAAAAATTGATACTTCTGTATGATTGCAACCTATTGGCAAAATTATATGAAACGAAGCATTAAGTTGCCCATTCAGCATGTGCAACACATAGGAAATCCAGCTTGGCAAGTTTTTAATAGAGTTGGTGATTGTTGTTGTGTCCTTCTCGCAGGGAAGGAATGAAAGTTGCCATTGCCTGTGAGACAGGTTGAACTTCTTAACGATGGATGGCAACACCACCTATCTCCACCTCCACAATTTTGGCATGGAACTGAAGGGGAGGGAAATATTCTCCAGCCCCCTGCAATCATGGTTTCTGCTGCGACCGCCCACAAGACTTTCGGACCCACTGATTTACGAGCACATACTCCCTCTATACTCGGTGGTATGTAGTGGCATAGGACATCGAACCCAGGCCCTCCGGTCTGGAGTCCGATGCTCTAACCACTAGGCTACCCATGGCCTGATTGTTGTGATAATATGTAAGTACCCAAAAATTGATTAAATCTGTACTAAGATGTTTAAAAGTTGCTGCAGACACTAACAGAAACCCTACTAAGTACTAAATTAAGAAACACAAATTTTAAAGCTGCATTTAGATTTTAAGTGTACAAACACTTGGGTCATTTGATTTTTTAGTAGTTTTTTTTAAATTAATTTTTAAAAATATTAGTTATACTATGTTTTAAAAATTTATTACATTAGTTGAATAAGAACAAGTTGCAGGTATTATAAAAAAAATTCTATTCCAATATATTAATTTTGATTAGTCAAAAACATTAAATTTTACAGAATATTGTAAGTGTATGAATACTTTTGAGACCCACTGTATCAGTATTTTTTGGTGCAACAAGGGTATATTGTACACTAATTGCTAGTACACCACATAAATAAATTATAGTTTAAAAAAACTAAAAAACACTTTTATAGTAATCAAACTAAGTTGTAATTTAATAGTTGCCAAATCTGAAAATGGGATCTGAAACTAGTCTCCAGATGCTGGATGGGATATGAAAATGGGAAATCGTTATTCCAGATCTAGGCAATGGAGCAAAATTATTGTATTGTCATCGGTTCTGGACAAATGAGCAAAATTTTGGGTTAAAGTGTAGTATGAGGGGGCCCTTGGCGATGTCAATTTCTTTTGGCGACCAAAATCTATTGCCAAGCTACTTCACTTAGCGAAAAATGTTCGAAAGCCAAAATAAATTCGTCATCTCACCATAATATCTACATAAAAATCGCCAAATCCCCCCTATACTACACTTTAACCAACTCAATTTTGAGCAGGTGAAATGGTTAAAGAAAAATTGGTCATTTCACCTTAACTATCAGTCAAACCTGCATGACAAACATATTTTTCTGTATTGATTTTTAAATTGTTTTATCCTTTATTTCCATGGTTTTTTTTTAGAGAAAATTTTCAGTTTCTATCAATGGTGTCTAATCTTGCTATTGTTAAAAGTATATATTTTGTATTTGTTTTTCTTGATGATATTTCATATCTTTATAAGATTATACTGTCCAGGATCTAATCTTTTAGTTTAAAAGTTGTAGGTCTGTGTGTTGGTGGAATTCTTATGCTTATTTTAGAATAATTTTTTTAAAAGGCATTTATATTCTTTTAAAAAGTTTTAAACTTGTTTTTTTCACATTTATTTTCAATTTTTTAATTTATTTATCTTAAATATTTTTTGTAAGTTCAGATATATTTTTTTTATCATACTAATCATATAACCCTTCATGCACACTAGCTCTTTTATACATTTATGCATCTATATCAGATTTAAACTAATATTTTCATTCTAAAAATATATTATTTCTAAGCATATCAAGAGCATTTCTCATCTATTATATTTCCTTTTTTATGAGTAAAATAAGTACTTAATGCCCTTGTAGGAACTTGATCTTCTAAATCTTTCTTGATCTTCTTTTATCTTTCACAGATAAAGTTATCTTATTTACTTGAACTGAACCTAACTGATGTTTTATTCTTTTCATTAAGTTCTGTTGTGATCATTTTAATTAGATAAACAATCATTATTATCTACAAATGAAATTTTATTTTTGACTACTGATTTTTTTTTAACTCCTTTTGATTTTTAAAATCTCTCTGCTTTTTTCCATTTTTATTAAATTTCTCAAAACACTTTTTTTAATTTCATGACATATATTTTACTCTTTAAATCTGTGAATATTGCGGAATTACACCATTATTTTTTTCATCTTTCATTATGTCCAAAACTTTTTATTCTTTCTTTCGTTATTGTATATAGATTATTTTCAAGTTAAACTGATGTATCAAAATAATAATTTTTAGCTTTCATATCTTAATAAAATTAATTTGTTTTAATATTGAATAAGAAACTTGATATTATTGACATATTTTTTGTAGAACTTTTTAATGAAAATCTGGCATTAAATGTTTTAATAAATCTTCTACCTATATTCCAATATAGAGTAGTTAATCAATTTCAATTTATTTCTATGTTATGCTCGATTCTCATCAGTTTTCCCCCTTAAGGTTTGGTTAATTTTCTAATTTGTTAATTATTAGAACATAATCAATTCTTTTTCTAATATTTTGAATTTTTTTCCAATTACAGAATTATTCATTAGCTTATAAAAATCTTTTTTTAAATCATTTATTGTTTTTTTATTCATTTATCATATTTCTCATTTCCTTGTATATTTTCCTCATCAATCTATATATTCCTTTAACCACTCTTTTTAAATTTGAAATCTGGTTTTGTTTTTGTTTGTTATATTATTAAATTATAATTTTGTTAGCTATTTAATGAAAAAATTCTCTTTCATTTTTCAACATAAAGTTATTAATGATGTACCTATATTGCTTAAACATATCTGGAGTTTTCATTTCAGGAACTAATTGTAAATCTTTATGTGTAATCATTTGCATCTTTTAAATATTCTATAAAATCAGTAAATTTTTCAATATTATGAATTCAGTATATTTTAAATTTACTTTTAAAATTAGATTTTCTTCTATTTTTTCACTTTTAAAACTCATTATGGTATTTACATATTAGCATCACACAGCCAAATTGCACCTCACAAATTGTGCCATATTCCACCAAAATATGTCTGATTGGTTTTTTTTCTCCCCCATATAAAACATGTTACATTTGTTGTTTTGATATCATGGGGCTATTTGTGTGGTACTAATTTTGCTGTGGTTATGCTAAAAGATAAATTATGTTTAATCAATAATATAATTAATTCAGTCATATTTTCTCTAAATTTATATGTTTAAGTGGGTAAATATTTCAATGCCTAAATTTGCATCAGATATAAATTAGAATTGCATATTTTTTATCAATCTCGAAATTTTTAAATTTTGTTTCTCTTATTTTCTTGACAGAGAAATATTTCCATTTCTCATTAAAGTATATAAAATTATTACATCTTTTTATCTATCTCGGAATTTGTATTTTTTTCAGTCTTAAAATTTATATCTTTTACAAATTATCATCTATCAGATTTAGTCTCAAAATTAAGACATTGAATTAGAAAGCATCTCTTTCTTTTATATTGTATCTATAGTATACAAAATACCTGTGCTGGCCCATACAGGTATTTATATGCTAATATTTACTAATTTCATCAGTAAATTTTAAATTAATATAGTATGATACTATAAAAAAACTATGATTATTCTATATTTTGATTTACTTTAATACTATAAAAGAAAATATATTTAAATAAAGATTAGATTTAAGGCAGATCTTGTTGAAAAGGGGAAACATTTATTAAAATTTTAAATAAAACAAAATTTTTAAAATGAAAACTTTGGTATGCCTTACATACAATTTTTCCTCCTCTTTGAAATAAAAAAATGAATTGTTATAGGAAATAACTAAATGAAAAATGTTGGAAATAAGTGACAGACCTCATGAAATTTTTCATCTTGCAGATATGATGAAAATTTTAGAAATACAAGATATAAAAGAGGATGTGTCATAATATTCTAAGTCTTCTTGCACCTTTCAATGAAAATTATATGATTTCCATAGTGGTCTTCATTGCTTGTCTTTAGGCTGCCTTCGTTAAAAGTAACGCTAAGTACATTTTCATACCTAAAAATGCCTGAAAAAAGTTTCAAATTCGGGTCTTTTTCTTGAACATTAACTGAAGACAGTCTTAAATGCCTTCACTCTTATATTTTGAAAAAAAATTTAGCGTTACAAACAAAATTGAATTCTAAATTTAAAATAAATTTGAATCTTTTTAACCCTGTAAAAAATATTTAGGCAATTATAAATATATATATCTTAATATCAAGCATGGCAATTATAGATTTATTAATTATCTGTTCTTTTGATTAGGGCTTTAATGATGTTAGTATGCATGGATCTACTCAAATCCCGACTCCAAACCTTGATGCCCTTGCTCAGAATGGAGTCCTCTTGAATAATTACTATGTGTGTCCTGTATGCTCTCCTTCTAGGGGAGCTTTGATGACTGGGCTTTATCCAATACATACAGGTCAGCAAAAGTATCATTTGTTCAAAATTTATTTGATTCGTTTGTAGTTTATATATGATTGCTGATTGAGAAAAGAGTTTCTAATGACACATAATTTACATATATAGATCTATATAAAGAAAGTATCAATTTGTATACTTCCCATTTTAATCTATCTTAAATTGGTTGATAATTAATTTTTAAAAAAAACAGCAGTGTTAAAATTATTAAGGTAGAAAACTTAAAAGACTTATTATTTTATAAATCTACAAACTACCAATAAAGGTTTGCAAAATAACTTGGTGACTCAGCAAGGTAGCACAATATAATTTTCTTCAAAAAAATAAATAAAATTACAAACTCAGCTCCACGTGTTACATAAAGATAGACCAGAATTGGCAGTACCTCAAACAAGTATATAGTGCTCAAGAGTTTAATTCAGGGGTACTCAACCTTTTTTTCTGCTGGGCTGCATACATATGTTAGCTGTTTCACGCAGGCCTCAATATGAGAATTAATGGAGGGGGGGGGGAATGCTTTAAGACCAAGGTAACAAAGAAATTTAAAATGTGAAAGTTGATCGAAATATAAAAACTCCAATTTTGCTTTTTTTTAATTATTATTTTTTATAATTTTTAATTTTGACTAAATTTTTCTAAATTGGAAGCATTTAAGAATCACTCTTTCACAATTTCTGCATCAGTAAATGGTTTCATATGATTACCAATAACATAACAAATTTCATAGGGTGCCTTTGTTACTGTTGTGATATTACCTCTGATAAAACACTATTTTGCTGTTGTAAAGATTATTCAAGAAAGCCTGTTTATCACCACTTGAAGACATATTCAAGGAAAAGTGTCATTGAATGATTCCTGTTTGTTGGTATTTTTTAAATACAACACTTTCATGACATATCAAACAATTACTGAACCATGCTTGATTTTCACTACAAAAAAGTCAACTTCCCAATCGTCTTGAAACAATTTATTTTCTTCGAATATTTTTCGTTTGCAAGATGTGAAAGATAGTTAAAAATTAGTACCACTCATAAAATAATCGCTACTCCATTGTTGTCTACTATTACTAATCAGAAAAAAATATCAATTCGCACCCATACAACATCAAAAGCAAAATTGATTTATTTGATTTTTTAACAAAGAATTTCCTACCAAAGTTTCAAAAATAAATGAATTTCTCAAAGCAATGGGCCATGACCGGGCCACTTTAAAAAATCCAGTGGGCTGCAGGTTGCGTATCACTGGTTTAATCTCTGCAAGCAACACATTTTCTTTAAAGGTTGTGTTAAGAATACAGTTGTGATCAACATGATATTACGAATCACAAAGAGCTGTCTACCATCAAAGTAGTTATCAGCCATGTAGTTAGGCTGATGCATATTAAATCTCCCAAAGCCCATAATCCTCATGTTGGCATGATGTGAGAGTTTGGACATTAACAACTATCTTAGCTGTTTTCCAAATCATGTACCATTGTTCAATATTACAAGGTGCATCACCATTGTTCTTCATGTCATTTCTAAGTATTATGTTTTAAACAGTCAATACTGAAGCAATTAATTCCCTACTTTTGGAAAGAATGGTTGCTAGCCCTAGTTGACTTTCAATGAAAATTCATGAAGTATCACTTTGAGTACAGGATCTCTGAAAAATGGATGAAAAAGAATTTTTCTTATATGATATAGTATACACTGTAAAGATCCTAGTTTGCTCAGTGAAAGACATTTTTGTGTAGGTGCATTTTGTGTTATTTTGCATTCCCTGCAAAATAACAATCCCCATGCAAGCTAGTCATTGCCTTAATTTCTGTACTATTTTTTGCTTCTAGCATATGAATGATTTTCCATCTGAGTGATTCTTTTAAATACTCATAAAAATTCATTTATTAAATCAGCCATATGATTTTCCGTTTAAGATTCATAACCCTTAAAGTAAAAATGTAGATATGCTCTCTGAAATATTTATGTTGGCTCAAGTGTAGTATAGGGTAGGGGCCCTTTGAATTTGGCGCTTTTTCCTTGGATTTGGCGATTTTTATATAGATATTATGGTGAGATAACGAATTCATTCTAGCTTCCAGATACCTATTGCTAAGTGAAGTAGTTTGGCGATTGATTTTGGTTGCCAAAAGTAATATTGACATCGCCAAGGCCCCCCCCCCTATACTACACTTTAACCATTTATGTTCTGTTAAGCATGATCAAAATACTTTTTTGAAAGTAAAAGTTGCTGCTAGTGTTGTGTGTATGGATTTCTTTCCTACACATGTTACAACTAACATTAACATTTGGGTAAGTGTCTAATAGTTGCCTCAAGGAGGATTTATTTTGAGCTTAGTTGTCAAATTCATCACAGAAGCAGGCATCTTTGGAACTACAAATAGGCTTCTTCCAAAATAGCAACCCAAATCACCAACAGCCAAGCCTTAATGGTGACTCAAGAAAGACATGCAAGGGGATAGTACAGCCAAGTATAACCCCTATGGTAATCTAACTAATGCTTCTACTAAAATCATAACTAGTGATGAGTTTGAGCCTTGTACCAATGAAACCGATGCACATTAAATATGTTGAGGCTGAAACGTCCTCCCAATGGTGTGGTGTGAAAGTTAGGAGAAGGGAGTGCCAGCTCAGGTGTCGACCTCGTCACTTGACCATGGTCCGTCGCCAAACGCCCTCAAATAGCTGAACAGTGAGACATTAATATTCACACTCTCAACAAATGTATTGAAAGCATTTTTTAAGAGTTGATTTCAATTCCGACAACTCGTCTTCACAAAGTTTTGCAACATATTTGTCATAGTTTGTTTTTGGATTTGTGTCATAGTGCCTTTTAAAATTATATTCTTTAGCAACTGAATTATAGTTTTTACTTATCAGGCACAATATATACTATTCTTGCTTTGGGCATAAAAATATTGCAGTTCCCATTTTTTTTTAAAAATTACGATGTTAACCCTTTCTTACTCTGTTCTTGAAGCGTGATTATATTTTTATTAAATAACTTTTTAGTTTAATATGAATAAAGAACCAAAATCCACTTTTATTCACAAACTATTGAGTAAACACTACATTTTGTCTTGGCCAGCTTAGGGTTTTTACATTTTAAAAAATACTATTTCAACTGCTTCTGCGTAATGCTATTTTGTTTTGCTGATTGGACACTTCAAAGGAAAATACAAGTCGCACACAGGATGAATGGTAGTGGGATCTATAACAAATAATATTCATAAATGCATTTAAGAATTTAATAAAAATTTATTTAGTATAGTAAAATTAAATGAAAAATTTAATGAAGTATTAAAAATAATTTTCACTTAAAGGCTATTTTTTCAATTAAATAGGATTTAAAAAAAAAAAAAACAAGAATAGATGTTGTGGTTGTTGGCGTGTCCATGATGTGCAGATTAATAAAAAAAAAGGCTTTAGATTGCTCTGAACCTCATTGGCTGATTGCTCTTTGGCAACCTCAACAGCTTTATCAGAGAAGATAAAATCCTCTGGGCTGATCTTGAAAAGCCTGGCTTGAATTGCTGGGCAGCTGAGGATATGTTGTAGAGACAGTTGAACATGAGGGCAATTTGGGCAATGATTTGTGCAACATCTTTGTCCATCAGTTGAGATTTTCATTCCTTTTACATGCTTTGTTCTATGTCTAGTTGTTATTCATGCTATGTATAGTTGCTATTTAGAGATGGGATGCAATATTTAAAATTATTGTTGAATAGCCTTCGGCTGGCAACTGCATTGGCGTCAATGAGAGTTGGGAGGTTAGATGATTGAGGGTAAGCTCTTGATTCTTTGGCAAGTCCATCGGCTTTCTCATTACCAAAGATATTTATGTGGGCTGGTATCCATTCTAGCATGCAGGATCTCTTTTCTGTGATAATTTTGTCAATGGGTTGAATAATTTTGTGGCTGATTTGGCTCTTGCCCTTCTGGATGGCTTGCAGCTCAAATCTTGAATCTGTGAAGATGACGATGGAGCTGGATTCTTGGAATCTTTTATAAAGGAAAATCTCCAATGCAATCTTGATAGCAATGAGTTTGCATGTGTAGTTGGATGCAATTTCCCCTACTTGAATTTTATGGCACTCGTGCCCTCTGTTTGGAGAAATAAAGAAGACACCTGCACCTCCTCTATCAAGATTTGAGTCAGATGAGCCATCACTGTAGGCGATTGCCAGATTTTGAGTTTGGGGGGGGGGGGTTAAATTCTTCAATGTTCGCCATTTCCTTTGATTATCGAGGCAGGGTCATAGGAGATTTAGATTTATTATTGTCTGCGGGTGAAGATGCAGAGTGTGTGAAGGTTCTTTTGGAATATCAAGTGACTCGTGCTGAAGATTGATATTTTTTCTGATTTCCTGGTCTTGTTGCAGGATTGAGGATCTTTTGAATCTAGATTTATCACTCCATGCTTTGAAAGTTCTACTTTAAATATATTTATCCGGGAGGCTTCATATGTTATTTGTGAATTTAATTGTAGATAATTTTCTTCTGTTGTCTAATGGGGGAGGCCACATTCTTTTTCAGCTTTGATGTTGTTTGTAGATGAGACAGCTCCGATGATGATTTTCAAAGCCCTGTACTGGATCGAGTTTATCTTTTCCTTTGCCGTAGGCTTGGCTGGTGCCCAAATGGGTGCAGCATACTCAAGAATGGGCCTAACGATGGAGATATATGTATTTAGAAGTGTTTTTGGATTTGAACCCCAAGAAGCACTGCAAAGTCTCTTAAGGATGTTAAGCTTTTTTAATGCTTTATTTGAAATATTATCAAGGTGTTGTGAGAATTTTAGCGCTGTGTCAAGAGTGAGACCAAGGTACCTTGGGTTAGAAGTTTGATTTATTTCCGAGCCGAAGAGCTTGATGATAGGATGGAAAGAGTTTCGTTTTTTTCCTGTCTGTTGAAAAGATGCAAAAGTTGATTTTATCTGGATTAATACTGAGCTTAAGCTCTTTTGTCCAAGTTTCAATGCATTGCATGCATGCATTTAGGGTTGTGTGTGACATTTCTAAGTTTGTGTGCGTATGCAACACTGCAGTGTCATCAGCGTAGCAGGCCATTTTGACATTTTTACTTAAACGGTGGTCGATCGTATTCATGTAGAGGAGAAAAAGGAGAGGGCTAAGTTCAGAACCCTGAGGATCTCCTGCCTTCATAAAGTGAGGACTTGAGAAGGAGTCATTTATTTTGACTTTAAAGCTTCTTTTATGAAGGAAATCATCTATCCAGATCAGAGCATTCGATGATAGGCCTGTTGTATGAATGATGTTGCTCAGTTTATGTCTCCATACTCTGTCAAAAGCAGCAGAGAGATCTAGGAGTACCATAATTGTTTTCTTATGTGGCTTTTCATGAAAACCGTCTATCACGGACTGGCAAAAGTAAAAGAGCTTGTCGACAGTACTGTGCTTGGCTCTGTATGCAGTTTGGTAAAAATGCAAAAAATAGTTCTTTATTATCAACTGCATTAATCTTGTGTGTATCATGCGCTCCATGAGTTTGTAGAGGATGCAGGTTAGTGAAATGGGTCGATAATGTTTGCGGTAGCAGCTTTCCCTGGCTTGAGGATGGGAACAATGACAGAGTTCTTCTAGATCTTGGGAAACTTGCCTGAGTGCCATGAACTGTTAAAAATGGTTAGCAGATGTCTTTTAGCATTTCCCTCAAAGTGTGTTATCATTTGCTCAAAGATGAGACCTGGTACAGGGGATTTTTTTAGACCAAGGCATTTTATCTCTACTCCTGTTCCGCAACAGTAAAGTCTGATGTGAAAAGGCTATTGCCAATATTTGTCCTGTTACCTTTAATAATTGATTTATACTTATTGTAGACTCTCCTGTCTATACTGCCGCATATTCTAGTTTACTTGAGTCTTTGTAATGCTTCGCAAGAAGGTTTGCTGTTTCTTTGTTTGTTCTAGCATTTGAACCATTGATGGAGATGACATTTGATTGCAGACTGCCCTGTGTTGTGCTGTTGGTGTTGTTTAGGATCTTTATCAAGTTTCAATACTAGGATGTTACTTTTCTCAGGCCAAGTTTGCCGCAAAGTTCACTCTATTTTTCTTATTTGCTAGCAGAGATGGCCTCTTCTACTCTGTGACTTGCTTCAATGAGTTTACATCTTAAATGCTCACAGTTGTTGTTCTGGAGCTCTTTTGCAAGTTGATCTCTCTCATGAATAAGTTCTTCGGTGATGTTATCCCTCCAACAGGGAATCCAGTCATTCCTTCTCTTTCTTCTGGGAAAATGATGCCCTGCTCCATCTTGAAACCGGTTGATGAAGAGGGAGAGAAGTTCATGCAAGTTGCTGTGATCCATTGACTCAGAGCAAAAGTTCTCTAGTTCCTGAGTAAACTCAAACCAGTTTGTTTTGCAAAAGTTCCAATAGCCCTTAGATTGCTGGGGAGATTCTTGGTTCATTTGGAAGGTCGTAATAATTGGATAGTGGTCAGTGATGGTAGAATCAAGAACTTTCCAGTGTGTTTTTTCTGCTGATGGGTGGCTAATGGCAGTGGTATCAAGAGCAGACGCTGATCCAGACACTCTGAACCAGTTCTACTAGGGGCAGTCTGTAACTCCGACAGATTGCGTCCCCAGTTGGTGGATAGGGGAATGTCTCCATTGGTTTTCCTTATGGGTGATAGGAGGGAAATAAAATACTTTCCGCAAACCAACAGGCAGAAGTCCAACCTCTCGAGGCTCTGGCAACCCCACCTTCCTTAAATTGTGCATTATCAGCTAGTCTTAATGCTACTGCATCCGGGACAGCCGACGCAACGAGACCTGCAGTCTGGGGCCACATTGGGAAATCAGCTACGAGGATAGTATATATATAAACTTCTTACAACTTAACATTAACCGCATTCAGAGAAAGGTGGCCGAACTTTTTGACATTCTACATACAAGAATAGATAACAGGTTAATATGTTGTACAATTTAAAAAATTTGCCAGAAATAAATTTCAAATTAAAACAACCCTTAAAGATTGATTTTGTAAAATGTAATTAATTTCATAAAATGTCTCTGCGGTCTGCAACCTATGACCTGGCGGGCCACATGTTTGACACGCCTGGTATATAACATTACATAGTTTTAAGTACTCCACTTGTAAAATGAAAATGGAAAAGTTTTGTAAAACAGAAAGAACAAAAAATAATTACTGAAAAATATTGCCTGATAGAAATATTTAATTCCCAATATAGTATTAAAGTAAAAAATTATATATAAATGGGAAGTACTATAAAGCTCAATATTTGAAGAGTCTCTCTCAGAAACAAGAAGAAAAAAAACTTTCTAGAGTACTATAATATGATGGCACTTAAATTGAGCTTCAGAAATGTAAAAATTTTAAATTGTTTGTGACATTTTTTTTTATCTGTTTTTAAAAAATTATTAATCCTCAAATAAAAATAATTAATTGCTCATGTGCTGAATTTCTTTTATAAGAAGAAATGCCTGTAAGAGTCTGGATATTAATAATCATAAATCCATGTTGTATGATTTTGCATTTAATTATTATTGAAATAAGAGAAAGCTGATGATTTTTTCAATGTCTAACCTATCCTTTTAGGCCTTCAAAGAGGTGCCATACCTTCCTCCCAACCCTACGGCTTACCTTTGAAGCATATAATTATGCCTCAGTGGTTTAAGGAATTAAATTATGCTACCCATGCTGTAGGAAAGGTTCGTGTGGAATTATTTATTTTTTTAACGTCATGACTGATTTTTATGGGATCATATTAATATGTTTGGTAGCTGAGCTTTGTAATTCTCAAAAAACTATCCATGTACAAAAATAAGCTTACTTTTTAGAAAAACATTTAAAAAATTTAACTTATTAAAATCTTTTTAAGTTCAAACTTCTTCAATAGAACCAGAATTTTTTTTTTGTCTGATTTGTTCACATTGTATTAAGTATTATGAAATTTATGTTATGTAATATACATAAGCTTAATTTTTTTTTTTAAAGCTGCATGGTTTAATGATTTAATTTATTTCAATCCATGATTTTCTTTGTAGTCTTTCCAAAAAAATTTTAACCTTCCCAAGGCATGAAATTAGCACATATTTTTTGTTTTTTTTTGTAACAATTTTCAAAAGATTACTCATTTCAAAAAAAGTTTTATAGTTCTTTAAATCTTTATGACGTTATAAAAATTTAGTTTGAGAGAGATTCAGCCAATAAAGCCATATAAAATACCAAACAGCTTTCTACACTTTTTTATCTTCTTTTCTGAATGTCCACGGTAGCTGAGTTTTTGTGGTCGTAAAGTGCCCAGCATTGTTGCATCGTTAATTTGAGTCCTAGTTCTGGACTGGAAACCCTTTGTCTAGAGGGACTTTTGCATGATAAATCTTTCTAGGCTTATAATCCTCATGTTGGTGCAGTTTGGAAAGTGGGGTATCTACATAATTTTAATGAAAATTCAAATTATGAGGTCTGCCACCATTAGGCCTCATGTAGTTCAAACACACAACATTTATAAAAAATAATTAAAAATGTGAACTCAATGTAATATTTTATTAAGTTTGTGTGATATAGTTTTGATTTAATAAACAAAAAATTATAAACTAAAAAGTACATACTTTTTTAATTTAATTAAAATTCTTTAATAACACTTGATGAATTAGTGAGATATTTGTATTAAAACAAGCAGCTTCTCTTTTCAAATATTTAATAGGAACACAGCATGATGTTATCTTTGTTGATCAACCTTGGGGTTTACCTTTGACGCATACACTTTTGCCACAGCACTTGAGAAAACTAGGCTATGCTACACATGCAGTGGGAAAAGTAGGACCTTTTAAGAAAATTATTTATTTTTTCCATAATTATGATTTAGTTTCATTGGTTTTATATGCTTCTCTTGTTTTCAGAGATGGATAGAGCTTTGTTCCCTGAGCTTAAAAATAAAGGAGGGGTAAAATAATTAATTTAAAAAATGGCTTTTTTTGTTTCGGAAAATTTTCTGAGTTCATTTTCAAAAAAAAAATGTATACATGTAATAAAAGTTACTGTATGCAAGAAATCTACTTAGAACTAAAATCTTTCTTTACTTTTCCGAATTTACTTATTATTTGTTTTTTGACATTAATTTTTTTAAAAATAGTTAATTTGATTATTTAATAATTTGAAGATTTTAATTGCAATCTGAAATTTGTTAGATGCAAGTAGTAATATGCAAGCAACCTGCACTGAGTGACCAAATTATTATGACCTCACCTTCAGTACTATACTGGAACAACTTTTGTGCTTAATTTTGCATGGATTCTTCTTATTAGACTCTATGAAGTGTCGGTAGATGGTATGATGTGCATTTAAGATCATATTCGATGAATTGCTCTTTCCAATGCCTTTAGATTAGATGGTACTGGATCCAAATGCCCCATTTAATTCCATCCCACAGATTCTCAATTGGATTGAGATCTGGTGATTGTGTAGCTCAACTAAGCAAGGTAAAGTTTCTGTCATACTTTTGAACTATTTGGCCACAATGCCAGCTGTATAACAAGGAGCATTATTCTGCTGAATGTGTCTATCTCTAGCATGGTACTTTGTTAATATTAAAGAATGCAAAGATGTAATTGATCTGATTGAATGCAGATGATCTTCCACATAAATCAAAGGACCCAGCTAATGCCAAGAAAGCATCCCAAAACCATAATATTGTCTCCACCAACTTGGCGAGTTATGACAATGCAAATGGGTTGTGACTTTCATTTTGTTTTCTCCATATTCACACCCTGTCATTTACAAGTGTAGTTGGAAACGTGATTTCTCGGACCACATGACCTTTTACCAGTCATCTGCAGTTCAATCTTGGTGCTCCTTTGCAAACTGGAGACATCTGTTCTTCAAGGGAAACAGTAGAGGTTTTCGAATTGGTTGTCGGCTATCATAGCTTATATATGGCGTAATGTGTGGTGAACAGTTCATTCAGAGTTGTTAGTAGTTGTTCTTTGATTAAGATTCTGCACAATTTGAAGTTCTGTTGTTGTTCTGTCATACTGGACAAGTTTCGTAGTTTTCCTTTCAGAGTGAGCTTTTAGTGGCCTGTGATAACCACAAACCTGAATTGAGACCTGGTTTCCTTCTTAGTTATTTACTCTTTGTAAACATTAATTACTGCTGCTTTAGAACACTTCATGAGTGCAGCCGTTTTCTTGATATTGGTTCCAATCTTTCAAGCACCTACAATCTTCTGTGTTCAAACAATGCTAAATCACATTTTTTCTCTATTTTTTCGCAAGCAATATAGTGCAACTGATGCTTCATTGTTCCTGCATCACCTATTAATAACTATCTTGCCCTCTAGTGGCAATTATGGGAAGTTAGAGCTGATCTTTTTATAGATGCCAAGTGGTCATAATTTGACCAAAAGTGCATATAATAAAAATAAATTAAAAATATTTCAAATTATAAATTACAGTTTGCAATAATTTTTTATATTTTTAAGTTCCATATACTTATGGTTATATGTTGCTGAGAAATTAGGGATTTGATCAAATCCCTTAACTGTTTTGGTGAAAAAATTAAATGAACTAGTTAAGACTATTTTTGCTTGATATCACTCCCCTGAGCGGACAGTGCCCAAACATTATGTGAGAAAGATTGTGTACATTTTTATTATTATTTTCCATAAGTGAGTTTTTTTTAAACCTACCTAAAAATGAGTTCAGATATAAAAATCAAAATCTGACAAAATTTGCAGCTGAAGAACAGTTGAACAAATTCCCAGGGTGTTTTAAAACAAATGGAATGAAAAAGAAAACTTTTGGTGGACTCGCAAAAGGATAGAAGAAGCTGTAACAATCATTCAACATTTTACATTAGCACCACTACTTAAACTACAACAGACACATAAACAGTACTGGTATGGAAAAAAGTCTGATGTTATGGTAGTAGGTACTAAAAAAATCTTCAATTTTGAAGTGAAAGTCCCCATACAAAGCAGTTGTAAAAATAGTACCAATTGAAAGTTTTTATCACATGCTTCGGGAAACACATCAGTCAACTGGCCACGGAGGAACAGGTAAAATGCTGTATAGTTTGAAATTGGAATACTTAATACCTACTTTAAATGTACTGGAGTTTTTTAAGATATCAATAGTATATCAGTTGTAAAAAAAAATTTATAAACAAAGTAATTGTTTTCCCAATTGTGTATCTAGCAACTTCAATTATTGTGGCCAAGTTGATTTAGTTGATTTACAGTCAACTCCGGATATAAATTGCTATTAAACTACTAAGAACATATGATGAAATTCAGCTTTCTTCAAACATTGACTTCAAAAGCAGCTTCTGAAAAGTAACAATAGAGTTAATAAAAGTATCTTTGGAAGTAGTTTGTACATATAATGCAAAGAAACAATGGACAACAGTTTACACTGCTGTCATACAAGAATTAATAAGCTTGTGGCTAACAGGCAAAATTGTAAATGCTAGGCTTAGACATCCAGGTTGTCAAATATTTTTTTGAATGAACAAATCAAGATGTTGAAGCTATGTTACATGCTTGTGAGGTGGCGCGCTTATCCGAAGACAGAACCCGGGACCTTTGGGTCCGAAGCCGAGTAACTTAACCACTACACTAAAATGATCACCTCAGTGCGGAGGTTGTTACTGGCTTATATAGATTATACTAGCTGACCAGGCCACGCATTGCTGTGGCTTTGTTTTAATACGTTAGTTCAATATTATTCTAAGCTATTCAATGCAGTCAAATTAATCTTCGTTTAAAATTTTGGAGGGTTGAAATAAAGTATAAGACAACAAATTATTTTAATTTTGCATTTCATTCATCTCCTACTTGAGTGTAGTATAATGCATGAATTACTAACGAAGTTGTTAAGTAACAACATATGTGAAGGATTAATTTTATAAATGGGGTGAATAACGTTGATTCTTTGCAATTTTTAAAATTATTTTATCATTTTAAAGTATAACAAATAATAATTTTATAAAACTAATCGCTAATCGGTGCACAATATTTTTCGGTAACCCGTATTTTGCTAACTCAAATAGATTCAACGGTTTCTGCACACATGAGCATGTAACATCTAGTTGCCCATTCGAGAAACATGGATTTTCTAAGTCCAAGTATCAAATGAATATTGTTCAGGTTTCAGATTCATTTATGGTCATCACGAAAGCCAAACGAATCGGAATTGAAGAATTTTGAATGGTATTAGAGATTCTCACGGTATCAGTGGAATACGTGTGGCAACAAATTCCATAGTAGCAGAACCGAATTTTCGTTCAAACTTTGCAGTCAAAATGTTTGCTTCAAAAAGTTCCGGTATAATTTTTTGATGATCAAACGTGCACCGCTGCATTATCTAGGTGAATTTAAGTTACGCAGATAAAAACCAGGGAACCAACCGAAGTTTATGTGGTGACATTCCTGATATATCTAGAGAATTCAAAAACTTTGTTGAAAAATTTACGGTTTTGTTTTTATCAACAATAGTGTCGATTGGCTTAAAAAATGTTGGATCAACTGGCAACAAACTTGTGTCTGAAAGTTTATTTCATAACAATATCAAAATTTTTTCTGATTAAGTAACATGATTACAGAGGCAATAATTATCAAGATAATTATACAGTATATTCGGAAAGACACTCTCAATCAGTTCCTTTTTGCCTAAAGAACATTACAGAAATCGTCTGGGTATTTCATGCATTATGTATTGGTATGAAGTCTACTTCACCGTTTACGAAATTCAGTATTTGGTTAGGAAATATTTGCTCAGATTGATCATTTTGCAAATGTACTCGAGTGTTTAAGGTCAGTCGAAGTGTTTCCACGTTTCGCCATCAAAACGGTTGTTTTAAACAGGCGTTAATCTCGTGAGCAAAAGTAGAGCGTGTAATGGCTGTTAATACTTGTCGGAAATCATCAGACACTAATACAGCAACAACACCGAATATTCTCTCGTTGCCATTTAAATCTTGATAAGCTCTATGTAATGCTTAGAGTGAATGTTTATGGTTCATGGTACAATTATATCCCTGAAAATGACAATTCATTTGCAATACTGTAACCAATCCACCCTTTTTTACAATGGTACACATTTCATCTTGTATTTTAAGAATGTTCAATGGCAGCTGATGTGGAATGTGCAGTTTTTCCGCCATCTAACACAGTGACAACAATGCACGAAGATGCAATTCCATATTGCAATCATATTTTCACTCGACTGCACCTGAAAGTTTAGTTGCTACAGGGAATGAAAATCCGGAGGTGGAACTCGAACACAAAGCCATTTGACCTCATTCCAGCAATATCCAGAAAATTTACTGAAGCTTTTGAAATCCGTATCCAGGTTCTCGTTCCCACCCCGAGAAGTACTTGATGCCCACTTTCGACACCCTTGCTCCTGTAAGTTCAGTCTCTGAAGGGAGACATTACAATTGGTCGGTATTATCCGGCACAGTTACGGGAGTTTCTAAAATACGATTTGACATTATTATTGTTTCCCATCCAGAAGAACACCAGGAAAGCATTTCTCTCTCCTCAAGAATTTTAAAGCAAGCCTTTTCCACAGTTCGTGCAAAATACTTTCGTCTGGCATTATTTGACGTAGATATGAGATTATATTGAATTGGATTGAGAATATATATATTCGGATCACCAGTTTCGAAATACAATTAAGATCCACTTTTTCGTCTCTATGTCTGCAGTGGCCGCGGTAGCCAAGTGGTCAAGGCATCGGATCATGGCTAGCGTGTCATGGGTTCCAGCCCAGCACCACTGAAAACCCGCCGTGTAGGGGAGAGATTCATGTCAAATCTGTCGAGAGCTCAAACCTCCTCCCTTTGGTGTGGTGTGGTAGTTAGGAGAGGGCGTGTCAGCTCATGTGTCGTCCACATCACTTGACCATGATTCAAAACTACGCGGTCAGTCGCCAAAAGCCCTCGTGTAGCTGAAAAGTGCGACGTTAATATTCATTCACTCACTCACTCACTTTACGTCGGCAAGATAGGCTGGTACTGCTGTTCGAGAATATTCCGATCCCCTGGCATTATCTGTCAAAAATACAGGAATTTCTATATTTCGATTTCAGACTCGCTTAAACCATCTCAAATTACACCAAGAATACACTTTTCCCACGCCAAGACTTTAAGGTGTGCTCCTGCCACGGTTTGCGTAAAAGACGGTCATCCTGAATTATCCGGCTAAGTTACTGTTATTTCTCAGATTGAATGTCAGATTCAGATTATCCGTTTTGAAATACACAATGACAAAGTTTTCATGATCCAAGGCTTTTAAGGCAAGTCCCTGCTACGGTGTGTCTAAAATAAAGTCGACTGGCATTATCCGGCAAAGTTATCGAAACTCCAAAAATTCAATTTCAGATTCTGTTTTCACACTCCAAAATGCACACGGAGCTGACTTTTGATGCTCCAGCATGAGCAAGTTCAGTCGCAAGAGATAATGAAAATCCGGATGCGGAACTCGAATCATTTGCCTTTTCACCTAATTAAGACAGTATCCTGCAAGTTTAATGGAGTTTCTGAAATATAATTTCAAATTATTGTTTCCCGTCCCTAGATGCAACTAGAAATTACTTTTGTTCCCCTGAGCTGGCAAGTTCAGTCCCTGGAAGGGGCATTAGGGACGTCTGGCATTATCTGGCAAAGTTACAGGAATTTCTAAAATTCAATTTCAAACTCTCGTTCACCATCCCAAATTACAACAGAAATGCACTTTTCCCGCACCAAGACTTTAAGGGTAAGCTCCTGCCACGGTTTGCGTAATAAATGGTCGTCTTGAATTATCCGGCAAAGTTACAGTTATTTCTCAGGCTGGATATCAGATTCGGATTATCCATTTTGAAGTACGCCAGGGTCCAAGTTTTCACGATTTAAAGCTTTTAATGCAAGCCCCTGTTATGGTGTGTCTGAGATACGGTCGGGCCGCTTTATCCGGTAAAGTTACGGTTATTTTTTTAAACTGACTCTAAAATCGGATTCCACACCCTGAAATACGCCAGGCATCTAATTTTCGTGCATTTTGGTTTGTAATATCTGCTTCCACAGACGCATGAGTAATGCCACATTTTGCGATTATTCCCTTACAAGAATCTGGCCACGATTTTTCGGATTCTTCATATTTCCGGCAATAAAAAAATTATGGCGTGATTAATTGAAATAAAAACCATCATATGTTCTAAGTTGAACGAAATGACACACAGTATGCAAAATTATATTATGATCGGTTGAGTAGTTTCGAAGTCCATTGCAGACAAACACTGTGACACGTATATTTTATATATAAAGATTACTACACACTCCCCTACCAGAGAGTTGGTTAGGCGAACGAACGCTATAGTTGTTAATGGGAGCGGTCAGTTTCTTGTGTGTTAGATGAGCTTCGTCATGTTTATCTGACGATTTTTTTCTTCTCTTTGGTTGCTCTCTCTCTTTTTTAAATTTTATTTTTGGGGGTAGATGGCGCCATGACAGATCGTTGTGAGGTTTCGCTTTTCTTAGTTAAGCTAGGGTCACCAAATGACGTGGCATGTTTTTTCCTGGTAGGACAGAACCTGGGACCTTTGGGTCCGAAGCCGAGTAACTTAACCACTACACCAAAATGATCACCTTGGTGCGGAGGTTGTTACCGGCTTATATAGATTATATTACTACACTTGGCTTATTGACAGTGACACAAAAAATTTGGCTATAAGTTGCCACTTTATTCAATTCCAAAAGAATTCCTCTTTTCATTAAACCATCACCTTGCAAAGCTTTGTCAAAAACAGGACTCCAATCTAGTCAGATTTTGAAAGAGTTGCTTGAAAAACTTGTTACTGAAGAGGACTTGGATCTATTTCTTACTCAGAAGGATCATGACATTATTTTAACACCAAAAGACTTACCAGTAGCTTCCTTTGAGAACAACAATAGTGCTTCAGCTTTAAAAGATCTAAGAGCATCTGAATTAATTTATTACAATGCGTAAACTTCAAATGATCTATTTATCATTAAAGCAATTACCAATAACAGTTCACATGATCTACCGGCAGCTGATTTATTCACCAAAAAGGCTTTTAGAAGATCTACCAGAAATTGAATCAATTTCTTTATCGACTCTATTTCAAGTGTTAAAACATTTGTAGTGTTACTTGTATCAGAAGGAGAAGCTGGGGACAGTGACTGTAAAGCATACCATGTTGTTTGTAGAATATAATCTACTGGATCCCATTCATGTGAAAATCCGATTCTCTCAATTTGTGATAATACAGTAGAAAAATATGGATAAAAAATTCTGTGCTATTTATTTCAAAAAAGAAGAGATATTAAAGATCAAAGGGAAAATGCTGCAAAACACCTTGAAAGATCAGCTGAAAATATGAAAGAAGTTTCTTTGAAGAAATTTAAAAATGTGTTCAGGGGATTTCACAGTTTGGGTGTATGTACCTAAGGTAGATAGAGACCCACGCTATATACATGGAAATGACAATGTGGAGATCGTATAAGATATGAAAAATAATTTATACCAAATTGGTACCTCAGAAGGAATTATAAATGTTTGGCTACCTAGAAACACTCTTCAAATAGCTATTACATAATTTACTAAATCAGTTACACATACTAACCTAAGTCTTCGGGAGACTGTGGGAAAATTATCCTTATTTAGAGGTCAAGGATTCAAAAAGATTTGCTTGTAAAAAAGTAGCATATTTTGTGAATCAACAAATTAAAAACACCAAAAATTAACGTGTTTTAAAAAAATGAACAAAATTTTTTATTTATTATTGTTTACATTTGCCAAAACAAATTTAATTTTAAGAAATATATATATATATGTTTTAAGATATCAGCTAAATTATCTATTTCTCCTTTTTTTAATTAGTTTCAAATAAATAATTTCTACTTTAATAATTATTGTATTATTTTACATTTAATAATGCACAATTTACTAGAATACTTTTAAACACTCAACAATATTATTTCATCTTTTCACTAAAATAATTCAGGGATTAGATCAAATCATTTACTTTCTTCAGAGAAATGATTCCAAAGAGCTGTTATTTTAAAATTTTCTATAAATTCATCATGGAGAATTAAACAAATCTTTAATTTCATCATTCTCCTGCATCATATATATATAACATGTTACAAATAAAAAATTAGCCATTTTTGTGAAATAATAATTCTATTTATGCTTTCTTTTTGTGTTTATATATATATACACTCAGGAACATTAAAAATAGTGACCCAAGAAGGAAGCTAAGTACAATCGCGAAACTTTGCAAATAAGTACAGTGTAATGTGATATGCAAATGATCCAAGTTTTGTGCCAATACGCATGCTCATACACGCCTAGGTGGTGCTACAATCAGGAAGAGGGTGCTATATAAGCCAGCGCAAATTCGAAGATTCATAAACGTGACGATTACCTGCCGATTGTAGGAAGACTTTGGTAAGCGAAACATGTCAGGTAAACGTGCTAGAAGACATTTCTCACAGTTAAGCGAGTCTGAGAGAGGCCTGATCATTGGGATGAAAACTGCAGGCTGGTCGACGCGCTGTGTTGCTGGCCAGGTGGATCGTTTGGAGTGTGCCGTTAGAAATTGTTGGGAGCAGTGGACACGAGAAGGTACCCACGCGCGGAAAACCGGGTCTGGAGCGACCAGGAAGACCATGAGGAGAGAGGATCGAAGGATCGTGCGGCAAGCACTTGTGGACCCCACAGTGACTCATTCAACGATACGAGCAAACGTAGGCGTAGCAATTGTTCCACAAACAATTTCCAGACACCTTGCAGAAGCAAATCTTAAATCCAAGCGCCCTTTCCGTGCACTCCCTTTAGCACCGGAACATCGGCAACTGCGTCTACAGTGGTGCCAAGCCAGATCAATGTGGAATGTCACAGATTGGCAAAAGGTTGTGTTTAGTGATGAATCCCGGTTTGTTTTGGGGACAGATGATAACCGTGTACGGGTGTGGAGGCGCCCTGGTGAGCGGTACAATTCCCCTCACACTGCCCGCACAGCTGGTGTAATGGTCTGGGGGCCATAGCCTATGATAGCCGGTCCACTTGAATTGTGATGCGTGGAACCTTAACGGGCCAACGTTACGTTGATGATATTCTTCGACCCCATGTAGGACCTTTCCTAAATGGTCTCCCAGGGGCAATTTTCCAGCAAGATAATACTCGTCCGCATACAGCAAGAGTTGCTCAAGACTTCCTACGTCATTTTCAGACTCTTCCATGGCCAGCCCGCTCCCCTGATTTGTCCCCTGTAGAGCACATGTGGGATCAGCTAAAACGGCTGATGCCATCATGTCACTCTGTACATGATTTAGAGTTGGCTGTTCAAGATTTGTGGGCCCATCTGCCTCAGGACAACATAAGGTGTCTAATCAACTCAATGCCGGACCGTGTGGTGGCATGTATTGCAGCTGGAGATGGTCCAACGCGCTATTGAAGTTGCCCAGTATTTGTGTCGTTGCACACCCTGTATTCGTTTGTCTTTTTTTTGAGATCAAGTGAATCTCTCATCTGTGTCATTATGTGTATTAAATTTCATTTCAATCCGATGCTTTCTTCTTGGGTCGCTATTTTCAATGTTCCTCTGAGTGTATATATATATATATATTGTATTTTGTAGGACATTTGATTTTCTAATTAGGCATGTTTGTTGTTTTGACATGCATTACAAATTTAGTACTAGAATGTATATTTTTTTCACACATTACTTTACTTTTAATAATCCAATGCATATTCTTTTCAGTTTAATAGAATCATAAACTGTGATAAGTAAAGGCATTAAGTAATAATACAATATGAAATTCAAAAATTTCAATTTTCTCACAGTGATAAGGAAAATGTTCAGTTGGCCATTAATTTTCTATATTATCTGTTGAATAATATGTAAAAAAGTGCTATTTTAACGATTTTGTTTTAAATTTTTAATAGCTTGTTTATTCAGCCATAAATTACTAGTTTGTTATTCATTAACTTTAAAAACACATACATGCACTTTGCATGATGTTTTTAAGATTTCAAACTTTTAAATGAATATAAAAATATTTAATGGACTAGATTGGTTTTGTTTATAATTTATTGTAATATTTTTATTATCATGGTAAGGTAGGGCTGTGATTAGGAAGTAACCATGGTCGTGAACTTGTGGTCCTCCTTCCTGTCATGGGCTCAAGTCCTGGTTCCACTAAAGATCTACTGTGTAGTGAGCTAATTCATATAAGATCTGCCCAAAGTTCAAGTGGATGTGATGTGGAAGTTTAGATTGTGGGCTGTGTGGCTGTTTTTGTTGTGTTATGTTACAGTATTTATTAGAATCAACTGCGATTGGTTCAAAGCTACAGCCTAAATTCTCAACATGTTTTTGTGAAAAAATATAAATAAGTTTATTGACATATCCCATCCCATTCTTAAGAAATTTTTAAATACACACATGAACCTGTAATTACTCTAACTGTTTGTATCATGTTCAATTTCCCCCATCCAAATAATTTTTCCGCCTTCAATTCTAAGTTGCACCCCATTTTTAGTAGCATTGGTATTGGGAAAAAAGTGCAGCTGAGAGATTCAAATAAATATAGTAATATAAAAATCAGTCATGATGCTGTATGCAATGTGAAACTAAATATTAATTGTAAAAATGCTTTCGGAATAACTTACAGATGTGACTTAAATTTGATTTTATCTAAAAAAAATTGTTTTTTCAAGCAAAGGAATATTTTTCTTAAAAATTTGTAGTAATTTTTTTGCAGATAAAGATTTAATTTATTTTTCTGCTTTACTTTTCTTCAAAATATTTGAATTTTAGTGGCATCTTGGATTTTTCCGCAAAGAATATACTCCAGTATACCGTGGATTTGACTCTCATTATGGTTATTGGGGTGGGAAAGAAGATTACTATGATCATACACAGCAAATGGTAAGTGGAATCTGTTTGAGATACATAAAATGAATCTCAGTTGTAAATACTATATGCTAATATTGTATACCACAAAAGAAATTAACTAAAATTAAATTTTTAAGCCCTAGAACATATGTTATGCTTATGTTTGAAATAATGATAAAAAATAATTGATTTAAAACTTAGATTCTTGTTCTTAACCTTTTCGCGACAAAGGACGCAAACGCGTGCATATCGCCAGGGCCAGGGGTTTTTATTGTGAGTGTCACTCACAGGCTGGAGGGTTTTGTGCAGTTAAACCTGAATCCATAAAAATACCGAAATATAAAAGCGTTGTTCAATATTGTTCTGTATATTATATGAACGATGTGTGGTTCATATATTTAGTATTAATATACTTTAATTACTTCAGCCACTTTCTGTTTAAGTACAAGTTTTTAAACATTTTACTGTAAGCATTTGTAAAAGTCGACCTTGTAAAAAAATTAAGGGGAAAAAAAGACAAATTTTGTCTATAAGATCTAATTATCCATAAAAAAAATTAGACAGAAAATCCAAATCAAATGCTTTAGCGAAAATAAATTTCTCATCTTCACTATAAGCAAAAACCACATGTTCATTTCAAGAGCAGTCGTAAAGCACACAATTCAGAAACATTCTTTTCCCCTTATGTTTATAAAACAAAAACCACATGCAAGTGAGTAATATTTCTCTCATTTCGAGTAGTAGGCCAGATCTCCATTTATCTCATATCTTGTGGACATAGAATGGCATCTATTGCCAAAAAACTTAGCCAGGGCCGATCGTAGGGTGTCGGTCGCCCACGTGCAAAGACCTATTTGGCTGCCCCTGTAGAGAATTTTCAGTTTTTTCTAATATTTAACGTTATAAACTCATGCACCTGTATAAGAATAAAAAGTAAAACATTAACAAACATGCAAATAAAATTTCAAGTGCAAAACTTTTTTTTTTGGCCAGCTAATAGGTTATAACAATGATAAAATACTTTAACAAAATCATAAAAAAAACGAAAATATTACCTTTGAAAGAAAAATAAGTATTTTATAACTAGAAATGAGAAACAGAAGTATTTTCTCGGATTATATTATCTAATAAAAAAAAAGTACCAAAGCATAAATCTCGTGAAACGAAAAGTATATAAATCATTTTTCTACCAAGACAACCTAAAAATTAACTATAGAATAAATTTTTGGCTTTCTGAGAGGTAAATTGGTCAATAATTTCAGTGAAATCAAATTTTTCAGAGATTTCAGACTCCATGGAGATGCTAGCCAAATCTGAGCACCTTGTGTCATAGTATTTCTCAAGTAATTTAATGATTTTTAATTTACTGAAACTTCTTTCATTAGAAGCCACAGAACCAGGTAAGATTTTAAAAAAGTTCTTATTGCTAGAACAAAATTTGGAAGCGGGGGGGGGGGGGGGATGAAATGATTTTTTATTATAATTCATAATATCGCAAACGGTTATTTTTACCTGGAAAAATATTTTTGAGGGAAGTTATTTGATTAAAGAGCTGTATACCCTCTACATTTTTCACAATACTTTCTTTTTCCTGTACTTGTAACTTAATATGTGGCCGCAGTAACCTAGCGGTCAACGTCATGGACTGGAGTGCCATGAGTTCAAACCTAGAACCGCTGAAGCCCCACGCTCTAAGGGGCCAATGCACGTTAAATCTGTCGAGGCTTAAATTTTCTCCCGTTGTTGTGGCGTGGAAGTCAGGAAAACAGGGGTTTCAGCTCAAGTGACATCTTCATCATTTGACCATGGATCAAAACTACATGGTACATCGCCAATAGCCCTCGTGTAGTTTTATAGTGTGATGTTAATAAATACACTCACTTGGAAATATTGTGAAACTCATATAGAAAGCAGAATATTGAAGAGGACTCAGATAATGAGGTAAATCTTTCATTTACCGAAGGGATCACATGATCAAGAATTGCAAAATACACTGCTGGCCCCACAAAATGAAGCACCAAGAAGGACTAGAGATATTACAGTGAAATTTATTTGGCAGATAAAATGTTGTACAAAGATCAAACGATTAAAATTACAGCTGCTTGTGATGTGTGGATGATGACAAAATCAGCAGTTAGTGTAGCGGCCATTGTTGACTATAACCACTACCTCATGCCTTGGTATAGAATCAAAGAGGCTTTGGATATACCCTTGGGGATACAGCAGTCCATGTTGCTCCCACATAGTGGCAAATTTGATCTGGTGTAGCAGCGGGTGGTGTATCCCGGGCTAGTCGTTGCCCACACGTTTTCGTTTGGCGATAAATCGGGAGAACAAGCAAGCCAAGGAAGCAATTCAATCTGATCGGGGGAAAGAACTCTTGAACATTGCATGCCACGTGTGGTCACGCATTATCTTGGTGGAATATGACTGACAGCAAGCGCTGAATGTATGGGAGGACCACGGGCTCCAACGCCTCAGAAATGTTGCTCTGGCTGTTCATTGTACCAGCAATGCGTACCAAAGGGGTGCGGCAGTGAAATTTGATACCACCCCAAACCATGATACTTGGTGCAGGATCAGTGTGGCTATACATAATGCAACAGTTCAGCAACCTCTCACCACAGGGTCTCCAAACTCGAATCCGACCATCATGATGTTGCAGGCAGAAGCGAGATTTGTCAGTAAACACAGTGTTGTTCCATTCCGTTGTCTATGCCCACAGTTTATTGCACTATTGACGGCGCAAATGCCTATGGTTTCCAGTCAAGGGTAAACAAAGCAATGGATGCCTTTAGGATATTCTACTCTGCTGTAAACTGTGTTGAATGGTACGAGCGGACACCAAATGATGCGTAACAGACTGAATCTGTTAAGCTATGATTCCTGATGTGGCTGCGAAATCCATCACTGCCATATGCACAATCCACTTGACATTAGGGGCAGTGGGGTAAGAGGTAGGTGCGATCAGTCCTGTTGGCCCATCATTTTCTCCTGCATCCAGCATTGACCGATTTCTCTAAAGAACAATCCGCAATCCCTATAGGCTACTATTCTTCCTCCATTGAATTCAGAAATTTGGTCAAAAATGCTAAATGTCCTCCACATGGCATAGGTAAACAGCTTCCACAAATAATAACCACCACATGAAAAAAATTTGCCATGCTTTCTATCGCCAATTTGTTCTCCCCTTATATAGCACTTGCAGATGGTGCTACAATCACTCGTGATGTGCGTCAGATCTTTGCGAAACTAAATATTTTAAAAGTATCTGAGCCTTTAATGTGTTCTGTGATGTTTAATTTAGGATTTTGAAGCATTTTACTCAATATATCAATTTTTGATAATAAATCTTCCCAAATTAAAATTGAACACTAAATTTAAATGTTTCAAGACTTAATTATTGATTCAGCACCCAATTTTTTCGTGTCTCTGGTGGTATCTTCAATTAAGGTATTTAATGCAGTAATAATGTTTTTGAGGTTTTGTTTTAGAGATCTAATAGACGAGGATCAGATACGACTTTTCCAGCTTATTTCACGTAACGATTTTAAAATTAGACTTTTCACGTGTTATTTTAGTAAATCTCGACATAGGGACTCAGAAAAGTAATTATATACCTCTTGTATCATATCAAGAAAACCAGAAAATTCACCACTGGAACTGGCAGCGTCATTAACGATGAGATTTGATGTATGAGCCCCTTATGGCAAGTATTATGCTCCTGAATTTATATTGATAATCCTTTTTTGAAGTTCTCTATTTTCCCCCTTCATGTTCTCTCCATAATTGTAGTCCTGACCTATTTATCTTTAACTTCGAGTTACAGAATATGTAACTGAACTATTCTAATAGAAAATTGCACATACCTTATTCAGTGGTATTAGTTACAGGAAAAAATCCTAGAAAAAAAATTCTAAAATTCTTTACCAGCAGTAGTATTTACATGCCTAATTACATATGTTATTTGTTCTGTATGAGTAATATCTGACGTAGAGTCAAGAATTATAATGTAATATTTGGCTTCTTTGACAATGCGGGTTATCTCATTAAGAATAAATTCGGCTAAAATATTATTTCATTTTGAAAATGCTGCCCTAATTAATGTGGAATACGTGTTTTATCATTACATTTACTGACATTATTAAGATGCTCAGAAAAAACTAGATCAAATTTGGCCAAAATCTCGACACACACACACTGCCTTTAAAAAATAACCATTATTTCTATGACACAACTTCATACTAATTTCTCTGAATGCCAAATTTTGACTGGCTAAAAATTGTATTATTGCAATTATCTTTCAATGATGGCGTACCATAGCTTTTTCTCTCATTTATAAAGATTTTGTTCCACATCAATAATAAAATTTTTTTCGACCTTGTCTTTAATTCGCTCCACAATATAGAGTTACGTCTTTTACAGTATTTTCATGCTTATTAGGGTAATCCAAACAATGAGCCCAATTAGAAAAGCCGGTACTTACAAATTGGGTTGTAAAAATATCTTTACTGAACAATTATATGCAAAACAAAAAATACAATTTAGTTTTATGGAATAACAGAGTCACATGCGATTTATTTTCTTCCCATTTGCTTAAGTTTTGTTGAAATATGAACAGCTGAATTTTCCACCATTCTCATTGACCGTAAATTTAAAATCTGCTACTTCTTTGGGTCCATGTTCTACTAATAAATCAGTATTTTTTGTAAAATTGTTTAGTTAAGTATAATCTTTGCTCAAAAATTTGCATTCGGCTTCACTGGGAATGGGACTGTTGGTGATGATACTGCCATTTCATCTCCTTCATCGGTCGTGACTTTCATTGATTTAGTGTTTGTATTGGAACAGATTATAACTGATAATATTAAGAGTGCGTTTGTGATATTTAGATTGAAAATCTTTAATAAAAAGATCCAGTTGTGAAATTCACAAAAACATTGTTTTCTTCTATCTCTATTCCTTAAAAGTTATCTTTCGTGGGTTGACAAATCTCCCTTTATTTTTAATATACAAGAAAAGGTAAAAATAATAAAACTGGAAATGTAATTTTCAATAATCTTTTATTAGAAATTAATATTTATTGTGAATTACAGTTAAATATGGAAAACAAATTTTTAAATCTAAATACCAAAAGTGTATCTAAAATATGTTGAATTTGATTAAAAAAAACCTCTGACTTTTTATAAACAGATTTATTTCCCACATATCTATAGCCAATTTCTAAATTATTCTAATAAAATATTTAAATCTGTTGTGTAAATAAATATATCTGAAATCTGTATTGTAACAAATAAAGCAAAAAAAGAATGTTTTGACTGTACTTCAATATAGACAATTTTGGTACTTAATTTAGGAATCAGTGGATCAGGCAAAATTACAATTCAACATGACTTCATCAATTCAATCTTAAACGTTATACGCATAGGAGGTGTTATGAAGAACCATCAGTTAGATAAATCCTGTCAACATTGAGAAAATAGTAAACATGGTGACGCGATAAAGGGCTACGAGGATTAAATTATATGAAATTACTCTTCAACTAGGGTTTCTGATTTCCCGGTTTTCTCCATTCCTGGGAATTAATTGTCATTCCCAAGATTCCCGAAAATATATCAAAATTTCAAAAAACTTAAAAACAAATTATTTTTAAATAATATCAATAATAAATGTATAAAATAAGGAAAATACCTTTTTTTTCCTTCAATTTTCGGTTCAGCTTTGACTCATAAATTTTCAAATTTTTAAACATTTGTATTAGTATTAAAACTTGAAAATGTATGTCATATAAATATTAATAAAACTGAAAAAGGTTTAAAAGAGCAAATAGTGGATCAAATATATGTTCATCCATGCACCCTGCAAAATTAGTATAATTTGGTGAGGCAGACTGCCTCACCAAAATCTGCCTTTGTACTCCTATGAAATCCTCAGATGTTTTGATTAATAATTTCCAAATGTAGCTAGAAATGAAATCTGCAGAAATAAATATTTCACAGGTATAAATAATTATTCTGAAGAAAATTATTACAAATTCAAATACAAAAGAATTTACTTAGTGTGATATATTTATTTAATATAAATTATCTTTATTTTGCAGGTGCTTTTACCGCCTTGATTTTTTTATTTTCAACTTTATCATATACATAGAAGAAAAATTATTCCCCAAATTAAAAGTTTTTTTTAATGAAATTTAGCACTAAAAGAAAAAATTGTCAATGACATGGAAGAAATGTTACAATTAAAGATTTTATAAATTTAAACTATCTCAAAAAAATTCACATTCAAAAAATAATTACTAAGATTAATGTTTCTTTACTGATTCACATGCATTTCAAAATTAATCAGTCGAAGTTGAATAAATTATTTCCCTTATGGCTGTTACTCAGAGATAAATATTAATATATTACTTGAAATTTTTTTTGCTGTTGAAGCATTGCTTATGTACGTTAAAAATATTAATTATCGTATTTAAGACATTTTGCTTGTATAACCGATTTATTGTTTATGAAATTGCTATATTATTGTTACAAAAATGTAAATAAATATTAATGTAAGAATCTCACCTTAATGTTTGATTAATAAAAATAAGGAATAAGAAAAGTTGTGAATATTCTCCACTAAACAGTTTGAGGGTTCATTCCTTTTCTCAAGTTGCTGATTCAATTAAATCCTACAAGTATCCGAAAAGAAAATGAAATAAATAATAGTTTTAAATATGAGTACTTACGCTTTTCACATAAACAATTATCTCGAAACTTTGATCAGATTTTCGAGCTGGTAGGCTACGAAAAGTGATTCTCTTGAAAACTAAATACTCTGAGTTGAAGAAGCTCTATAGCAGACAAAAACTAATAAGAAAAAAATAGTTTCCCAGGGGTAGCTAGAAAAATTCTCACCAACCCTACAGGTGGGGAAGGAGTACTTATTCTCGTATTACACTCTTAGCCCACTCTGCTGGGGTAATGCACATTCCAGGAAGTTCAGAGTGAACAATCGCAAATCACTGCAGTATGGTCAGCTAAAATTATATCCGAGGTTGAAATCTACAGTCAAGTCAGTAATAGCCACCTAATAGATTATTTAAGCCTCGTTCCATTCCCGGGAATGCAAAAAATATGGAAATCTTACGATCTCCCAGGTTCCCTGGAAAGAAACCTTATCTTCAACGAATAAATGGAGGACATATATAAGTGAGAAACTACATATAGATCCTTTGTTTTAATATATGTTTTCTTTTCTTTTGATTTTTTAGTGCTATGCTTACATATTTCAGTGCTTATTATACTTGGAACCTTCAAAAAAATGCATAACACCCGCAACCTTTTTAATATGGTATTAAAGTACCAATAAGTACCTACAACATAAAAAAAATTTAGAACCTCGGCAAACTTTGCTAACTTTAATAATACTATGCGAATATTGAAGTGTTTTTCAAACAGTTTTTGTAATGAAAATTATTTAATCAAAAGATACTGCAAGAATTTTTTTTCAAAATAACTTAATACCAAAACTACCTTTAATGGAAGTACAACACTTACACTAAAAAGGAAAACAGGCATTGTTTATAAGCGTTGTAAAAACATAGACACAAAACTCTCACTTCTTTCCTCTATTTTGTTTTTCTAAATTGTAAGGCTACTATTAAATTGAGAACTTTTAATTTCCCCAAATGCATATTGAATTTATATACTACTATGTCTTAGGTTATATTAACAATATAAGATATTTTGGTAAAGCAACTTTCACAGAAATCATTTTTGAGATGCTTTTGTTAAGCATCAATCTTCAGTGCGCCGCCAGTGTTGCTGATAAGTAAAAAAAAACATTCTTTATTGCGATACTGTTGGCTCTCCCACGAATTTTGCTATCAAAGGAAAAATGTGTGTAAAGAGTAGATATTAGGTGACAATAAACCAATACATTGTGCACTAACATTTTAAACTGTGCTATCAAGAAATCAGGACTTATTTTGATTTTCCAATATTTATTTAAAATTCAGCATATTTCTTCGACATATTATAAGTTTTATTTTGAGAAATTCGTAAAAAAATTTTGCTTCATTGACAGAACTATATGTGGCCTGCGATCGCCCCTTGACATGGCCGCCCGCATGCGATGCACGTGCTGCACTCCTGCTAGGATTGACCCTGAACTTAACTTAAAAAACTGTTCCAGATCATTGGCGCACCAATGAGTTGCAAGGCTAGTGGGTGCGACGTTTGTTCCGAAAGGGTTAAGTGTCATTATCTGTGCATTTTAGTTCATTCAAATTATCTAAGTTTATTTCTAAAAGAGTTAGAATATAATAGCATTTATTTTGTCTTTTAATATGATAAAGATTAAATCCTGAATTTTCTGCTGGAATTGGATATGCCACTTGTAATGATAAAGGTGAGTGCGTCAATGATAAATTTTTTTATGTAGATGTTACTTTTGCATCAACCCGTAGCAGATCAATATGTTGAGTTAAAACTTCCTTTAATGCTTGATGCTCAGATTCTTTTACCCATAAAATATGATTTATGCACTTTAAGCAAACAAGTTAACTAAAAAAAAAGGATTATTCTCTCTCTAAATACAACTTACAATAAACTTTATTCGTTCGTCTTCATAAATTCCAAAACAAACATGGTGCTCGAAAGTGTTTGCAAAAAGTTTTAACTTTGAGTAGTTCAAATTCTTTTCGTGTACACAACAATAGTAATAAGTTGGTTAAATATATGTATATAACTTTAATTATATCTGTAGCCTGTGATAGGTAATTATTGCATAATTTCAAAATAATTGACCCTTATTTCTTTATCATTATAATAACATTTAAGTTTTACTTCAAGAGTCAAGTGTCCCCCCCCCCCTTCTGTTTAAATATTGCTACAGCAGATTGTTAGCCACAAGTCTCATCATTTCAAACTGTAATCTGGGGTAGAGAAAGTTAAATTATCGAAATTTTCACTCCATGTTCATAGTAAGTAAGCAATTAGTTTATTGTTTAAGATTTGTCCATTTTACAGTGATTAGTAAAAATATTTTTGTTTATTATTTTTTTTTTAAATTATGCAAAATGAAGCTTTTTTTTTTAATGCAAATGAAGTATTTTTCTTTCAGTTTTTGGAAGTATGTTCTTAAAAACAAACTTGCAATATGTTCACCTAATTCACATTCAATGTTTATATAATTTAAATGAAATTTTATCTTATTTTTTTAATAAATTTGAAGACGAATGTTGAAGAGTAACATATAATGTGTACATTTTTTTAACCTTTTTTTTTATCTATGCATTTTTTTTGTTTCCAACTTTTGAATAAAGGAGCATATTGTTTTTTTTTCCAAATTGTTATGTATGTATTCATCTCTCTAAACTTTTGTGTAATTAACAGATAGTTTTAAACCTATCCCCAAATTACATGAATGATAGGTTCCTTAGAAAACCATGTAAATCAAAAACATTAAAAAATTTGCATAATTCAGTCATTAATTTCAAAGTAAAATAAAACTAGTTTGGAATTGAATTTATATCAATTGAAATTCGTTTCTATCTATATCATGAATGCTTTTCCGATTGCAAAATCTCTCATGAGTGATGTTTCTATAAGATCCAGCTGCTACACCAACAGAGTTTTCATCCCCCCTTCATTATTGTAGGGTGGCCGAGTGGTCTAGGCATTGGATCATGGCTAGCATGTTATGAGTTCAATACTAGTACCACTAAAGATCCGCCGTGTAGGGGAGCGATGCACGTAAAATCTGTCGAGAGCTCAAACGTCCTCCCATTGGTGTGGTGTGGTAGTTAGGAGAGGGGGGTGCCATCTCAGGTGTCGTCCGCGTGACTTGACCATGGTTCAAAATTACGCGAACCGTCGCCAAAAGCCCTTGTGTTGCTAATCAGTGCAACGTTAATATTTTCTCACTCATTATTGTAGGTTTACTTGTGGAATTAAATTTAGCAATATCTACTATTCTTTATTCATTGTGTGAACTATCAAAATTTTTAGTAAAATTATAAAAGTGCTACAAAATTGTATTTGGTGTTTCTTATCCTGTATGTTTGAATTTGAAAAAAAGTTCAAAATAGAAAAACACAATGATGCACACTTTTCTACTGTTAAAAATTTACTACACAAGAACAGAAAGTTTGGCTGTACATACAGAATTTAATATGTCCAATTTTATAAATTGGAGAGTGGAAAGATATTGAAAAATGACTTGTTGTTATCAAGTGAAGGGAATTGAAAAATGTCCACATAGCAGTATTTTTTTTAAAACCCATGTTTTAAAAACAGTGTTAAAAAAATACCATGTAAATCAGGTGATAGGTGTATATCAAAATGTTTACTCATTGTGTGAAAATTAAAGCACATTTTTAATATATGGATTTTGAGGATTTTATTAGAGTGTAATGGTTATACATTCAGCTCTCGGTAATTCAAAGTTGAAGGGACCAATGAAAAACTTCGAATTATCAAGAAAGTAAGAAAAAGCTCCTGAACTTTTTCTAGCACATTTAAATTTTAAACTATGTAATAAAACAACAATTGTTCATTTGTATAAAATTACTTTAAAATATTTTTAAAAAGTACATATTATACAGTATAATTATACAGAAAAGAATCATGTATTAAAATAATGCATTTATGTAGTAATTCTTGAACAGGACTCTTTCACCGCCCGACCAAATCTCGTCCATTCCTCATTCAAAATAAAAATCGTTTCACACCGGCTTCCCTCAGGCACTGTCCCCAACACCATTGGTTCTTCTAGGCAGGGTCCAGTGCGACCCATGTCCCATTTGTTGCCACATGCTATAAGTCACACAGATGAACCGTAAATGGTTATGTCAGTTCGATGCAAAAAAAACTCAATCTTCGCCTGAGGAACCTAGAAACATAAAGAAGGGGTAACAGACAGATGGTCATCGAAGAGGCTGTGTTACAGGGAAGACATGCAGAGATGATACAACACAAAACATGTAAGCTCCAACCTGTTTGCTACAGGACTCTAGATAGTAAGTATTCAAATTGTCGAGAACTTTATAAGATAACTTCGAATTATCCCATGTTTTAGTCAGACCAGCCACAGAGTTTTCTTCAAAATATTGAGTGTACCAAAACATATTGTTTTAGTTTGAAATATCAAGACTTTATCTTGGGGCTAAGCATATACTTCAAGTTAGAAAGAGGTTGTGGTATTATCGAAAGTTTGAGTTAATGAGTGTCGACTGTATGTATATTTTCTTTTAGGGTGAGCTGTGGGGGCTTGACTTTCATCAAAACATGAAACCAGTGACTGATGGTCTTGGAAAGTATTCCACTTTCTTATTTGCGGATAAGGCTGTTAATATTATCAAAAATCATAACACATCAAAGGTAATTGATGATTTATCAAAGGTATTTGATTAAATTTTGAAATATTTTACTGAAAAAATGGTAGTTATAATTTTTTCTTCATATTCTTTTTTTTATTATCAACCTTGTGTATCCCTAATGCCAAAAATTATATGTAGAATTTTAAAAAATGATTTATAAAAATTGCTAACATTAGCTCAGTAGCTTATAATACTGATGAGATTGAAGGTAGCTGTTCATGTTCTTGAAAAATGCTTTTTATTACTAATAACACAATTATACAGATGCAATAATTTGTGGCTCGTGTGCCTTCTTATGAGGAGAGAAAAAAAGCTGAACAAGAGTTACAACAAATACTCTTGATATTATAAAAAAAAAAGTAATCATTTTCTACTCTGCATTATTAAGTAATAAAGAACTCTATCTTTTTAGAGTATATTTAGATAAGAATATATAAATAGTATTTTATCTTTAGGAATGTCAGATTTTAGGATATATTTTGGTTGGTAGTTTAATACTGTATTAATTGATATAGCTCTAAAGTCTCAACAAAAATAATTGATGAAGTATGTCATTTTAAACTACCTTATTTGCTCAAATCTAAACCACTCTTTTCCAATGTTAATGCTACTGAAAAGCAAGTGCGGCTTAGAATCAAAGGGGAAAAAATTGGTTGGATGGAGCAAATAAAGCAACTGCAGGTTCATGTACATAGTTAAAATTTTGTAATCCTGGTAAAATAATCAATTATTCACTTCTTATTAGTTCTCATTTGAAACTAATTTTAATTTCATAAAATTGGATTATTGATAAACCATTTCACATTACTTTTCATTTTTCTTAAAAACATGTTGAGAATTATGGGTGTGACTTAGAATCAATGGTGGCTTAGATTCAAATAAATACGGTACCTCGCTAAATGTAGTTTCCATACTTGAATATTGCACTCAGTGCGCAATTGTGCTGCAGTCACTGTCTTCAGCAAAGAATTTTTAATAGAGCATTAGTATTTAATTATTCACTAAGTATGAAGCTCTGAACACCACTTTGATAAAACAAAAAATGAAGTAAAAAGTGTTATATGGCTTTTTAAAAGGAGGAATCAATTGTGTTAAAAATATATTTTGATATAATTTTGAATTTATAAATAAATTCTTATTCTTTCCTTATTTCTTTTTTATTGAATATATCATCCATTAAATATTGGTATCAACTCCTACTTGGCCAAATGTTTTTTTTTTTTAAATTTCTAACTCCAAAGCGTTTATTTAATGTTGGAAATTAATATAGGTTCTATCCTAAATTTGAAAGTGCAAAATATTCTTTTGTCAGTAAGCTATTTCTTACTTCACCTTCTCATGGTCAAATATGTGAAGATTTGTTCATTGATCTCCAGTTTTTCCTGTAATGCACCGAAGTTTTAAATTTAAAATGATGCACTCTGATACTATATATAATATATTAACTCTACTGCTTTGAAATGCTTTTTGGTAAATATCTGCTTAAAAATAATTATTAAAATTACATAAAAATGTTTTGGGGAAGGGTTTTCAAACCTTAGTGTAAAAACCACATTAATCACAAACCTAAATTGCTTATTATGAATGATTATTATTACTATTTACTTACTTTGAGTCGATAATTTGATATCCTATAAGAAGAGTTAGGGACTTTCCAAGCTACAAATCTCAGGCTTTGAAAGAGTGAGCTGATGAATGTTGAGGCATCACTGTTCTTTTACATTTCATAAGTTCCACCTCCTAAACAGCAAATCCAATGGGAGAAGAATGAAATTATTTTTTCTATATTTATATTTTAAGTACATTATGTATAAACGATTTTTGTTTATTTTCAGCCACTGTTTTTATATGTTGCATATCAAGCAGTTCATAGTGCCAACTTATATGCTCCTTTACAAGCACCATTAAAATATGTAAAACGATTCCGTCGCATTAAAGACAAAAATAGAAGATTATTTGCGGGTAAAAATTACAAATTTTAGATTTAAATATTTCTATTTTAAGTTGTTTTTTTTTAAATTTTTTTTTTTTTTTTTACATTTGATTTGCAGTATATCAATGTTATTATTATTATTGAAATTGAATTTAGGGAGTTCAATAATTCTGTTGTGTTTTCATTTTGTCAGAAAATCAATTGGTCTCCCATTTTGGTAAGCACAATATACCATAGTGAAGGGGAAAAAATAAAGTATTATTTTAGAATCACGAAACAATTAATTCATTGATAAACATTTTAAATATGTTATTGTGAATTGAAAATTTTATTTCAGTCTATAGTATGTGGAATGATAATTTTCATTAAAATTGGATATTTATCTCAATATTAGTAAATATTTTGCCTGCAAACACTTTTGAGATTCTGTAAGATTTGCAAGGTTATGTTTCTTATGAAAATTCTTGATTATTTTATTTAAATATTTATAGCCTCTATTTTTTTTTTATTAAGTACTAGAATGTTTTCATAACCACTATGTAAAAAAGAATATGTTTAACTTTATTACTGCTTTTACAATTTCAAATTATTTGCTACTATATCCTTTTGTCAGTTTGAGTAAAAAAGAAATTCTCTGTTCTATATCTTATACATGATTCATATATTTGAATCTTCTTTCTAAAATGAAGTTAGGTAAATTTACAATCAAACCTCTCATTTTAATCACCTAGTGTCAATGCACTTGTCTAAAATACCAGCATTTTTGCACCATATTAAATTCATTGTAAAAACAATCAACCATTTCTTCTATTTTGACCAAATTTTATTGGTTGTTTGCTGATTGCTTGTGTTGTCAGTACAATTTAATTATCAGTTTAATTTCTTTGATTAATTTGATTTAAATCAAGCGATAGAAAAATGTGTTTAGTTCAGTTATTAGATTATTTATTTAATTACATGCATTGTCTACAATTTTTATAGTGACTTAGTCGTATTCGTTAATAGCTCATTTTTTTAAATATTTTTTTCTTCTTGAAATAATGTAAATTATATGCATGTGTGTGCTCCCTTTATACAACTACTGGATTTTATTTGAAAATGAGCATAAAATTATCTTTTTCTGTGTTAAAAAATCAGTAAGAGCACCATACATTTGATGGATGTTAAAAGTGAAGGAATTAAGCCACACAGTTCTCTCTCTCTCTTTCTCATTGCTAGGTAGTTTGTATTTTTTTTAGTTTTATGAATCCCCTGTTTAATTGCATTTTTAATTAGATTTTCTCTAAGGAATCTAAACAACTACCCAATATGAAAATTGTGAACTCACATTTTTTAATGTTTTTAACATTCATCTGTATATTCTAAAAGCCTGTATTAATATTCATTTTAGTCACTAATAACATAGAAGTAAAATTAAAAATTCCAAACAACTTTCTATTTTTTTTCTTACATTTTATTACTTAATATTCTAAATTTAACATTTTTTTATATCCTTTTTTTTTATACTTTTTAAATAAGAACATGAGATTTAAGTATTGCATGAAATAATTCACTGCTTTGCATTTTTTTTTAACTCTTAAAATGATAATTTGGAACAATACACCAATTTTAAATTATTTACATTTCATCCCTAATAATAAATAATTCATTTAAAGAAATCCTATAAGTGTGTTAAAAGTTATGTTAAATTCGTCTTTAACCATTATCAGATGCATAACATTTTATTTGAATTTTAAACACACACAAAAAGTAATTTTACTCTTTTTTTTTTATCTGCATGGATTTCTAAATGTTGTAGAATGTGCATGCAATTGACAGAGGTCTTCATTTCAATATCATTTGGTAAAATAAGAATTATAATTCAGAAAACTTTTATGACTTTCCTTTGTTAAGATAAATAGGTCATATATTTATTTTATTTTATTTTTGAAAAGAGTGTTTTAACCTTTAGAACTCGGCAGTAGCTGAGGCAAAATTTCCCTTCCATTCGGCGCTTTCGGGTCCGAGCTGGAAATTTCTTCTCCCCATTTTGAAGGTCCTGCCTGACCATTTTCGCCACAGGTGGTATTGTTAAAGTTTCCACTTTACAAAGGCAAGAGGGAAGGGTTGCCAATTTTAAGTCAGCGATCTTTTAGGAGTAAGGAAAGTTACAACATTTGGCGCATTATTACATCAAAATAGTTTTTTCCCCCTAAATTCTTCATTCCCATTTATAATTGAATGGCTTGCAAAGTTTCAAATGCACATTTTTGTTGATGTTGGTGCCTATTTTTTTTAAGTAAATACTGAAATTATAATAGATATTGTCTAAGTTTTGATGAACAGCATTTCAGATGTTCTAAGATAGTAGAAGTTATATAAACGACATGTTGTGAACAGTAATCATCACATGAATAAAATTATTATATTTATTACTTCTATTTCTTTCAATCGCAATGTCTTCAGTATTTTCTGATTGCTTAGAATATTTTACTATGAAGCAAGGTTTCATTGCTTTAGTATGAAGTAATTATTATAAAGTTTAAAAATGGGCTTTATATAATAATTATTTGTATGGTAAATTTTTCTAAAAAAATTTTAAGTTTTTGTTCACAATTTTGTAAAAAATTTTGATGTTCCAAAAAACAACAAGTAATCAGTTTGCGTTAAATAGTAAGATATTATTAGAGTTGAATATTACGTAAACTATTCTAAAAAGTTGACAATCATATCATATTACTAAAATATTTGCTCTAGAAAATGTTAAAATATTATTTAAATACACTGAATATTTAATTCAGGGCTTCTGTAATCAGAGATTTATGACAACACCCTCTGACACAACGATAGTTTAATTATAAACTCTCAATAATTTCGATGTTTACATTTATATGTATATATGTTGTAAAATATAAGTATTAGTCACATGTAGTAGCAGCGTATGCAGCCAATTAAAGACATATAAGGATTAAGTGCACACATTCTATCTTCGTTATAATTATTGCTGCTTATATATTCAACTACAATGATGAAATCATGTTATAAAAATATCCTACCCATGTTTTCAAAATCATTCGACAAAATTTCCAACAGAAGGAAAAATTTTAAGAAAATGAGTGGAACATTATTATATACTAAAAATTTTATTTCACTCCAAAATAAAACACAGTTTTTATATTTATCTACAATAATGAAACCATGTAATAAAAAATAGCTCCTCAAATTTTCAAAATTGTTTGATGAAATATGTAAAAATTTTAAGAACAATATGCAGAACATTTTTCTAAACATTTTACTTTTTTAATTAACGCCATTTTAGTGCACAAAAAATAATAACAAATGTGTTCCAAATATTTTGTGATCAATTTTATTTGATTTTTTAATAGCATCGAATTCTAAGACCTCAGAAATCTGACCCTCTCACTAAACTTCCACACCACACCAACATGAGGACTTCGGACCTCGACAGATTTGGCAGCCAGTTTTATGAATTTTTGATCTTGAAAAAAAATATATTAATTTGTTTTTTATTTTATTTTACAATACTTTTTTGTTCCTAAGAAAAAGTAAGCAATGCTTTTGAAATATCTGTTTGTGAAAGTGAGTTCTACTTTTTAAAATTTTTGGCTCATAAAAGAGCTTTTTTTTTATTTTTTCATTTAATTTTTATAAAAAAAGTGTATCAGTTTTAATATTTTAAATTCTGGTGTTTTGTTTTTTATTGGTTTATGTGTTAAGAGATTTTTAAATAAATTCTGTGATAATCTTCGAAGCAGTTCTGGTCAACACAAAGAGCCACATTGCATGCCTTACAGATAACAGTGGTTCTTTTTTGTATATTTTTTTCGCACAATAAGTGCACCTTCTTCTTTTCTTTTTGTCCAATGGCCAATGAGAAAATGTATTATCATCTGTCTTAACTTTTTTTGTTACTGAAGGCTCTACATTTTTATGGTTAATTTTTCCTATTAGATATGTAATTAGATTCATTCTGAATTCTTTTAAACTGAATTTTGACGAAGTTTGGCATGATTTAAGTAATAGAAAAGCATTCAGAACAGCAATATCGATCAGACTAAAGAATAATTTTTTTGTCCATTTTTTGGTTTGTCTAGCAAAAGTGTAGGTGGATGCCATGCGGTCTCCTAAATCAACATATCCCATATGTTTATTGTAATCTGCCTCAATTTTTGGCTTAGTTGTTGATAATTGGTCTTTTTCGCTTTCAGAAACGTCACCGTCAATTTTTTTAAAAAATCTTTTTCGTTCATCAATGATGAATTCGTTTCGGGGGCTGTGCATATTGGTCAGCATATATACCTCCCTCTTATCTTTCCAACACATAGCTGTCATTCCATTAAAAAATTTCATGGCAAGATTGCCTTGTTTCATTTTACAAGGAGCAAGATTCTTTGGAAAATGTTTTCTGTTAGGTCGTACAGTTCCACAGGAGTTAATCTTTTTTTCTTTTAAAAGATCTCAATAAAGTTCCGGCGAGGAAAAGAAACTATCCATAAAGACTTTATGACCTTTACCTTTTATGCAATCTGTCATTGCATTTACAACATTATAAGAAGCTGATGTTGAAAGGTTTGCTTTTTTATCTTTACCTAGATATACTCTCATATCGTAAGTATAGCCAGTGGCATCTGCAATTTTATACATTTTCAAACCCCACTGTTTGCGTTTTTTTGGAATGTATTGTTTGAAATGTATTCTTCCTTTAAATTTAATAATAACTTCATCGAAAGATACATTTTCTGTGGGATCATACACTTCTTTAAATGTTCTGTTAAAGCTATCAAAATTTTTTCGTATTTTCCATAATCTGTCATAAGTTGGAGAATCTCTGCTTTCTTTTAAACTATTATCAGAAAAGTTTAAAATTTTTTAAATCATTAGGAAACGATCGCAGCGCATCACTTCTCTAAAAAATGGAGTTTCTACTAGATAATTAGTTGTCCAATAATCCTGTATGCTATCTTTTTCGATGTGTCCCATCAGTAAAATTAAACCAAGAAATTTTAAAATTTCCTTTTTATTGGTTGGTTTCTATGAAGATGCATGATTTCTTTTGTCAGATGTTTCTCCATGAAGATTAAGTACATCAAATGCATATCTATTAGTTTCTTCAACCAGAATTGATAAAATTTCATCTGTGAACATCAATTTAAAAAAATCATTTTCAGTTTTGAGATTGCTAGCATCAAATTTCAATCCAACTTTACCAGAAAATGGCAATACGTTTATCGCTTCCGAGCCTTCTACCTCTTTCCGTGAGAATAAGCTTTCAACTTTCTCATCAAAATTAGCTGATACATCTAAATCAACCTCATTATTTTCGAAAATACTATTTTCGAATTCATCTTCATACTCCAAATCACTATCATCAAAATTTTCTTCATCTAAATCTTTCATCAAATTCTCAATCTCAATTTGAGTTAGAAATTTTCTTGGCATTTTAAAAAATAGAACTAACAGCAAGAGAAAAGAAAAATCTGTTGCTCACAGACAACGTAAAGTCATCGAATGAAGAATATTTTTTTAAAAAAAGAAGTCAAAACGCGTGCACATGTTCCTAAACGTCGCCAATGATAAGGAATGCGCAAAATGTTAGCGAAAAATAATCCCACCCAATTATGGACAATAGAAGCAAAGTCATAAAAAGAGTCAGGGAAAATCGTTAAAGGGTGTGGTAGAAAAAAGAGGGGGGGGGGAGAACTCTTGCTAGAACCTTGGTACAACGTTCGTACCAGCCCCGATGCGAGTGACAAATAAATGTCTGGTACGACATGTGTACCGCCGATTTTAAAAGGTTAAACCACATAAAAATACCAAATGTGCCAATTTTGAATAGTATTATGCATATAACTTTATGGATTATCTTTGGTTCTACAAGAATTTATGGTTTATGTGTGAATTAAAACTGTGATAATGATTTTCAACCTCTTTGATTATTTGTTTTAATATCTTACATAATCAATTTAAGGATTTATGTATTATTATTTCTATATTATTTAAAAATTTGCATGAAATGAAAATGAATTCTGTTAAAATAATACACTATCTACTCACAAGTATCTAGACACCCCCTGAACAAGGGGATCTGGCAGGTTACATAATTTGATGCATAATCAAAAGCTATAAAGTATTTGTAATAACTTGATTAAGTATTTGTAATATTTATGTATTTGTGAGACATTGAGTTGGTAAAAGGAGCTGGCTTTGATCGTGTTATTATAGTGAATGTCATTTTTGTGAGGAATAAATTCATGAAATTCTGAACATTTTATAGAAGCCAAAATCATTAGTGATACAATTGTAAAGTCGAAATGTCAAGGCTGGGAAAAGTGAAAAGTCAGGGGGGAAAAGTAACAGGCTGAAAAAAAATAGTAAATGCAGCCATAGAACTTTTTTTAAAAAAAGGCAGTGAAACAAAATTACAAATCCATGGAATCCTTCAGGAATTTCCAAGATTCATCAGGTGTGAAATGCTGCAGCGGGGTTGTTTGTTGAGAAAACCTGTGATTCCATAGTCATGCAGTCGCTCACAAACTGAACATAAATCCCTAAACTGCAAAGGTGGTTTCCATTGAACTGTGGACATGTGGAAAACTGTTCGTTGGAGTGATAAATGTGTCACTTTACAATCTAGCGGACCAACACATCTGGGTTTGGCAAATGCTTCATCAAGCAAGGAACTCCATTGTGTAAAGTGTAGGGGTGTTTTGATAGTTTGGCCTGGGTCCCTTAGCTCCTGCTTTTAAAAACATGAACTCTGAAATCTATGTGAATATTCTGGATAATGTTGCTCGATGTCAATGTTTTGGGTAAGCCCATTTCTCTTTTAGCTAGATAACTGTTCCATTCACACATCAGGATTTGGGCTGCTATGGTGTGACATAAGGGGTGTTAAAAATGTGGACTGACCTTCTCAGAGCTCTGATCTTATTCCAATAGAACACCTTTGGGAGGTATTAGAATGCAGATTATATAGCCAGCCAAATCAACCATCTTCACTGCTAATACTCATTTCAGCTGTGATAGACACCTGAAAGTCAATTTCTGTGGACACCTATTAAAAACTGGTGGAAAATCTCCCCATTTGTGTGCAGGCTGTCATTGATGCAAAAGGGGGATCAGCATCTTTTTAATGTATGCCTCAGGACTCTCCCTCCATACAACTGGGTGTCCAGAAAATTTGCCCAGATACTGTATAATGAATATCTAATATTGTATATTCTATGTAATTGTAAAAGGTAATTCTCTTGATTTTATTTGAAAAGTAACTGTAAAATTTGTTCAAGATTTTATATTTCTCTTCATAAGTTTTTAATGAAATAAATGTTTTAAGATTAATTAAACTTTACTATTTAGCCTAATTTTTTTATAAAGAAATGTTCTAAAGTGAATATTGATGAAATCTTTTTTTCCTTCCTTTGTGCTTTGATGTTCTCATTTATGTTTTTCTTTGAATAGCTATGGTGGCAGCTATGGATGACTCAGTTTACAATATAATGATAGCTTTAAAAAATAAGAAGATGCACCAAAATTCTATCATCATCTTCACAACTGACAATGGTGGACCTGCAGCCGGTTTCAATGACAATGCAGCTTCAAATTGGCCACTGAGAGGTGTCAAAGCCACTCTTTGGGAAGGCGGAGTGAGAGGATTGTCTTTCATATGGAGCCATCTAATAAAATACCCGGCAAGAGTTTCTATGGATTTGATGCACATCACTGATTGGTTGCCCACCTTATACACAGCTGCAGGTAGATTTATATATGTGAGAAGCATTCTCTTACCACTTTGGATCTTTATTCTAAACTGATAAAAGAAAGTTTCTGATTGTGTCTGCAATATAGCTCAAAAGTGGAAATATCTGGAAGCATGAAATTCAGTACTCCAAATCTATTGGTCATTCTAGTGTGCACCTTGAGATTTTTTTAAAATTCACTTTAGATTTTTAAAATTTTAATTTTCAAGATATTTTCCATAATTTTAGTGATTGTATCTGTATCTGAATGTAATAAGTTATCCTTTATACAGTTTTCAAGCGATTGTTATGTATTTTCATAATCATTATATTGTAATGAATGGCAAAAAGACTAACAATAGTGCACACTCTATTAAAGGTGTGAACACTCAGCTAGTTGGCCTGCCAGCTGGGTGGTGAAAGCAGATGCAAATAGCCACACGCACAAACATCTCGTTATTGTTGATATTTGACTGTTTGATGTATTGTAACTGTGCTCAATTTTGAATAAAAAACATGACGAATAAAGGTTGATCTGAGCTAACTGCCCTGCCGTAGATTTTCTTTGAGTTCAAGTTATGAATGGCGTCCAACATAAAATTATCAAGTCAATTTCTGAACACTAGTTCATAAAGAATTTTGAAGTAGTTTCCGAAATTGTAGCTGCCAGCTACGAAGAAATTTTTGGATTACTAGAAAATTTGGATTGTATATTTTCTACCAGGAAATTAGAAACTTTGGATTGCATTTGTTTTCACTTCATTGCATCTGTTTCAGCTATGTATTCTTTTATTTTGTTTACTGATCCATTTTGACTTTTTATTGAATTTTACGGTCTCCCGGAACGGTCTTGATGAAAGTCAGATGTTTTTTTTCTGTTCATTATACTTGGAACTCAGAATACAGCGCTCGCTGTTTGTTTTGTAAGCTTTGTTTATCCTTGATTATCATCAATATTTTTCACTTTTTTGGCTGACTTTTTAATTTATGCATGTCCCCAGAGTGTCACTGAGATTGATATTTTCGGCTTAGCATTACAATTACCTGTGTCTTTTTTGATTGAATTAAAAGGGTTCACTCATAGGTTTTGTTTTGACTTTGAAATTCATCAGAGTTTCTTTTATATATGAATTATTTTTATTTTTAAAGTTAAAATTTTGCTTTCAGTCAAATATCTACAATATTTTTAAATAGTATTTGTATTCCTTCAAAGGATTCATTTATTTATTGTTTTGACTTATGCCATCAGAATTTCTTTTTACATGAATTCTCATTTTGTTTTCAAAGTTTAGATTTTGTATTCTGTCAAATATATGTATATATATTTAATAGTATTGTGTTCAAATATCCAATTCTTATTATTGTAGTGACTAGTTGATGTTCAATTAAATAGGCTTACTGCATTAAAACTGAATTAACTGCATTTAATTTGTGGTTGTTAGATTTTGTAATTGAGCATTTTTCAAAAGTTACAACAATGGCTTACCTTGCTAAATCACACAAAGGTAATTTAAAAACACTGGCTACAGAACTTTTTTTATTTTATTTCCAATAGCGGATTACAAGACAACTGCAAACAAAATGAGAAGCAGAGAATATTGACAAAAAACAAAGGACAACAAAAAAATAATGAAAGAAAAAATAAGAAAAGAAACACAAGTTCACAGTATAGTCTATAAATCACACATTTTGTGTCTGGCCTCCCAATATCTGCTCCACATGGATCCAGAGCTGAGTGCATGGCAGCGTGCCAAATGAGTGGCGTCCATTTCTTCATTGGAGTCACACAGTTTACAAAGTGGACTCTGGGCAATGCCTATCATGTTTAGATGCTTGGATAGGCAGTCGTGGCCAGTGGCGATTCGAAAATCGGCCACAGCTCTATCTCGTGGCCATTTTGGAATATGAAGGAGTTTGCTAAACCACACCGTTTGTTTATCCTTTTGGTTGAATTTAGACCAGAAGTGCTCTCTGTAGTATTTCTTTATAATTCTTTTGGCACTATAAAAAGGAACTGTATTGTTAGAGGTTTGTAAGATTTTTGTCCCCTTCTTCGCCAAGCAATCAGCATTTTCATTCCCATCTATGCCACAGTGTGCCGGAATCCATTGCATGGCAATGTCTACGTGGCTTTGAAGTAAATTAACAGTTGACATTTGAGAATATCCTTTGACAAAGGTGCCTCAATGGAAGATATTGCTTGGAGGGCCGCCCTTGAATCACACAAAATAACTACTTTTGAAACACGATCTGTGTGGCAAAGAAGTTGAGATAGAGCAATACGTATAGCTGAAATTTCAGCATCAAAAGCTGTGCTGTGAATTCCTATTGGTGTATAGAAGGAGAATAGGTTGCAGCAGACTCCAGCACCTGCATTACTGTAATCTATCAACTTGGAACCATCTGTGTAAATGTATAGCCATTCATCTCCAGGGTATAAGGAATCCAAAGTCTCCAAAGAAAGGATCCTTAGGATTTGACTATCTGTTTCTTTCTTTTGGACCTCATAGAGCAGCTCTGTAGAAAGTGCAAAGTCATACCTTTCAGTCGGGCAGGAAGATTTTATTAGATCTTCTGGTTTGAAATGAAAACTATGGAGCTCTTTAAGAGCCATGACTTTCTGAACGAAGCCTCTCTGTGATTTGAGATTTCTGTTGGTATAGGATAAAGAATCCTTCCAAAGGGATAGACATTTTGGGATTCTAGTAATTTTCTCCCATAATAATAAAGCCTGTTCTTCTATAATAGATTTAATAGGCATTTGATGGGTTGATAACAACAGAGAATCGATTGGTGTTGATTTCACAGCTCCCGTAATTAGCGGTAATGCTTGATTATGGAACACTTCTAGGAGATCAATCACCTGTTTCTGGCTACAGAACTAGGCCATGAAATAAGAGAAATGATGAGAGTAATAGACTTTAAAAATTTAATCATAACTTCGAAAGACTATAATGAACCGTTCGCTAAAGCCCTTCTAGAAACGATTATTGACACTAAAGCTCAGGCAGATTGTGAAGAGAAGGGACAGTTTTTAGAACTAGAATGGATGAAGTTAAGTATGACTGCTACTTCTTTAACTAGCACTAGTGCTGCTGCCACAGATAAATTAAATATCCTGCATCTCATTCCTACATTTGTTAAAAATTTTGATATTTCCACCTATCTAAAAATATTTGAAAGACAATGTGAACAAGTTAACCTAGGGGAAGTCGATTATGTAACTCACCTTTTACCTATGCTGCCTATCGAAATTTCCCATATTATTTTGCAGGAACCCAAAGACAGATTAGAAGATTACACATTAATCAGGTATTACTTCAGCGATTCAAGTTGAGTGTCGAAGCATTTCGAATTAAGTTCAGCACACATAAAAAAACAACTTGAAACTCAGTCTAAGGACTTTGTGTATGAGCTGAGGAACTGTTTGGAAAATTAGCTGCATAGCATAAAAGTGAAAGACTTTAACTCTCTTGAAGATTTAATTCTTACTGGCCAGCTTCAGAGAAAAGTTTTGGTGGACATTAGAAAACACTTTGTGGATATTTGGGGAGATATTAAAAGCTCATCTGAGTTAGCGCAAAAATTAGACGATTATGAAATTCCCCCTCAAAAACAAATAAACAAATCAGTACAAGAACAGTGGATAAGGCAAAGAGAGCACCAAGAAAATCATTTGGAGGGCATTCGAAATTGGAAAGTCGAGCTCCTCTGTCCTGCTATGGATCTGGAAAGCCCGGCTACATCAAGTCAAAATGCCCTGACTGCAATCCTTCAAAGAATGATTCAGCTCACTTGGAATTCTGCAAGTTAAAAGTCTCTCTCCTTCCAACAGAAATGTTTTGTTCAGGGTCGGCATAAATGGAGTTTCAGGAATTGCATTTTCAGACAGTGGTGCAAGTCATTCCATTGCGGGTGAAACTCTTTACAGTATCCTTCTCCAACAAGGAGCTGCTTTTGAGAAACAGCAATATTCCTATCCTTTTCTGATGGAATTGTTACTTGGTAAGAAGTTCTACGTACATTTCAAACCATTCTACTGGAACACAAAAAGTTTAAAACACCCTTTATTATTTTGCCTGATGCCAATAGCAACTCAACTTTATTTGGAGTTGATTTTCTCGAAAATGCTGAGATAGTACAAAATTTCAGAAAGAGTTGTTGAACTTTTTGTGACGATCCCCAAAAATCATACAATTTCGTAATGCCTTATCAGAATACATCAGTCAAATAACTGTTCACTATAGGAAGATGAAGGACAAGAACTCTCTGGTTCTCAGCGTGCAGAACTAGACAGCTTGCTTAAAAATCATCACTCCTTTTATTGAACATTGCATCAACACTGAAAACAATCCACCAATTTCAGTGCCTCCTTACCAGATGAATCCAGCCAGGAAGGAGCTGTTGAAGAAAGAACTAGATTCTCTGTTGCAGCAGGGCATTAGAATAGAATATGAATCTCTGTACCCCTCTCCCTTTGTTTTGATTCCAAAACCAATTGGCAGCTTGCGTCTCTGCATAGACACCTGGTAGCTGAATGCTCAAACTGTACCAGATAGTTACCCTTTGCCTCGAATGGGTGACTTGCTTAACGAAGCTAAGCCAACACCTTATATGTCGACTATTGACTTGCATTCAGGATACCACAAAGTAAAAGCGGTTGCAGAAGATCAAAACAAAACTGTTTTCATGCCCTTTTGGTATTTATAAATTCACTCGAATGCCATTTGGATTACAAAATGCACCTGTGACCTTCCGAAGATTGTTATACAAGTTCCATTCAGGATTGAAGAATGTGTTAGCACTGTCATATCTAGATAATATCATAATATTGTCTCCAAACTTCCAGAAACATCTTTCTGACCTAGAGCGAGTTCTTTGTTTGAATTGAAGGCTGATGGAGAGAAGTGCATCTTTTGTTGTAAAAAAGTAAAGTACTTAGGACATTACATTACTAAGGAAGGCATCTCAGTTAATCCACAAAAAACATCTGCTGTCACAGATATGTCGCCCCCAACCTCTGTTAAACAAGTGTAAAGCTTTGTACAAACCTGTTCCTAGTATTGATCATACATTCCAAATTAAAAAACAACTAACAGACTTAACTAAGAAAAATGCAATGTGAAAGTGGAGCTCTGAACAAGAAGATGCTTTCAGAAAGCTAAAATCAAAATTATTGACTCCTCCTGTCCTGTCCTGTCTTTAAACCAGCTGACAGTACCAAACCGTTTGTCATCCAAACAGATGCCAGTAACGTGGCCCTCAGAGTAGTTTTACTCCAAGGAGAAAGAGAGGAGGAGCACCCAATGGAATATGCAAGCAGTTTACTTTCATCCTCAGAGCAAAATTATTCTACCACTGAAAGAGAAGCTCTTGCAGTTGTATGGGCTCTTGAAAAATTTAGATTTTACATTGAAGGACAAACTATTAAACTCTCCTCTGATAACCAGCCATTAAAATAATTATTATCTTTGAAATCTCCCACTGGAAGACTTGCAAGGTGGGTTCTGCAGATTCAATCTTATGATCTAACTATCAACTACATTCCCGGAAGATCGAACTTTATTGCGGACTTAATGTCTAGATCCACGTCAAAACGAGAAATCAAACTGTTACATACCTGCTGTTTTTGTCGATTTTCCCACACGTTCTCCTGAAGAAGTTTGCCAAAAACAATTAAAGGATGACAAGCTTAAGGAAATAATTGAATGTTTTGAAAATAATGAAAGAAGTGTTAATTTTGCTTACTGGTTAGGAAGGGGATACTTCATGAATCAAGGAATTTTATTCTGGTTCTAACCTAATTCTGAAAGTGAAGAGGCCCAGTTAGTTATGCCAATTCATGAAAGACAAGAGATTTTGAAAATTAATCATGATGCACTGAATGCAGGTCATTATGGAGCCGATGGAACATTTGAAAAAATCTTCAAACGGTACTATTCGACAGGTATGCTTTCTTACATCAATGATTATGTAATGAATTGTACAGAATGCAATCGATTCAAACCAAAAGCCTTCCGGACTTTTACATACTCCTGTGTATTCTCAATGTTAAAATTTTACTTGGAACTGTTTACGGTATTTTCATCAAAACTAGGCCTACTTTATCTGTTTTAAATATTTTTTTGCTTAAGTGAATATTATGATTTCTTTTTCAGTTTAAGACTGCTTGATATTTATTGCATTAAGACTGCTTGATATTTTAATTATAATTATTTTGTGAACTGCAACATTACATATTATGGTTTGAAGTTGGTTTCTTAAATGACTATATTGTCTGTTTAATTAAACTATGTCAATAAAAATTATTGAAAACTTTTTGAAATATTATTTAGCACCTGATTTGACATAACCAATCATTAAAGAAAATTATGTAAACCAGCTGGAGTGATTGATGAGTTTTATTTTAATATTTCATACATTCTGAAAAGGAGTACTGTAACTTATCGATCATTTCATAAATGAGGCAAGAAAGTTATTTCAGATACTGGTTCATTGATTGATTTTTATCTAAATTAGAGCATGCTTATCTTTTTTCTGAAATTTAATCTCTTTTCGCTTTCATAGTTTTCCCTGAAAATAAGTTTTAAAGTTTCACACTTACTCACACGAAAATGCTCCGTCTTGGTTTTCTTGTATATTATGTTCCTTTTAGAGAATAAAAACATTAAAGTTTGTTGTATTAATCTAATAAGGATTAGCAGTATCTTTTTAACTGTATATTAAAACAAAGGTTACTGATTGCTTCTTTGTTATGCACCTTTATCAACTACTTTGAAATTCTTCCACATTTATTTAAAAGTTTTGTTCTAAATAGTTTGTAAAATGTTGCACCATATTTTTTATGAAACTTTTACAATGATCTTATATGAACAATATGATCATTGTTCAACATAATATATCATTTAATCAGACTGACTGTTACACATTTTATGCAGTATTATCTATTTCTTCTAAGCAGCTGGGGAGAAAAAGGAGTTTCCTACCAAGAAATATATTCTTGTATGCACCCAGTTATAAAACATTAAACTAGTGATATTATATCTTCTAGATATGTTTTCCTCCCTTGTTCTGAAGCACAGTAGTTGGCATTTTTCAGATTGCACTTTTTTAATTAAATAACTTTTTCTTCAAATTATAATGCATAGATAAAAAGACGTTTTTAAGTGCATAAATTTTTTTCAGGTGGTGATGTTTCTTCTCTTGGAAAATTGGATGGCTACAATATGTGGGATACATTATCTCTCAAGAAGCCATCTCCTCGGTCAGAAGTGCTGTTGAACATTGATCCCATCAACAGAGTATCTGCCCTTCGTGTGGGTAATTTCAAACTGATTCAAGGGACTGTTTACAATGGCAAATGGGATGGCTGGTATGGTCCTTCTGGTAGGGAGAATAAAAGTATACATGAAATTTTTGCTTTCCAACTTCCTGGATCCGAAATCGTGTGTAAGCCAAAACCTACCGATGCTTCCAGCAATTGCAAACCTGCCGAGAAACCCTGCTTATTTGATGTCATGGAAGATCCTTGTGAATATTACAATTTAGCTGATGATCACCCTGAGGTATTTTACTTTTTGTTTTCAATATTTATGTACCCACAGTATTTAGTCCAACATAATCAGTTGAAGCACTTCAAAAGCATAATCTTATTTTAGATTATGAACCAATAAACTTTTTACTTTTTTTTTTTATTTATAAATGAAATTAAAAATTAAATCTTCAAACAGGAATCCACAGTCAGTGACTTTTTTGTTTAATTGTGGTTTGTACTGCTTTATTCACTCTCTTTCATCAACTTATTTTTAAACAATTAATAAATCATGAAAATATGTTTAGTAGGTTGATGTAGAGTTTTGTAGCTTTTTTAAGATTAACTTTTTAGTAACAAAAAAGAAAGAAATGGAAAGCTATAATTCCAGCACAGAATTGTTTAAAATAATTTCACTTTTCATTGATTGATACTTTACTGTAAAATTCAAAAGTGTGGTTTTTTTTTTTTTTTTAAATTAGTAAACATACTACTCTTGCAAATATGGGCCTTATAATACTTTCATTTTTGTTGAAACATTTTGTGTTAAATAGCATTTTAGAAAAATCACCATAAGAAATTAGAATCAATAAACGAAATTCAGCTATTTCTTCAAATGTACTGCAAATCCAAATGTTTGTTTTATCCATTTTAGTTTCACTGTGTTTGAGTAAAGATTATGTAATGCTTGTAAAATTATACCTAGCATATTCAGATGCAGTTGGTTTTTTACTTTTTGTTTATAGTTTTGAATGTTATTCTGCATCTTTTGGGTATATTTGATTTGAACTTTTTTTTTTACATGAGAAGGAAAAATTTCAAAAATAAATGTTGAAATTAGTTTTTAGAAATCTCATTTTCAGAACAATTTTCATTTTTTCCCCTTTGTATTAAATTTAAATCTGATTATAATTATGTATGTACTTTTAGATTGTGAAAATGATGCTAAATAAGTTGTCTAAATATAATTCAACTGCAGTTCCACCTGGCAACAAACCAATGGATCCAAGGAGTAATCCAAAGTATCACAATTACCAATGGACTAATTGGATGGATTATGTTGAGAAGACCAATGATATGTAACTTTTTTTTAAAAAAGAATTTTAGTTTTATGTTTTATCTTTTCCTTAAAAAAATTAGTAATATACGTTTATTCTTAAATGTAGTATATTGTTCATAACTCTTAACTTTGATAGAAGTATCTGAATTTATAATAAATATCTATTTGCAAAGAAGTTCCCATTTCTTATTGGGATATTAGTGATTTTTTACTTTGAAATTTCATTGATTAGGGTAGATGAAGTGATACTTGTAAAAAAAAAATGAGTTGGAAGATTTGCTCACAATAACAGAAAAAATCTCGCAGAACATATATTGTGTTGGTACTGCTTTGAGTATTAAAGAACAATTTTTGTATTTGGGACATTTTGTGCAAAAATGAAATGACACATATATCCAACTTGGAGAGTGAAGACTATAAGTTTTATCAGTGGTTCTTGAATTGTTGTCTGTGGATCCCTGCAGGTTTCCAGCACCTATCTAGGAGGTTCATGGAGTCTCTCGTATAACATAAAAATTTCCCTCTTTTACATTCTCTGAAAGACCTCATGTAAAAACTGAAAAATGCACCATCTTAGACTAGATCACTAAATATCCAATGGAAAAACTACTGGAACATTATTTCAATCAAGAATATTGTCAGGAAGTGATGTTCAAAGTCTTGGGGGTCCACAATGTCATGTTGATACATGAAGGGGGCACAGCAATCGAAAGTTTAAGAACCACTGATTTATAGGGATAAATTTGATTTTAAATATGAAAATCTTCTTGGCATTTGAGAAGCAGGATCATAACTATTCAAATTTTGTATAATGCTATTGTTTATATTGTATAGATAATCAAAAAAAACTTGGGGGGGGCAGGTAGATAAATAAATTTTTAAATAAAGAAATATTTAGTTGCAATATATAATTATCTTATCATTTCTTGCTAATTATTTAGCTTTGCATATTGTTTTGATTTTAAGATTTCTTTTTACAATATAACTCTGCACTACACTGATCTAATAATAAATGTACAAACAAATATTTATTTGTATTCTAAAAATACAGTATTTTTAATTTAAGTATCTTATAATTATTATTTATTAAGATTATAGAATTCAAGTTTACAAGATTTTATGTCATGCCTTTTTAAAGCTTTATTAGTGTGTGTCAATAGTTTAAAACTTCACTTTTTCTGCATCTTTCCTAAGGTACTTTCTCAGAATGTTATTTCATACACATAATTTTAAAAAAAAAATTATATTTTATATATGTGTGTAAAGAATTATAAAAATTGTATTGTGAAATTCACTCGTGATTCATTATTATTTCTTCTCCCACACATTTATATTCTTTGATTGTTAATTTGATGTTTGAAAATTCTATTTTTCCTATGACAAAATACTTATAAGCATTTAAAGATGAGGGAAATTTATTTTCTGTGCAATTTTTATTGAAATCACTGGTGCCAAATATTGTTTTTTTAATGTTTTTATGATACTTTTGTAATTTAGTATATATATATGTATGTATTTGTTCTGAACTTATATATTTATTGTGTTGGATTTTCTTATAACAGGAAGAGGAATTTATTAAGTTGAACCAAAAAAAAGTCTAGTATAATCTTCTGTAGTTAATTGGATATATAATACTAGGGTAAAATGCCAAAGAAAGATTAAACAGCTCTTATTATTTGTATCTGAAATTTCAGTTTCTTTCAAGTTTTTATTTGTAAAAATTCACAAATTCTTTTCAACCAATATGAATAAAATAACTTTATTTACAAATGCTTTATTTCTTTATATAAATAATTTCATCATGATATGTGTAACACTCAATAAATAAAGTTTCACAATAATACTTTATTTGTAAAATACTCACAAAACATTGAATTAAAAAAATTTAATGAAAAGGCCATTTTTTTTTTTGTCATAGTTATGAAATTTTTAAATTTATGTGTTAATTGGCTCTTGTTTAGAATCATTAATTTTTTTTCTCAAAATGAAAAAAAATTTAGTGAGTGCTTGTGTATGTACTATTTAACTTCTGTAGTTGTAAGCATAAAGAAATACTATGTCAGGAGAGAGACAATTTATATGTTAATATGTATTTACTTTTAGTAGATCAATTTATAAAAATCACTAGCTGTTTTTTAAAACTGTTACATGCTAGAGATTTTTTTCTGTATTATGAAAAGAATAATAATGCACAAAATGAACTGGTGAATTGCATGCTGTTATTGATTATGTTTTTTTAGTTCAAATTGTTAATACTCTTATTTTATAATATAGAAGCTATAAAAACTCATATAAGGTTGAAAAATATCTACATCTCATTTTTTGCGTGGGCCAACAATAATAGCTGGATTAATTATCAGTTGTTTGCATTGTAATCACAAATAATACTTATTATATCAAAATATGAAGAAACAAACATAGTGAGTTCATTTAATAATTTTACAACCATATTTATGTTGTAATTAATGCATACTTAGTAATTAATGATGATATTTAATATGTCTAATAAATTAACTATTACTATATTAAAATTAACTATTACTATATTAACAATAAAAAATTTCATTCTCAATTCTAGTATCTATTTCTTTGTTTATAAATATAAATATTTTTCAAACAGCATTTTGTATTGATGTGTTGAAGTTTATATTATTAGAGGAATGGTACAGGACTTTTTTTTTTATTATCATATTGCACTATTCTAATCTCATTTCTTTGTTTATAAAACTAGAAATTTATTTTGTACCTTCCGAATAAAAATATTTCGAATGTCTATCTTTTTTTATAAAAAGGGAAGATACCATTATAATGCACAACAGTAATTATTCATGAAATAAAAATCTTTTACATTAAATGTCCTGAATTTAAATGCCAGCATCATGCAAACACTCATGTCTGGAGAAGCTCTTTGAAGTCTTCACTCACACATTTGGAAAGTACCAAAATAAATACTCCCAGATGCTGTTTTTATCTTCTTTCCTCAGTTATAACATTAATATAACCCCTCTGTACTGATAGCTTCCTTTTTGAAAGTCTTCAATTGAAATCTCCTTGAATAATTATCATCCTATTCTAATGAGAGCTGGTCATCCATTCTGCAATGTTGTATTCAACAGAGACGAGACATTTGCAATCACCGTCCAGTTGCTGCTGAGGGAGGAAGAGGAGACTGCCTCTGCATAGGAGCTGTTAGCCCATGTGGGAAAAGTCTGTAGGTTAAAGAGTGCCACACCCAAGGTCTGAATCATGAAAAGTTCCACTATGCAGCAAAGGACTTTTAGGATGAGACCCGGTTTCATCTAAAAAAGAAAGATTTAAAATCAAAATTTGTAGATGGAGAAATAAATTCAAAATTTTAAGATCCAGAATCCTTAAAATCATTATAAAACAATAGGGATTACTATGAGATAAATCAAATTATAAAGGAAGGGTCTTTAAGTACTCTTGACGTGGGCCTCACAGTAGATATAGTGGACTGAAATTCTGCTTCCACTCTAGGCTGTCATTTAAAATGGGGGTTCACCAGTTCAGGTGTGACTTCAAAAGAAATGTTAATGCTGCATTTGCTAAGTACAGTTAGGAAGTGACAGATTTAATTTCTTAAACGTATATGTTGCCCTTTAAATTGGAAACTGGTGCATTTCTATAAAAACATAAAATAAGCTAATAGTTGAAGATTCATCAATTTTAATTCTAAATAAGTGTTAATATGCATTGAATTCAGCTGATTTTCCAACACACAAATTAATAGAGATATCTAAGTTTGGAAAGAAAGGTTCTTATTTATATGTTATTTGACTCTTCACTGCTATTAAAAATTTTAAAGCAGCCTTTACATCATTTTATTAAATCACTACACTAATTAATGTTTGTCTATAATTTTAAGTTGCAAGTCTTCATATATATAAAACAGGTTAAGCTAATAATGCCAAATTAAAAATGTTATTCCCTTTTCCTTGAAAGAATGTAGCAGCCTTCTAACTGTCGCTATTTTACTGCTACATTTCTGCTATAATATACTGATACATTAAAACTTGGAAAGGGGTGCACAACGAGTTTTAAACTCACATGTTAATATTTCTTATGAATTTTTATTGAAAAGAATCTGCTATATATATGTGTGTGTGTGTTATAAAAAAAGGGACAATAAAATCACACCCTTGTAAATTAAAAAAACAAATAGATTATTATAAAAATGCCAGCTTTACAATTTAAAAAAAAGATTAAAGGGTTTTAATATAAAAATATATACTTTTATTTTTGAAATTTCCCTCTCTCCCTCTTCAGATGTTATTTTTATAAATTCGAATGTGACATCGGTAGTAAAATTATCTGTGAAATGGGAATTGTAGCAATAGCTACTCTAAAAAGTCAAAAAGCCTTGCACATGCAGTTGATTCAAACTTTTAACACCAGATTTTTTTTTCCCCTTGAAGGGGAGCGAGAGAGAATCATACTTAAAAACAAGGGGAAAGGGTACATTGAGGAAAAAAAATTTGAGATACATTGCTTTATAAAAAAAAACTAGTTTATGAAAATAGGAATATTGATCATACTTACCATGTCAAATGTCTTCATGGTGCTGGCATCGAACACGATGGCGTTGGATGGGTTGCCTACAGGCAGAATCATGGCAAAGGAACAACCAATCGTTACTGGTAACATCAGGAAGAAAGGGTGCACCTTAACGGCTTCAGCCTGAAAATCCGTATATGTATTTATGGCTATGTTTTTAAAAATTTTAATGAACAGACTTTTTAGTAACCGGAATATTACTTTTTTCGAATTAATATCGAATCTAATACCGCAAAATCCACGCGTCATTCTTACTCCCCCAATTCATCATTCTAATTCATTCATATACTAGGATTTGAAAAAATATATATATTTCAGTTTTTGAATGCTTGTTTCAGAAAATTCGGATACGTCAGAATTTCACTTTTGTCTTGTATCTTGTAAAACTTGGCCCAGTGGAAAAAGCTAAATTCTGTTGAATCATAATTGGCAGGAGCCAACGAGTTATATTTGTGACTTGTAAACTTCCTATTATAGCGATGTGTGGGAACTTGAATCCTCGAACTTGTTGTTTCTATACCACCTGATCGAGACCCTCGAAATTCATCGGGGCAAGGGGCTAGTTTTACGTCTATCTTTGAACGCAGGTGACGATACAATTGAGCTCGTTTTTCCTCTTGAATTTTGAGGGAGGACCCAGAGGTTCCACGAGTCACAGTAAAAATTCAAACAGAAAATTATAAATGTGTATGCAACATGAATTTGTGTTCTCCATGAAGCACAATTATCTAAAGTTCATCCCAGTCATTAAAACTGAAAATTATAATAGTTTTATTTTGCAATACTTTTTTTTAACTATTATTATAATAAAAGAATATTAAAACGTTTTTTTCTTTTTATAAACTACCTGTTAGTTAGGAATATTTTATTGTTTCTGGGTTCCACGAAATAATTTCAAACTCTTTAGTTCTACTGAAAACAATTTTACATCTGAGGAGGTGCACCAAATCATCAGAGCTGAGTTAAATCCGAGAGAAATTCAACAAAAAAGATGAGAATCGCGTGCTTGTGTTTCGAGTGAGATTTCTCAATGGGATAAAGGGGAAAAAAGCAAATTCTCTTCAAGTGTCTTCGAGGAAGAGAAATATACTTTTAAAACATCTTCCAAATGAAATTCACCAGCTTTTGAAAGAGCAGAATCTGAAATTGGGAGAGAAAGAACAATTATATGGGAGGAAACAAAAATTTGTTCTACTCTTAAACTATTCGAAAACTCCCGGCATTTGGTTTTAGAAGTGAATCCAACTTGTCGAAAGCTGTGTCTAAAAATCAACTTCCTTAGAGTAAACTAGAACGCGTTTGCAAAATCGAGGACTTCCTAGCCATTAACCGCTGCCTTGGACATTATCATAAGGCTGCTGACTGTGAAAATGGCTTGTGCTATTTAAAATATCCTGGAGAACACAAAGGTAGTGAATGCAATATCTCTACTCAGGTTTACGTTAATTGTATAGGATTAAAAAGAAAACAAGAGACCCAAATAAAAAAGTTGATGAAAATCACAAACTTTATTCCAGCTGCTATAAATGTTATCAATTTATGGTGAAACTTATTGCATCTCAAATTATGAATAGTTTTTTTTTTTTTATCTCAACCGCATTTACGTATTTTGCAACTTAATTTGCCTAAATCAAAAAGTGGGTTACAGCAAGTGGGTTGAAGCTCGAAGTATTGATGTCGCGTTTGTACAAGAACCTCATTAGTACAAGGGAACGCTTCCTGTATTTCCTTCGTCTTACAGAGTTTTCTTCGGTCATTCTTTTGATATAATTAAAGCAGCCATTATTGTCAGAAATAGAAATATTTCAACCTTTCTGGATCTAAATTACCTTGATTATAATATGGTTGTTTCTAATGCCACCTGTTTGACGGTGTCAGATCGAGGCTCACGAAATTCATCGTGGGGAGGGGCTAGGTGTACGCCTGTCGTTAGCTTTGGGCACCGTGCAGGTGACAGTACAATTTGGATCGGTTCATACACGATATATGGCGACACCACCCTATCTCCACCTCCACAATTTAGACATGGAGCTGGAGGGGAGGGAAATATTATCCAGCCCTCTGTACCCGTGGTTGCTGCTACGACCGCCCACAAGACTTTCGGACCCATTGATTTAACGAGCACGTACTCTGTGTGTACTCGGAGGGTATTTGGTGACATCGAACCCATGCCTTTCGGTCTGGCGTCCGATGCTCTAACCACTAGGCTACCCACGCCCCCTAAGAAATATGCGTAACGATATTTATTATCGTTTTATAGTGGTGATTGTCAGTGGCATAACGGAGAACATTTGCCCCCCCCCCTCCCCCTCCGAAAAGTCAGGTTTTGGGCACCCCAAGTTGGATTATACAAAGGATAGGTATTTGGAAGCAGTCAGGCTTTGAGTCCCCTAGAATCATGCCCCCCCTACCCGCGATGCGGGGGGGGGGTACGTTACGGCACTTGTGGCAGTGCGTTTAAACATTAATAAAGTATCTTATTTGTTTGTATCCTACTATTTCGAACCCTCCAATACTTTAAAACTTTTAAGCTCAAGAATATTGATTTTGATTTACCAAATTGCTTCCAAGATGCCCATAAACAGATTGATCTGGTCTACGGACACCAATAGCAAATCTGAAACATGGTTCAGTCCCCTTTCCAACTCTAGAAGTACCAAACTCACCGAATTTATTAGTGCCCATAACCTCTTTGTCGTAAATGAAGATTGCGGTTCTCAAGGATCTAGCTACATTGATGAAACTACATTTGGAACTGACTTATTGAAAGGTGTTTCTTGTTGGCATTTGTCTACTTATGATTTCTCTCTCCGACCATTCCATAAAGCAATTGAATTTAATATTGTTCTAAATTCGAATTCTCTAACAAAAGATGGCAACTATTGTATCTTTAATCTGAAAAAAGTGAACTGAAAACTCTTTTATGGCACATCGAAATACTTTCTGTCAAGAATTAGTAATCGAATCGACTCCTGCTAAAATTCAGAATCCTTACATGATATCGCTGATGAGCTCATTTCTATTTTTCAAAAATCTTGTAAAATGTCCATCCCAATTAAAAAGCAAGGGATGCACAGAGTTCCTTGATGGACAACAGAAATTTGTTGCATGAGAAAGCACGTTGATACTGCAAGACCAAGATTCCAGATAAGAAAAATATCATTTTAAAAGAAATTTATAAAAGTAAATACCAAAAATCAGAACTAAATATAATTTAAAACTTTTGGATGCCAAATTAAGTTCATGGAAGGAATTTTTGGATGAAAATGTGTGGAAAAAAATTTATATACAGGGTGTCCAGCCTTAATGTGACCCAATTGCTAATTCCCGAACCGTTCAGTTTAGATATGCACTTCCAATTTGAAAAATGTTTTAAAACGGGTAAAGAATGTTTTTACGTACCTTTCGAACCAAAAACCCATTTACAAAAAAATTACAAAATTTAATTTTTTATACGGTCCCCAGGTCCTATCACTTATATTTAGGAAAAGATGCAGTACACAAAAACAAAGTAAACACAAAAAGTTTCATTTTATTACGATAAAAACTGGCTGAGTTATGGAACTTTAAAAATCATACATTTTATCCATTTTCTCATCAATTTTTAAGATGCTAAATAAGGGGCCGTCTCCAAAGTGAAATTAGTTGAACTCTGCCATAAAACTTTTGAGCTTGCACGTCACTTTTATATTATTCGTTTTTAAATTTAAAATCATACGTTAACAATACAATAATTGAGTACTTAAAAAATAAAATTTATTCTGTGTACGTGTAAAATATAGAAAAAATAAAATATTTTGGACGAAGAAAACATTTCAAAAGCAGTTCCAAAAAAAATAGTCTTATATGCTGCGGCTTCAGTTTGATTCTGCGTTTTTGCTGATCATTACAAACGTTAAAAATCTGTTGTGCAGTCGCTTGCAATTCCATACAGTCGTATTCTAATATTACGAATTCTAGTACAGGAGAACGAAATGTATACAAATGAAGAATACAGTGAAATGGTACTGTTTTATGGATAGTGTATTCGAAATAAGAGAGAAGCGGCAAGACTTTATGCCATTAAATTTCCCACTCGAAGATATCCATCTTATTGTCCAATTGCCCGAGGGAGTTGTCACAGACATATTCCCTTGTCTCGCACCACACCTCGTGCCTTCAAAATTATGTAGGTTAATTTGGTCTTTCTGATATAATAAAGCCGCTGATTCGTGGCTGGCGCATCATTTCACATTAAGCTATAATTTGAACTGCAAATCCTGTATTCTTTTGCTGCTATTTGTTAAAACAAGCTGTTTCAATTTTTTCGGTACAAGTTGTATTTCTTTGATTTAATTTTTATTGTTTGCCACACAGCAATACAAATTGTCAATCTATGATGTTTACTACAATGTTTTAAAAAACTATGGTGTTTTTCTCTTGCTCTTTCTGTAGATAGTGAATTACTGTTCTCTAAACTCAATTTATATACGACCCCCTTTTATGAGCAACTCGGATGTTTCAAATTTATGTAGGCATAACTCGGTCAGTTTTTATCGTAATAAAATGAAACTTTTTGCCTTTACTTTGTTTTTGTGTACTGCATCTTTTCCTAAATATGAGTGATAAGACCTGGGGACCGTATAAAAATTAAATTTTTGTAAATGGGTTTTTTGGTTTGAAAAGCACGTAGAAACATTCTTTACCTTTTTAAAAACATTTTTCAAATTGGAAGTGCATATCTAAACCTAACGATTCTGGAATTAGCTATTGGGTCACATTAAGGCTGAACACCCTGTATATATACCTATGGAGTCAACAGCAGTTTCAGAAAAGAGTTGAACTCACTGGAATTGCTGTTCCATGTGGAACTGTGACTAATTCTTTTGAAGAGATAATGAGGTTCTCTTCCATTCTTTTCCTGATGATTGTGAGAATGATTATGATGTTTCTTACAAGGAAATACGAAATGACGCTATTATCAATAACAACGTAACGAGTAACCCACCTTATACCCTCCATGAAACTGATGCTGTTATAAATAAAGGGAAGTTAAAAAAAGAAATCTGGCCCTGACTCTATTCCTAACGAAATTGTCAAGAAATTCCATATAATGCACCCTGATCTTTTCCTAAAAGTTTTTAACTTACGTCTTCGTCTCCAAACTTTTCCTCGCTGTTGGAAAAAGCCAGAATTATATATCCTGATTTCCAAAATTAACGATGTCCATATCCTTAATTTAGATAACTTAAGGTATATCAGTTTACTGTCAACTATGGGTAATGTTTTGAAAAACTCATTATCAACATAGTGGCCTGGCGTTTACGCCAAGATAAATATTTCAATAAAAACCAATTTGGTTTTATGCCTCAAAAATATACAGAGGACGCCTAGATGAAACAATAAAATTATTTTAAAAGGAAAAAGAAGAAACTTTCATAAAATCCGGGTTTTCTTGGATATTATGGGTGCTTTTGATAATGCTTGGTGACCTGGTATTCTGAGTCTTTTAAAAAGATCAAACATCCCTAAAACTTATTTGCCATAACTTTCAGCTTCTTCAAGGATGTTACTTTATCTTTAGGTTATTCCTCAAAAGAGAGATTTCTGAACAAGGAATGTCCTCAGGGATCCGTTTCTGGACCTTTTCTCTGAAACATCATTATAAATGATGGAAAACTTTTGGCTTTCCCTTCTTGTGAAATGGTTATTTTTGCCGATGACTTACTTCTTTGTTTCCAGGAAATGTCTTTTCATGATATAAGCAGACATGCGCAACTTACCCTTGACTTTGTATCAACCTGGGCAAAGAATTATAAATTCGAGTATAATGCTGTCAAGTCAAAAGTTATGATCTTGGAGAAGAGAGAAAACAACGCCCTCACTAGCAACCTCACCTTTAATAGGATTTTTCTTTATTGTGTGAAGGAACTAAAATATCTTGGTATTGTTCTTGACAGCAAATTCTGTTAAAAACAACATATTTCGCATCTTTCAAATAAATGTGAAAAATATTATGCTAGGGCTTAATAGAGTTGCCAGAAATAGCTTTGGGCTCAAGTCCAATGTCTCTTTTCTCATTTATAAACAGGGAATTGTTTCATTTATCTGTTATGGTTCACGAATCCGGGGGTGTGCCTTGAGGAAGAAAATTAATTGTCGGCTCTTGCGAAAAATTCAGTGAAGAATACTTTTCCGAGTTATTTCTGGATATCTAACGATATCCTATGAAGCTGTGTTTGCTATTTCGGGCTTTCCACCTATTGACATCTTTATAATCAGAAATAATGAATTCAAGATTGCAACGAAGAACTGTACCAATAAGTCTAGATGGTTCCCTGCGATTTTCTGAGCTCCTTTATCCTTTTGAACGACTTCCCCTTAAATTAGTTAAGTACCGCAAAAATATTGAAGACAACTTTCCTGTTGTTTGCCTTACAGATGGTAGCAAAATTATCAGTAAAGTTGGCCTTGCATTTGTTATCTTCCAAGATTTTATTGAAATTGAAACTCGCCAATTTAGAATAAGAGATGAATGTAGTGTGTTTCAGGCTGAATTACTTTGCATAACTCAAGTAGTCTCTTGGATCTGTAATAATGAAAACCTTTCATCAAATTTCTTAAATTTGCAGCAATTCTTTTTCATCTTTATATGCCTTAAATAACATTATTTCACATAATCGATTGTTGAAACGGAAATTAATCTCAATTTTCTTCGAAGCAGAGGTGTATAATTTTCTTTTCTTTTGTTCGAGGTCATACGGGAATCTATGGCAATGAACGTGCTGACTGATTCGTAAAAGAAACGACAAAATTAAGTAATTTGATTCCTTCGAGCATTCCGAAATCATATAAAAATGTTTTTTTGGAAAAATTTATTTCCGAGAGGAATATAACTTATATCAAATTATACGCATTTCACCAAAGAATTTATTTCTTCTATTCAGAGACGTTTGAAGGCTAAGCACTTTCACACACATCCTAATTTTAAACTTACCCAGTTTCTAACTAGGCATGGAAACTTTAAAGCCTATTTGAAACGCTTCAACTTGTCGCCTACTAACCAGTGTTCTTGCTCCAGTGACACAGTCCAGGATGTCAAGCATCTGATATTTTCTTGCACTAAATTTCCCTTCCGAAAGACGTACTCATACGAATTGATTACAAAAGAACAATATAGAGTGGCCTCCTCCTTTCTCTGTCTTTGTTCAGAGCAAATCTTCTTTTGCATCGTTTTGTGCATACATTAATAGCATCTATTCCCGCATTATTTAGATTGTTTTGTGTGTGTGTGTGTGTTGGCTAACATTTACTGTACGAGTATGTATATGTGTGTATTTGCATATATCTACATATATAAAGGAGAAAAGCGACTGACTGACTAATCACGATATCTCCGGAACTATTCAACCTACAGACTTGAAATTTGCTAGACATGTTCCTTTCATGGAGAAGAGATCCGTCAAGAACGGATTTTGCGAAATTCGAAGGGGCATTATAAATAATTATTTCCATTTTTAAGCTACCCGACGCACAATTTTGAAATTGGGTAAGCAGATTCCTTTCATCCGCTACAAAATGAGTGATGAAAATCAACCCCCAAGTGGCATTGCGAGGGCTTAGGGGGCGTTATAGTAATTATTTCCATTTTTAAACTACACTGCTGGCCACCGTAAATGCAACACCAAAAAAGTCAAGAGATAGCACAAAAAAATTTATTTTGTAGATAACATGTTGACCAAGTATCAAATGATTAAATTTATAGACTTCTGTGAAGTGTGGTTCCTGCCAGAATCGTAGCCAGAGTAGCCACCATTGTTGGAGATCACCGCTGCCACACGTCTCGGCATTGATTCAGAGAGACTTTTGATGTGTTCTTGTGGTGCAGCAGACCAAGCAGCTTCCACACGTTGCGAAAGTTGATCTGGTGTGGCATCTGGGGGTGTAATCTGGGTCAATCGTTGAGCAACCATGGACCACATGTTTTCTATCGGCGAAAGATCCGGGGAGCGAGCCGGCCAGGGAAGCAATTCAATCTGGTGATTGACGAAGAACCTTTGGACAATGCGTGCCACGTGTGGTCGCGCATTATCCTGTTGAAATAAGGCTGTGGTCAAGCCCTGAAGGTAAGGAAGGACAACTGGCTCCAACACATCGGAGATGTAGCGCTGGGTGTTTAAAGTACCGGCAATGCGTACTAGAGGAGTGCGAGAGTGATATCCAATACCGCCCCATACCATAATATCCGGTGCAGGACCAGTGTGGTGGTGCATAACACAGCTGTTCAGCATCCTCTCTCCACGGTGTCTCCAGACACGAATCCGACCATCGTGGTGTTGCAGACAGATGCGTAACTCGTCAGTAAAGACAACTTCATTCCATTATGCCGCCCACATCCCTGTTTCATCGCACCATTGGCGGCGGAGACATCTGTGGTTTTGCGTCAAGGGTAGACCAAGTAATGGACGTCTTGCGAACAGACCACTCTGCTGTAAACGGCGTCGAATGGTACGCGCAGACACTGAATGATGCGTTACAGACTCAATATTCTGTGCTATGGTTCGTGATGTGACTGAGTGATCCGTCACTGCCATGTGCACAATTTGCCTGTCCTCACGTGAAATGGTGCACTGAGGTGGATGCGATCGACCACGTCGGTCCGTCGTACCCTCCTGCATCCAAAGGTCACATATTCGCATTACAGTTGTTTGGTTTTATCCAACACGACTACCGATTTGCCTGAAAGGTAATCCACAATCTCGGTAGGCCACTATCTTTCCTCTGTCTAACTCGGATACTTGATCAAAAGCTGATCGCTGTTTTCTACGAGACATAACTGATCGTTTTTTGAAAAAACCATAAGAAAAACACAATTGCCGAACTTGAAATCGTCAAAATCTCCAAGCCTTAAATAGCGCTTTGAGGTAGCGCCACAGGCGTGCGTGATGTGTGTCTGCGCTGATCATTTGCATATCTCACCTCCACTAATGCATGTTGTATATTTCATGTTATTTGCGTGCTTCCTTCAGGGTGTTGCATTTACGGTGGCCAGCAGTGTATAAACTCAGTCTTTAAATTTGATAAATAGATTCCTTTCATAGAGTAGAGATCAGCTACAAGATGGGTTTTGTGAAAGCACTCCCTAAGTGGCGTTGTGGGGGATTAAGGGGTGTAATGGATACATATTTCCGTTGTTAAACTACTTGAAAATTGTTAACTGCTTGAAAATTGGTAGGCATGTTTCTTTCATGGAGTAAATTTCCGTTACAAAATGGGTTTGGGGAAAATTGACCCCCAAGTGTTGTTGCGGGGTGTTAAGGGGAGGTCTAAATAATTATTTCCATTTTTAAACTACTGGATGTACAGTCTTGAAATTTGGTAAGTAGATTCTTTTCGCAGAGTAGTGAACCGCTACAAAATGGGTTTCGCGAAAATCAACCCCAAAGTTTCATTTCGGGGGGATTAAGAGGCGTAATAAATAAATATTTCCATTTTTAAACTATTAGATCTACCTGCTTGAAAATTGGTAGGCCTGTTCCTTTCACGGAATAGAGTTCTTCTAACAAAGAGTAAAACGGAAATCGACCCCCAAGGAGGGTTGCAAGGGGAGTCATAGAAAAAAATTCCTGTTTTTGAATTGTTTGAACCACATACTTGAAATTGGTTAAGCATGTTGTTTTGTTGAATAGGGATCCACTAGGAATGTATTTGAGGGAAATCAACTCCTGGGAGAGCAAGGGGTTACTGAGGCGTATTGACAAAAAAAAGTCCTTTTTTTTAACAGCAAGGACTACAACAATGGAATTTAGTTTGCATTTTTCTTTTGTTGAATTGAAATCCGCTAAGAACGGTTACTTTGGAGAACGACTCTCAACGAGATTACGGGGGGTATTGATAGTAAAAATTTCGTTTTTGCTCTATTAGATTTAGACTTGAAATTTGACTTGTATGTTTATTTTACGGAGTAGAGATCCACCGAAAATTGGTTTTGAGGAAATCCACTTGGTTATTGGGTTACGAAAGTGCAAACATCATTCTGTACTTCAATTTTGGAGATTATTAGAAAATTCAAATTAGAAGTTCTGTCCTTTTTTTTTTTTATCAAGAGGTGAGAGTTACAGGTATAAATATATTTTTCAATACAATCGAATTCTTAATGCTAGATTTAGATATCAATAATTTATGTATGTATATATACATGTTTGTGTGTATATGTATATATGTTTGTGTGTATATGTATATAAGTATTTGTGTATGTATGCTTTTTATGTATTTGTATTTTGAAAATCTTATTATGATCCCACACTTTTCCAAACCTTCCTCATTGTATAATTTTAGTTACTGAATGTCTCCATTTGCGTGAGAGCAATCTTGTATTTTGTTCTGATTTATTGTACTTCCATCCATTTTGTGCCCGCTTCCTTCTACCTGGAGCTTCCTACCACTATTAATCGAGCATTCACTTACGTTTGTAAGCCTTGTGTTATACTTGTCGGCACACAAGGAGTCTACCAAGAGTCTCAACAAAAAAAAAAACTCTTTAGTACAATGTTATCCAAAAATAAATGGCTCCCTAATGGAAAATGCATCTTTTTCATTGGTGGAAAAAAACACTTATTGTAGAAACACCTACAAGAAGGAACAAATGATCGCTATATATACAGTTCAAGGTTAAAAGCTACTAAAATTTAAGTTACAAATTCGTGTGTACTACATAGGATTTCGCACGCAGCTGTAAACATTGTAATGCCATTCTGAACAATGCACTTAAGTGATAAATGTTTCTCAGAATAAGAGGCTACACAAAAACAAATTAAATGCAGAAAAGAAAATGCAACAGCAGATAACTTCAATAAACCTAGACTTCGACAATGTGTGCAGAAAATGCAAGCACGTATCCCAGTTACTAAATATAATGCATGACTAGGAGGATAACCAATTAATATTACTAATGAGCAAATCATATTAAAACTTTTTAATAATAAATGTAATGCTTTATATATATGTGTGTGTGTGTATATATATATATATATAACTGTCTTTACACAAAGTCCCTATAACATGTATATCTATACTTAGGGTTTTATTTTAAGACTAGCTGACCCGGCCCGGCGTTGCACGGGCTTTTACCGAGGGTATAACTTAATCCCCCATGTTAATTTCCTCCTTTCTTTCTGACGCCGGCACTTTTGTGAGGGTGTGACGCGTATGATGTGAGTGCAAGGCCCATGAGTGCGTATCAATGGTTTTCTCGTTTAACATTTTCCTTTCTCTTCACAAAATCAGCATTTCCAATATAATTTTTCGAAATTACTTTTACTTCTTTGTTTCTTTCCTCTTTGCTTAGCCCGGCGTTGCACGGGCTTTTACCGAGTGAATAACTTAATCCCTATGGGAATTTCCTGTTTCCCTCAGGACGATAGCACTTATGTGTGTGTATGCGGAATATGAGTGATTTCTTTAACTATGTCATTAAAACTCCCCTTTTCAAAATTTGTTCTTGCGTTGATGTGGTGTGGTAATTAAGAGAGATGGGTGAAAGCTCAGGTGTCGTCCTCGTCACTTGACCATGGTTGAAAATTTCGAGGTCCGTCGCCAAAAAACCCTCGAATAGGCGAACAGTGCGAATTTATAAATCACTCACTCACTTTTCAATTCTTTCGTTGCAAATTTTTAGTTCCGGAAACGAAAATGTAGCCTTTTAAAAAATAGTTGTATGTTGAAAAAAGACAGAAAAGTAGAAATTTTTCAAATTACAATATTTCACTACTATTTTAAATCTTGAAGTAAAATTGTAAGGATTTTTTGAAATGTTCAACACACGGGAAAAAAATTTAATGCAATTATCTTTATAAAAGAAGAAATTATTAATTATTAAGTATTTTGAGTGTTTTATTAAAGTTTGTTCAAAAAAGTTTTTGGCTTTTTATTTTTTAAATCACTGATACTAAAAGTTTTAAAAATAATTTGTATTTAAACGCAACGATATTGATTCATTTCACAGTATAAAATTCAAAAAGAAAATAATACTATGTGATAAAAATATATTTAAGAATATTTCCTTCTATTTTTTTCTTATATTCTACTGTTCTTCAATAAATCAATCTTTAAGTATAAAAAAAACTGTGGGTTGTGATGCGCAATATGAATGAGCGTCCCGTGCAGTGGCTTAACGTACATCCCCGTGTTGAGTTAAAATTTTGAGTATTTTTTAAAAAAAATCGTAGAAAAAAAAGTTTTTAGCATTTTATTTTTTAAACGACTGATTTAAAAAGAAAAAAGCATATCATTATTTAATAAAAAATATCGTTTTAATAACACGAAAATAAATTCATACGCAATGATTTAGAAAAATATTTTCATAAAAACGCATCAGTTTGAACACATTTTTAAAAAAAATCTTAAAAAACAGAAAATATCATTATTTTGCAAAAAAAAATTATACCGTATCCTGGCGAAAGAAATGATCTTTCCGATTCCGTAATTATTTTTTGTCTGATTTAAAAAACAAAAATCGGATGACTGTTTAAATAACGTCCAGAGGACCGAAAACTTTCACCCTCTGTTGCAATATCTGCTTCCACAGACACATGAGCATCCCTTACGGGAATCTGGCAACGTTTTTCCCGGATTCTTCACATTTCCGGCAATAAAAAAATTATGGAGTGATTAATTGAAATAAAAACCATCCTATGTTTTAAGTTGGAGGAAATGACACACAGTATGCAAAATTATATTATGATCGGTTGAGTAGTTTCGGAGTCAATCGCGGACAAGCACTGTGACACGTATATTTTATATATAAAGATATAAGCTTCTAAGTGTGTATGAAATGAGGTTTCTCCTAAACAACGAAGGTTCTAAGGGTTCCGCTAATCAAAGAAGTTTGAAGACCACTGTCCTAGGTGATGATCAAATACCGTTCACCCTCTTCCCCCTACCTATCGAAAGAATTTGCAGTTCGACGAATATTTAGAGTGCCCCCCATGCCGCACTATGCATTTACAAGCATCCATGCCTTCTCCGGGATTCGAACCCAGACCGTACGACCCAGCAGTCGTAACCATAAAACCGGATAAGCGGAACTTGGATCAGTCAACTTCAGTGACTTTTTTGAAACACGAATTGAATGGCAATCAGCCGCATACCTTGGAGAGAGACGACAGCAACTGATTTGAAAATCTTCTATTGGCAAGGGAATGAGGCTCTTCACCAACAATATAAAATATAAATGGAATAATAACGTAATAGAAACTTTTTTTAATCTTACCTAACTTCATTTCCGGGAAGTTGGATAAACAGATTTGTAGAGCTTGGGTATAACTTTTACTGTTTCATTCTGATTGCATCTTGTTCTGATTGCGTACATTATACTACTATGCAAAGAGTATGAAAAACTTTACGATATTTTAATCGGAATTTATTAAATTTATAGCGTTGATAAACATAATAATAAATAGTTTTTGAACATTTTTTTTAAAATTCTTGATAATTTGTATTATATCAAAGAATTGACAACCCTTCCGTGAAAACGAAAATTTTACTTTTGCTAATTAATGCTATAATATTGTGCAAGATGATGAATAAAAAGATACGGATTTGGGTTGTGATTAATTTCATTAAAAAAAAAGGTGAAAAGGCATTTTCTTCCTTACTTTGTCTTTCTCCAAAATCTTTTCTTGATTTAAATTTTGTTTTTATCAGTAAATATATTATGTTTTATAAACTAAGAGAAATATTTAAATGAAAGCTAAACTGTTTCCTTTCCAACATTTATTAGATGAATATAAATATTTAAAAACTGTACACTCTAAGCGGACATTTTAAAAAAAAAAAATGTTTGCAAACAGTACAAAAGCTGTTTACAAACAAATTTGAAAAAAGGAAACATTCTTCCACACTTGACTTTTTTTTAGCTTAGATGCGAATGTGAGCGTAAATAAATTTGTACGTTCTTTCTTCTGTAAAGCTGTTTTAGATCCAACTGCTGAACCATTAAAGGAAGGATTAATTGAAACTCGTTGATTAATTTATGTTTTTTCTTGATAATATTCAATTTACACCTTATAAAACACACATCTGAGTGCAACCAATGTGTCTTTCGTGGAATTTCGTACCTATTCAGTTTACAAATGTGCATTGTAACACAGTCCTTCTCAAAACTTTTAATATTTGATACCCAATTTTCAATCATAATTTTCGTCGCCTCCATAAACAATGTATTAATTCAATAATAATGTTCTTTGACGCAAAAGTTACAATATGACTTTCATTACAAACCATACAAATTATCAAGATAAGTATTAAATTTGTTTTTACAAGCTCATAGGGTCACTTGTAATTATTACACTTGTACTTAACTTAGTATTGATAAATTAAGATAAATTAATGTTCAAATATATCGTGCAGTACTGGTACATTTATACAAGTTTATTATATCAGTGCAAATGTGTATTTTATTTTTTCAGAATGTATTTAGTGTTTCTCTTCTTCTGTAAATTAATAATTTAAAAAAAAAAAAATCTTTTATTTTCAACTTTGTGATATGCTCGCCCCCCCCCAGTAGGATTATCAGGCTCACCTAGGAGGGCGCACCCCACAGTTGCAGAAACGTTGGTGGTAACGGATATGTCGGTACCTGGATTTAATTTAAATTGCATTTTAACTTCCAAAACACAACACACAAGAGCCAGTGATGCTGGATCTCGTAATTTTGCTTAGCGATCAAATGACGGGGCAGCACCTGAGTTAATACCCCAAATTTCTACACCAATCCACACAGTTTTAGGCTCCCTGTACACGCCAGTTCTTAAATATCATCAGGTCTCGAACCCAAGAGTCGACAATGTGGATTGTGTTAGCTGAGGGCCTTAAAACTGAAATGACATTTTTTTACGCAATACAAATCTATTCTGTCTTAAAACTTTACTCCTTTAGTGTTTACTGGAATCAATGAAGATGGCTGAATTGGTGAGCAAGCAAGTGGTGTCTTTCTGAACATTAAATATAACTGGCTCCCTGGATGAGATAAGGTGTTATGAAATTTTGACTACTTAAAAGGTACTCTACTTTGAAATTAATTGAATAAAATTCAAATGTTTTAATAAAAAAAAGTCTTACCATTTCACTGACCACGGGCAACATGATGGTGGCCATGGACATGTTGCTGATGACTTCTGTTAAAATGGAGGCCATAAAAGTCAAGATGATGCAGATGACGGCGGGGGACAGGAAATTTAAATAAGATAATTGGGAGCTCAGCCATACAGACAGGTGGGATTTCTGAAAAATGAAACAGTAAACTTGGTCTTCTTTTTATATAATTCTGAAGCACTCATTTTAAATTCAGTTTTTCTATTGTATTTCTGTATACGATTTCTCTGTGTTGTACTTATTTGCACTGTCTTTTAATAGTGCCGTGCCTGAAAAGCAAACGAGTGCAAGACAACTTACTTTGGCGGCGTCTGCCACGACGAACCCGCTTCCTAACAGCAATAACACGCCCCAGGGTATCTTCTTTTGGGCGGTGCGCCAGTTGAGAAGGGGTGGGCTGTGTTCCGTGAGGGATGGTTTGGACGGAATGATGAAGAGCAGCAAACACACTCCCACCGCGGGGGTGGCGTCGCGGATGTTTCTGCAACAAAAGCCAAAATATTTCTTAAAAACTGAAATACTGAGTTAATAAAATGTTTGTTTTTCAGCGTTTATCTATAGAAGTAATCAATGCACACGCGTGATCATGGAAGTGAAGGTTTCCTTTTTCTTTTAGAACTTTCAACACGAGAGCATTTTAAATGAATAATATAAATGTAATACCTATGTCGAAAAAATAACTGTTAAGTTTATGAAATACTTTTTATCATTCACATGATAAAATAGATTAGCGTATTTTCATGTATAATGCCATGATTTAAGAAAGAGATATGTTTATACACTGGTGTGCAAACCTTAAGCAACAATATAAACTTTAAGCAGATAGCCATGAAATTTCAGAAAAAAAGATTCTTGCTATCAGTATAATGAACACGCCATTCAGTAGAAAGGTAATGCGTTCGCAAATGTCAGGAACAAAACGTTATATGTGACGTGAGTGTACGCAAAACGCGAGTGATCGGCGTGCGCGCTCTTCCTTTTATTGTAATAAAAGGAAAAACGGAGGAGCAATTAAAGACATTCGCTGCAAGTGCAAGTGAGTTGTTCCGTGAAATATGGCTAGAATAAATCACCTGGACGATTTCACACGTAGAAAAATGGTCAGAAAGCCGGAGGAGGGTCGTACTTTGACCAGATTAGGTAAACAGATCAGAATCAACAAAAGTGTCATCTATCTCACTTGAAAAGCCTTTCAAACCATAGACACAGCTGTTAGAAAGATTGGTGGTGTCCGCCCTTGGAAAACAACTGCAGTGGAGGACCGATACATCGTCCTGAAGGTGAAAAGAGCCGGATACCAGACAGCAAGCGCCATTGCTCAGCAACCGAGTTCAGCAACATGACACTGCGGTTTACTGCGGCCTGACGCCCTCACAAAAGTGACCTATTCACCCGCTGCATCCCTTTGAAAGTTGGAGTGGTGTAAGCAGCACAAACACTAGACATCTCATCAGTGGAGTTGTGTCCTCTTTACGGATGAGAGTCGTTTCAGTTCCACAAGCGATTCTCAACGCCACGTGATTTAGAGAAGGGTCGGGACACGGTTTCATCCATCACGGAAAGAGACCGCACGGTGAGACGCAGTCATCTGGGGAGGTATGATGCTGGACTGCGACGCAACAGAAGTCTGGTAACCGGAGATCCGTTTTGTAAGGAGGGGATCATTTCTCATGTTTCGAGGCCCCTATTGGATCAGACTTCGTTTTTGTGGATGATCATGCATGGCCACACCAGACTGCTCAAGTTCAGAAGTGACTGGAAATTGAAGATATCACTTGAATAGATTCGCCAGCATTCTCCCCTGATTTAAATCCTCTAGAACATGTATGGGATGCGTTGGGGAGACGGCTTGTAGCCCCATTACAAATTACGGGGAACACCCAACAACTGAAACAAATGCTGATGGATGAATGGGTACTTTCACCTCAAGAACTGTTGGCCATTTTGGACAATCTAGTACTGTATAGAGAGATGAGGTGAAACAACCATTGCAATAAGGGGAGGGCATATCCCATACTGCTTGTTGTTCTTTTTAGACAGTCAATCATGCCTAAAAATACTATGAGTTCAATAAAGCCTTTTTTTTTATTCCATACTATATGCATTGTATTCATTTGTCGCAACTATACTTCAGTCATCGTTTAAGCAAAAAAGGCTGTCTCTCATTTCTGAATTTCGTGTCTCTCAAATCATGAAGCCATTGCAAAAAAACACCTATTGCTTAAGTTTTGCAGGCCTGTGTATAACTATTCATAAGAAATTTTTTACAGTTAAGAAACGTACTAAGAGAAGACTTTATTTTTCACAATGGCTTAGATTATCAACAAATCAAGATGCCGTGGTAGCCAAGTGGTCTAGGCATCGGATCGTGGCTAGCATGTCATGAGTTCGATCCCAGTACCACTGAAGACCCACCGTGTAGGGGAGCGATGCACGTAAAAACTGTCGAGAGCTCAAACGTCATCCCGTTGGTGTGGTGCGGTAGTTAGGAGAGGGGGGTGCCAGCTCAGGTGTCGTCCGCATCACTCGTCCATGGTTCAAAATTACGCGGATCGTCCCCAAAAGCCCTCGTGTAGCTTAACAGTGGGACGTTAATATTCACTCACTCACTAATCAACAAATCAAAGGGCTACCACAATGATGGGGAGACAACCAGAAATTGTTTGGAAAATATCTATCGTCAATGACCTTTAGTTCGAATCTTAGAACTAATAAGGACTGAAGATTCAGTGAGTGGCTTCGAACTTTCGGCTAGCATTATTAAAGTCGAGTAGCTGGTTGGCATCCTGATGCTACTAAAAATCTGCCACGTGGTGAGTTGGGTGCATATTAAATCAGTTGAGAACCACAAATGTCAAGTTTTTGTGATGTGGAGTGAATACGTGTCTTTTAACATCGATCTCATAAAACAACACGAAGGCTATTGGCATCGGACCTCGACCAAGTGACGAGGATGACACCTGAGCTGGGACCTCCCTACACTAACTACCACAGGACACCAATGGGAGAATTTTGCGCCTCAATTTAACGAGCACCAGTCCCTCGTGGCACCAGGACTCGAACCCGCGGTAGAGAAGATCTCGCGACAACAACTACTAGGCTACCAGGGGTGATGTTTGGGAGTTTCAAAATTCTGGGGCAGCAGCTCAGGTGTCGTCCTCAACATTTGAACTTGGCTCAAAATTTCGAGACCTGTCGCCCAAACTCCTCGTGTTACTTCGAAGCGCGGAGTCAACGAACAATTCAGTTCAGTTATCATAGTCACATTTACGATTGGATAAGGGTGGATGTTAAGGAACTATAATCTATTTTTCCCTCAAGATTATTCACAATCATTGGGGAGAAGTAATTTGTCTAAGGGGTATTCCATAATTCTTTATTCGATTATTTTATGGGTCCCAAGCGGTTTTTATCTATTTCTGAAACTAAAACATTTTAGTCTTAGATAGTGCTGCTAATGGCCCACTGTTTCAGAGGGGTTGATGCACGATAAATCTGTCGAAATTCAAGAAAGTATGGAGAATAAGGCACTTGCTTAGGATTCGTCCTCGTCACTTGACCGTGACGAGGTTCGTTAATAATAACCTTTTTCGTTTAGGATAATACTAATAGACAATTTATCTGAAACTATAAAACAGATACGATATAATTTGCCACTCATATGAAAATTAGATTCTTCTCTACTTAGTTCTGCCTTAATTCTCTTTGAGCATTTAAAACTTATATTACTTAAATAAGCATTGGAATTATTTTACTCTTTGTTCCGTTTTGTGCATTAGTAATCACAAACCATTTAAGGAGCAGATACTAACCTCCCGTTTGTGATGTATGTTGACCAACCATCAATAAATTGAGGATCCCGCAAAAACCATAGCACCACGACGAGAAGGAACAAAATGGCAACTGCCGCTTCGTGAAATCTGAAAAAGGGGAATAATGAATACAGCTCAATTTCTTAAGCGACTGCGTAAATTTTCATGATTTGAAAATGATCATTTATTTCAAAAAACAATTTCATATTTTAATTCCTACTATTAGCTCACACTCTCTCTATATCTTATTCAAATTTGCAATCATTAATAAAATACTTTTTATTCATCCACTCAAGTTCAAATACATTTTTTAAACTTGTAGTGGATGAAATTCGACGGTATTACAGTTTTTTTTCCAAATATTAATTCATCAACTAAATTTAATTAATTTTAGTTTTATATGGAAGAAAAAAATTGAATCTGTTCCGAATGAAGGCAATAGATGGCAATAGTATGCATTGCTTCTTAAAACCATGGATCATACCTCTGCAACAATCTACGTTAGGGGGGGGGGAACTGAATCAGCATTTCTCTCGCTAACCGTAAACCAAAATACACAGTTACCTTCACTTTTCGATAAAATAAATCTGGCCCTGTTCTGTGACATGGGAAATTGAAAGAAGATTCGCTTTCTATTTTGCCACTTAATGATGTGATTCAGTCATATGTATATAGTTACATTTATATATTAAATGTAATTACTTAATAAAAAGTAACTAAAAGGTTTTCTGTTCACTTAAGTAGGAATTAACTTTATTTTTTTATATATTACTTGTTGATTAGTTGATAACATAATACATTCAAATCTAAATTAAATTAAAATCCATTACCACCTGATCGCGCGAACGGCATGTGCTAGATGGAGGCCCACGAAATTCATCATGCAAAGGGCTAGATTGTACGCCTGTCGTTGGTCGTTGCTATAAGCACCATGCAGGTGACAGTACGTTTTGGCTCGTTTCCACCCCAATTTTGGGAGAGAATACCCTGAAGGTGGGTCAGGGGCCTTCCACCTCTCAGCTCCTTCCACTAACCTCACGAAGGGATTTGAGGATCGACTGCTATTCAGAGTACCACCATGCCACGAAGGTACTATACATTTACCTATCCATGCCTTCTCCAGGATTCGATCCCAGGTTCTACGGCACAGCAATCAGAATAGCTAGCTACTATACTAGTTGGGTGGTGCAGATTTGATATTTGATGGTAAATTATGGAAAAATATCGAGTAATTGTAAAATAAACAATAACAAGGGAAGGGTTTTTTAACAAATGGATAAAAAGCATAGGAAAATGCAGAATGGCGATTCAAAATTTTCGCTGAGTAGCCAGCGGATTGAAGCAACAAATAAAACGAAATAATATAGATAACAACGAAAACGAAAATTTGACTTTTGGTTGTTCCTTTAGTGAATGCTACATGAATTGCTATTCGTTCACCGAAACTATAGAGCTCTGATTTTCAGCCGCTCCAACATGTATGCTCCTACATATAATTTTGCTTCAATTGTGAAATCACAGTGATAAACTCTCTTCGAAGCAAATTCTCAATTTCATAAAAAAGAAGTAAAAGCCAAAATCTCTTTAGTACCACTTTGATAACAGTACACTTCGCGCCAAGTTGTTGTAGAGATTTGCCAAGTTGGTTATATAATATGGTTATCTTGATTTTTAGTGTTTGTGGTGCAGTGTTTGTCATCCTTATTACATATGCTATTATTTTATTGGTTTGATTTTATGGTATAACCCTATTAATTCCAGACGATTTTTCTTGGAGAAACTTAACCATTTCTGTTTTTCATGTTTTCTTGATTGCAGCTTTCGTCTTCTGTCGTTTATTCAAGCATGGATTTGTCAAACATTATTGGTGAGTACCAGGATTTTTTAAAAAAAATAATATGAAAGTTCTGATTTGAATTTTTATGCATCCCAAGGATTGCCGAATGCGTTCGTTCTGTCTTTAGTTTTTTCAGATTTTTTTTTCACATTTTTTGATTAAGATTTCGTTTATTTCGGCTGTAGTTAATTGTGGTAAGTAAACCAGCGAAAATTGTTAAAAGACAGGGTAAGAAATTTGATGGCTGTGTGTTTTATTGCGGATCTTAAGGTGCAAATTTACACGGCCACACTATAGTCAATTTCACAATATAATAGGCATAATTCTTTCTTTGTTTACAGCAAATTCCGAATTTCTACTTTATTTTATTTCAATTTTAAATAATGAATTTGTAAACATTCCTCGTTCAAAGAAATTCATAGAGAACTCGGAATTTTATTAACATTATTACTTTTTTTCATCCCCCCCCCCCTAATTTCGTTTTTCATATTTTCTCTGCTTTTTTTCCCGGCATTTTTCAAAAAATTCCTCATATTCTATTTTTTTCAAATTCTGGTAATCGTATTTTTTCAATTTATTTTCTACAATAAAAGTATATTTTTGCTTAATTTATTTTGTGGGTATGTGTTTGCTTCTTTTAAAATATGTATTTTTACTCTTTTGTCGGATATAAGCCATTCTGCCGAGTTTTTAGTACAAAGCCCCCATCTTGAATTGAAAATTACTTGGCCCCAAAAATTCTTATTTTTCGCAATTTTAAAAAACCCCGCCAAAAAGATATTTGGGGCGTAAGGTGCTGATAACAAATTAGTTTCAAAGAATCATTTCGACTTATCTCAAACCGAAATTTTTCTGTGGAATACTACCAATAATAATGCATTCCCCCCCCCTTCTTATTTCTCTTATTTCAACTTCGCTAACTTTAAAAAAAATTTGTTTCAAAAATATTTTCGAACTTTTTTTGCAGCTGTTTTTTCTTCTTCTTCCCTCCCTTCCTTCTTTATTTTTTTGTTTTTGTATTAAGTGTGAAGTTTTGAAATTTCATGTAAAACGACCAACAGCTTATTTTTATTTTAGTTACATAAAAATAAAGCTTGTAATTACCGCGATATGGCAAACTAGCATTCACATTTTTCTTACGCAACGTCCATTTCTTTGTTACAGCGTAACCGTAAACAGGCTTGACCTATTTGAAGACATTTGTATAAATAAATATATGTCAGGCTTCTTGTTAAATGTGACACTTGCATAGATTTTCACATCAAGCGAAGGGTGGGACATTCAGCAATTTGTGGACACATGTGGCTGGAGGGTGAGTCACTTTCAAAACGATTGCGTGGGATCTCGACTTTAAAGTGACTCAGCACTCGTTTGTCATTAATTGAGCTCATCATGATCACGAGTTCTCTCAAACAAGTGTCTCTGCTCCCGAAAATATGTATCTGCATTAGATTTAAATTCCAATGTAGATTGCAAAGTCTTTTATTAGAAATCACTCGAAACAATAATTAGCACATTCAAGCTAACTTTTAATTGCATTTCATTTTAAAAGTCAACGCAATAGAAACGCCTTATTCTGTTCCTGAAACTTCATGGCTGATTTCAAATGCAGAGGCGGTTGATGGTAATATATAAGTAAATAACTTATATGTATATATACAGTCGCTCTCACTAATTCCAACCTTCGATATTACGAACCTCTCGCTAATTCGAAGTATATGCTGAGCCCTTAAAAAAACTCTTGATATTTTGACCTACAACAATACGTTTTGGTACCCTTAATATTTAGAAGTAAAATTTATGACTGGGATAATTCGAAGTTATATTATATAGCTCTAACACACAATTTGAACACTCAATATATCATGTAGAGTCCTGTAGCAAATAGGTTGGAGCTTACATGTTTTGTGTTGTATTTTCTTTGAGTGTCTCCCCAGTAACGTAGCCCCTATCCTGACCATCTGTCTGCTACCTTTTCTTAGTGTTTTCCAGTTCCTATGACATAAGACACTTTTATTGCTTTCCTTCTTCAAGTGGATAATAGAACGACCGCACCTGTTGTCAGCCGTTCATACCTTTTGTTTAACACGTCACTTTGCTACACGTGTGTTCAGAAAGGATGGTCCACTATTGTGAAGAAGAGATGCGCAGGATTATGTATTTTTTGCATCGGACGATTTAGGACTCATCTGTGTGACTTATGGCACGTGGCACCAAATAAGGCATGGGCCGGACTGAACCTCATCTTGAAGAACCAGTGATGCTGGGGACAGTGTCTGAGAGAAGTAATAATTGATTAAATAAGTTTTTGAAAATAACAGATTTTTTCGTCAAAATGGATTAATTATAAGCAGTTTTTTAATACATAAATATATTCTTTTAATAAAGGGTATTTAACTTCTGTTTAACATTTATACTGTATTATATGTACTTTTTAAGAGTACTTTAAAATAGTTTATTACATATGTACAATTGTTGTTTTATTGCACAGTTTTAAATTTAAATGTGTTAGAAAAAATTTCTCTTCGTGTATTTTGGGAGTTTTACTGCCTTCTTGATAATTTGAAGTTTTTCGTTGGTCCCTTCTATTTCGATTTATCGAGAGTCGACTGTATGTATAAGGATTATGGGGGTTCTTAGCTTTAAAAATGAATTGTAGAGTTAAGATTTTCACTTTTTTTTCTTTTTATCTTATTTCAGCCCAGTAAGATAGGCAAAACTTCCATCCGTAGGGTCTGGGTTCGAATACGGATGTTTATTAATTTATAGCGATGTGCCGTATGAGGGGCACTCTAAATATTCGTCGAGTCGCAAGTCCTTTCGAGTGGTTGGGGGAAGGAGGTGGGAGGCCCCTTGATCATCCCCAAGGGTGTTCTTCAAAATTGGGGTGTAACGAAGCCGAATCATACTGTCACCTGTATGGAGCTCAAAGCTGCGGCTAACGATGAAAGTAGAACTGGTCTCTTATCACGATAAATTTCGCGGGCCTGGATCGTCGATTAGCTGACATCAGAAACAAGATAGATAAGTGGGAAACGTTGTCGCTTTGAAACTGCTTGATCTCACAATCAAGGCCTTATCACCCACGCATGTCTCGAACAACCCGAGTTTCTTTCGAACAACCGTTTCGGAAAGTTTTTCGAGCAGCTGTGAGGGTGAAGAGTTGCCGTAAAGAAACTGATATCAGCCGTTCTCTATCTTCCCATTGAGAAATTACTCGTCAATTTTTCTGCTTCGGTAAACGAACATCCAATATTATTTTTTAATTGCGTTCGAGATTTTGTTAACGCTCGTAAACAGAAATAGAGCCCCATTCTGTTTAAAATATTATACGCCATTTCTCTGATGCGCTTGACGAAACCGAGGTTGCCACATTTACCGTCATTTTGTTTATGACGTAGGGACAAGAAGAATCCCATTGGCTGGAATTTCGATCAATTCTTTCAGCTCACTAGGAAAAATTTTTTCCAAGTCGTTGCTGGGTAGAAATTTCTCAAAAGGTTGTTTGAAAGAATAATTGTAAAAATACATATACGTTGTGAAACCTTACATAAGGTCCTTTGTCTTAAGCCTATTATTGTGGCTCTGTACTATTTTGCTATGTAAATGGCTCTGTGGACATTGTGGCTCTGTTCTGTTTTGCGTTGCAAAATTTGTTTAGCATTAAGTCAGAGTTACATAATTTACTACATATGTCATAATTATAAACTTTTTTTTCCTTATGTTCAATAGTATTCAACATACCGTAATAGTTTAAGGCAATTACGTGTTAACTACTGACTGAGAAACATTAATAAGGTTAGCGTAATTTTTAGGGAAATAGAAATACCACGTGTTTTTTTCAATCGGAATTCACCCTTTTTCATCTAATGTTAATGCTACTGAAAATCAGGTGTGACTCAGAAACGGAAAAATTTATTGGAAATTTAACATGTGTGTGTGATGGACGGTTAGAGCAAGTGAATGATTGAAACGTTTTTAATACCGGCCGAAATAAAAATTGAGCCTATTGGTTCTCATTTTAATATCACGTGTCGAGATGAAACATTTTACAATATTTATTATTTTTTTCCGAAAACGTGTCGAGAAAATTTGGGTGGCTTAAATTGGAATAAAATACGGTAGTTTGTGTTTTTATTCTTTTTAATACCATTAATTGAAAGCAATGCTTTTTCGTTCACGAGGTGCAATGTTGTTTGAAAAGTAAACAAAACCCTGGCAGAAAACTGATCCTCCACAAATCATCTTTAAATTTTGTTGTTTTTGGAAAGGAGAATGTGAAATGCAATGTTCCTTCTGTGAACTAAAGAGGTGTTTGAATTTCTTCTGAACAAAATTTTAAGACTTAACTCGCTTTTAATGTGCATATTTCAGATACAAAACATTACGCAATGTTTGTTGCTTTGTTGAATTTCAGAAAACTTTTTAAAAAATAATTCTAAACTAAAAAATTGAGAGAAAATGAATTCCTTTCCTGTAATTTTTTGTTTTTCTCTTAATATTTTTTTTTTTTTTTTTTGCAAAAAAAAAAAAAAAAAAATTAATAACATTTAAAAATATTTTTACGTAATAGATCCTAGCTCTTGATAGCTTTTGAGAACTGCATTTCTAGCCGCCGTTTGCGCCTTTCTGTCTTCTTTCAAGCTGAAAAAAGGAAACAAATTTTGAACAAAATAGAAGTTATGCCAGCTATATATATATATATATTAATAATCCTTTTTAATGCAACAAAAAAATTTAGGTAATGATTTGACTTTTTAAAAATTTCAGAAAGATGGAGCAAACATTTTTACTTTGTCTTTTTTTGCTTCACTTTTACAAAAAAGAAGAAAAAATGACATTTTGAATTGTGTTTAGTTTTAGTATTTACTCAGTACGCATATAACCGAAAGCATACACTATTCGTTTATCTTCCTGTTGCAGTTACCCCGAACCAATAAATAAATAATGAACACAAATCTTCTATCCGCTTAAGAAACGCTCTTCATTTTGAGTTTGAACTAAAGACCAGGCATGGAGAACGGGTTCTGCTCGTTATATATAAATCTGTTAAGATGTAATGTTCTCTCGTTGATGTGGCATGGTAGTTTGTAGAGTGGGTTTCTGGCTCGGGTGTCATCCTCGTCACTGGACTGTGGTTCAAAATGACGAGGTCCGTTGCCACAGCCTTAGTGTTCCTTCGAAATGAGGCGTTAATAAATAATTTTACTCTGTTTGATTTCTGAGACTTGAAATAAGTATTCAGTCAAGTGAATTATATCAATTTTAGATGTATTTTTTTCATTAGATTTTTTTGGACGCATTAACATTTGTGATAATTTGAGCACTACAAAATACTTATGCGACATCTCTACAGTGAAATATTTCAGATTTGAAATGTATAAATCCTTATTATCGTAACTTAAGAATATTGAGAATCTTTATAACAATTACGATGCGGGTTTGTTAAGGTCACAACCGATATGTGATGTACATGAAATCTTTCGTTATTCCAAGTCTTCGTATTGTCGTGGTGTCGTACTCTTCACTAGACCCTAATTATAAAACCTTTGCTAATAGTTCTCTTGTTGCTTTTGAGTGCGACGTTCATACGCAATCAATAAAGAAAATACGAAGGCGGTCGATATTTTTCAACAATCGTTTTACTTATTTGGGATTTTTTTAATCCATCATTCATTTCGATGTCCGTGTAATCGTTTTTTTTTTGTTTGTCAACAACAAACTTGGATTTATGATCTCTACCATCATTTTTTAGTTAAAATGTTATACACATGTTATTCTTTATCGCGAAGGGTTACGTACACTAGGTAACTTAAATGCAATTCATTTAAATCGTATGGTGCAAAATCAATTTTTCTAAAATAATTTTCTTTCAAATAAAACTACACTGACATCTAAAAAATATGGGACAGCCAGATTTTAATGTTTAATTTGAAAACGAAGGAATATAAAAATTTCCAGAGTCATGATTTCAATAATTTTATTTCTCTAATTTTACTTAATTTTAACATCAAGCATAGATTACAATTAAAGGATTATGTTTTTTTCCCCTTTTTTTTTGCAAAAACCCTTTACCAAAAATTAAATTAGATTTTCTTTTTGAAAATAAATTGATGGATTTTAACAACTAATATGTGTATTACTATTTATAATGCTTTGGCCTTCCATTCAGTTCATCAAACTTCCTGGCATTTGAATGGCAAACAAAGCCCATACATGGGACAACTTCTTGATACAACTCATTCAGTGACCTCGAAAAAAGATTTAAGGCATGTATCTACTTACCGAGGTAGTCTTAAAAATGGCCAACTGGATTAAGGTTTACAAAGATTCTAACTTACACCATTGGTTTTCTAACCCACATTTTTTCCGAGTGAAGCGTCCCGCAGGGAGAAAAATAGTGCGCTTGCTATACCTTTGCCTTCCCTTTGGCCGAGTGTCGGCCAAAGGGAAGGCAAAGTCTCTTCAAGGAGACATTGCTGTAAGAGTAAAACATTGTGCTGTCGAGGAGACATTGCTGTAAGAGTAAAACATTGCTGTCGAGGAGACATTGCTGATATATCTCTTCGAGGAGACATTGCTGTAGGGCTAGTGTTGCAGATAAGGAGTGACAGGGTTTCCCGTCGGTTCCGAACCCTGATGCTGTAGTGCTATATCCAGGGTGTATTCAAGGTAAACGCCGAGACTGACTATTGTCAGTTGCCTCCCTTATTTGATTCCGGTGTAGGTGGAGGCACGACAGGATGAAGACCATCTCTCTCTTCATGGATCCAAATATTTTGTGCCTGGGCAAAGGCCTCATTTTACCCAAAATTAACATTGATGAAACTGCAGTTAATTCAATTTTTTTTATTAATTTCTTTGCCTAACATTAACATGTCTAAGGAATCGCTATTTGCCATACATAAAGTTCTCATAGAAATAGGTGGTTAATTTAAATCTGTGGAAAGGCTGCAATCCGGTGATCTACTTGTTGAAATAATCTCTGCTATACAGAAATTTTCTACTTGCCGAAAACTTCCCTGTGAAGATAAGTCCACACAAATCTCATCATTGTTGTTGTGGTGTCGTTTCTGAAACTGATCTATAGACGATCCCTAAAGCAGAAATCCTTGAAGGATTCTCTGATCAAGATGTTGATTGATTTTTGGGTTTATTGGCGCAAGAGCCGATTTCGGCTATACTGCGCCAAACATTTGTTTTAATATCTGTGGTCTAGACGGGAAGAGAAAGAAAGAATGAATTGAATGGCAAGAAAGAGGGTCGAAAATAGAGAAGGATCACTAGGGTACCCCGGGTTCGTGAAGCCCATGTTTACCAAAGACAGTAAACCTAGTGGGAATAGGAAAAGATCACTAGGGCACCTCGGGATTGTGACACCCGTACTCACCTAAAGAAGGTGAGCCCCCTGAGGGGGGATTAAGGTCCGAAATTTGAGGTGGACATTCCCTTCCCACACATCAAATCTTAATCTTCAAAATATTCTTCAACGAGTCGAGGAGGTCTAGTATCATCATTTATCAGAATGAATTCCTCATAAATAACCCTTGCAATCTCGTTTCTATATTTCACTGCAATTACAAATTTCTCCTTGAAAAGCATGCAAGTCAGGCAGATCGCCCAGAGATATTTCATTTTAAACTATGATTTTACTGCTAGTCTAACTGTGTCTTTCAACAACGTTAGCTTAGCGGCTTATGACGCCTTGTTCTTTCCCAATCACGATCGATAACTAAACCTAAATCATTCCAATGTAAACCAGGATTTAACAGTGATGAGTGCAGAAGCCCAATGCTGTCTTTTCCAGGGGACAGACTCTCTTGCTCTACGTAAAAGGCTATTTCTATGTCGTCGATTGAGAGAGACAATCATAAGGCCTCACAGAATCTTTGATTGTGAAATAGGCATAATGACTTGAAGCACAATACTGTTCTTCCTCCTTCAAGTCGAAAGAGCTAGAACACGATTTCTATGGAAATTATAACCTTTCTGTGGTCAGAAATCGGTTGTTTATTGCTTTGATACAACTTGATGATTGAGCAACTTTTTGATACTGATTTTTTGGATTAAAGTTGATCCCAGTTTTGCTGTTATTGTATCTCAGGATATCATCTGAGCTAGATCAGGCCCATGATTTCATATACCCTACGGAAATCCAAACCCAACAATTGATTGGCTATAAGATTCAGTCTAGAGAGCCCCAGGCACTCTAGAATATGTTCTAGGAAAGCAAGTCCAGGGAGACTTGGTGAAAGCTGCAGAACTCTTGGCGCCTCAGTGTATGTCAAAGATCTAAGATGGTCACCGAGAAAGAAAGTAGGTGTGATTTGGTCCTGTCTGTCGCAACCAAGTGTCGGAGAAGCGTCCAGACGATTGCTCTGATACCCCTAGTGCAGTGATTTCTTTTTCACACTGTGCCCTGTAAAAGATCTCCGAGTAGGTAAGAGATGCAGATGATATCTGAGGATCTCAAGCACCATCTTTGGCCAAAATGTCTGCAATTTCATAGTCCTCAACGTCAACATGTGAAGAAATCTACTTGAATGGATTCCAAAGAGACGAGGAGTGTTGTTTTAGCTTTTTCAGAATATTCCCTCCAATGTTGTCTCTTGCATAGTGTCAATTGGCGATCCCATTATTTGGACCATACTATGAGATATATCAAGACATTTAGTTGTAGCCTCTTGTGATAACGCCATTTACCTCTCCCCCTATGATTTCACATCATTTTCACGAGCACATTACATCTCGTAGGCAGGGACAACAATATGTTAGGACTCACATTTGTAGGTCAATAAACATTAAAAAAATCCACACAAACGTTAAACGTAGCCATCAGTATTTAATTTTTGACTCCTATCTTAGTGTCCAATTAGTGTAAGTAAATAGTGAAAGGTGTAAATTTGCTTCATAAATATTTATCGTATTATGGTCATTCATGTAAACCGTACTTCTCTTTACTTTTATTTTCATCTTCTCTTACCTTTATTATTTATATATTATTTTTATCTTCTATATTTATCGTATTTATTTATTACCATTATTTCAGTTGTCAGCATTAAAAAGCTAGTGGTACCAAACTTTAGAGGCCAGTGTATTATGAACAGTTTTACGGTACCGGGCATGAAATTTTCTTTAGGTTTTTGTAGTTGAGGGTAATTTACTTCAAAAAAGAACTCACCAACATGGTTGATAAAACAACTGCAATCCAATCCAGCATAGAAACACACAGATGATCATCACAGGTGCATTGTAAATCAGCCAAGAGGCAAAAGTCAGCTCCGTGGAATCTGGATAAAGCCTAGAAAATTTGCTTGTCTTAAGAGTTTACACATTAGGAAAAATAAAAGAAAGAAAGAATCTTATAATCATGTGTATCATAAACAAAATTTTCACTGAGCAAATAATCCCCCAAAATTATATGATTATATAAATTTCAGATGCATTAAAAATTACTTTAGAGGGGGAAACGAATTCTATGAACGTTTTTTCGATACAACATAAACGTTCGTTACCGAGTACCTATATATCTAATTCAATTTTAATGAATCTGGGTTTTCAAACCAAAAGAAAAACTTTCTGAAAATGAACGTATAAAGCGTAACTGCATTTATTCATTCCTAATGGAATTTTTCAATCAGAGAAGATTCCCTCATCAACAAGCATGGTTTCAAAAATACTAAATAGTAATAAAAAGATAAAAACCACTGTTCAAGTGGATCGAACTAAGAGTGCTCAGTATATCTGACAGATAATTTTGGACCTTTGTGACTTAATGCAAGAAAATATCAAGCATAAATTTAAATAGAACTATTTGGAAATTCCCACGAAAAATCTGGATCCTAGATTAGTTGATATGTAAAAATAATCTTACTCTTCCACCAATCCCTTGAGGACGAGGTTTGGGCCGGAGCCAATGACAGTGCCGGTTCCTCCACAGTTGGCTGCATACGCAATGCTCAGCAACAGAGAGTCCCGTAAGTGTCTGTAGTCCTTTTGAGGTCCGGAACTGCTCGAACTGGAAAGTAAGAAGGACTGAAATCATGGCAAGTAAATATATTCGAAAGATATGATTTTTTTCTCAGAACTTACAATGATCATAAGGCAGACAACATGTGAACATAAACGAAGCAGAAAATTCCGACTTCAAAAAGTGTGTGGAGTTGACGATCACTATTATTTGAAAATCATTAACAATTGAAAATAGCTACTTTTGCTTTATTTTTGAAGCAAATAAAATTAGGTCTTTACAATGACTGTCTATGATCGCAATCAAAAGAAAAAAGGAATACAGATGAAATAATTGACTATTTTCAAAAATATTCTTACATAAAAAAACCGAAGTTAAATAAAATTATTTCCAAAATCACGATAACTACAAAGGAAAGGATGAAACTATAATTTTCAGTGCTTAGCATTTATTATAAATCTGACCAAATAATACTTATAACAGCCGAGTCGGTTATTATAAGCTCGTTGAGAAAGACGATTTGACATTTAAAGCTGAAATAGGAATTTTACTATAATAAAGCAACGCTAATTAAAAAAATCAAAGCTTCGAGTATAGCATTGCGAACTAAAAATTAGGAGAATTTTCCCTTCTGGTTCAATATCCGTAGAAGAGGACAAAAGTTTCGTAAAATTAATCACGTACTTAATAATAGCAGTGTATCATCAACAATGTTCATACATGCTGCTGGTCAGCGTAGGGAAAAAAAGAGGGAACGAGGGGAGAACTCTAACAGCTTTCTCAATGCTAATTCATGCAAGCAAGTAGACAGTCGTTTTCATTGCACAAAGTGTTTATCAGTTCGTGGACAAGTTTGGGGGGGGGGTAGCAAATACCCTCCTAAGAGCATCCGAAATATACTCCATCTGGTGAACATCCTTTCTTTCAAGAAATTCATCAATTAGATAGGTGAGATGTGGGGATGTCTATAATAATAAAATCAGGAATTGCACCCCTGAAAAAATAAACATAGGGCTCAAGAATTTTTCATTCCTATACCTCCCAGTAGTCACTGTTAAATACATGGAACTCTCTTATATGAGGCCTCGTATATATCAAAGCCTTTGCAAACAAACTATTTTCTGGGATTTTGTAAGACTCGTGGGGAGTACCTGGTTCTAAGCAAATGAAGGAAAGTCGAGATTTCGTTTGGATGTAACTTTACCTTTCATTGAAAAAAAAAGTGTCACCGATGACTGGTGCCTTGTTGATGTTCTCTGAATCAGGCTAAATTGGCTCTTCTGTGCGAGGAAGTGATGGGGACGCAAATATAGGGTCTTCTTGCAAACAGATTTCTCTCATTCTTTTAGAAGCATCAACCATTGAGATTTAGGTAGCTGTGGTGCATGAAGTTCACGAGATAGCCAATAAGCTGTTTCTGGTCATGTTAACTTCCCTCCGTTGCGTCCGACAGTTTTTATTGGTCATCGTGGCTCTTGATGATCTTGCTCAGTCATTCAATCCGTGGTTTCCCTCAACTGTTTATATATGTTGAACACAATACATTGAAGTATCAATTAATCTATTCTTGAGGATATCGTGTCTCATATCTTAAGAGAAAATGCTCCACTTTATTCCATTACCCAAATGTCGGCAGCTCCTGACCCAAGACAATTTTCATTATATTCACAGCTCATGTGCGTTTAATTCCGTACAGAGTCAGCACTAAAATGTCTATATTTATTTTGAAACATTTGTTTCATCTTTCATTTTGAAAAATTAGGATTAATATACAAATTCTCTTAATTTTATACACAGAGTACTCTGAACATTCTTTTTATTATAAGAGTTGTTTGTTACCAAACTAATTCCATGGGGAGTAAAACGAACTTGGTTCGTTTTATCCAAATAACGCGGCCAAATTTGTTACACTCTATACACATCTTTAAAACACAATCTAATACTTCTTATTATAACATTGTATAAAGGTACATTTCCTTTTCAGTTCCTACCATTAGTTCACTCTCTCCCTATATATCTTGTCCAAATTTTCAATCCTTAATAAAATACTTTCTATTCATCTATTCAAATTAATTTTTTTAAACTTGTAGTGGATGACACTTGATGTTAATACAGTTATTTTAAACATTAATTAAACTAAAAAATAAATAAATGGTAACAAACAAAAATAATTGTCCAGTAGCATATATAGCAAGGGAAATCATTCGTTGTGTCCCTATAGCGCGCTGGAGTTCTAATCCAAAGGTCATGGGCCTAATTTCTGAGAAAGTGATTTCTTTTTTAATATTCTATTTCATTAGAATAATTAACTTTAGTTAATGAATAACTAGTAACTAACAAAAAAGAAGATGGCCCATCACCCTATATAGAAAAGAAAATGGAAAATTGCCAGGAAAAACGCTTTCTATTTTGTCACTTAATATTGTGATTCGGTCATATGTATTATACATATTTATATTAATTGAAACTATTTAAAAAAATAACTAAAATAAAATTTCTTAGTTTCTTTGTCTTGGAATTGATTTAAAATTTTTTTTATGTTACTTGTTAACTATAAAGTTAGTTCTACTGAAATTATGTATGGAAATGTTGCGGCAACTCATTTGAGCTAATTGATCATTTGGAAACTAAATTAATGAATTAGAAAATTGAAGCGGCTGATGCCTTTCATTGAAAATAGGCGAAAAAAATTCACTCACTTTGATAGCTGCATATTGACTTGGTAGTGATTCTTGTTTGCCTCCGAGTTCCAAAGGGAATTCGATGTATTGGAACGTATGGTTATCACTAAAAAGGAAATGATTCGTTCCATCAACACAAGAGCGTTTCGAATGTTAAAAACTGAAAATAATTCAATTACCAAAAGTCTTTTGTCTTGATTATAAATATTTATTATGCTCAAACTATTATAATTAAATATATAAGTCGTTTGGATATATTGTAAGTATTATTATGCATTTTTTTATAAGACCATTTACTTCAGTAAACTGTATCGTGGGTCCCCTTTGGTAGCTCGAAAAATGTCAAGCCTGTTTTCCAGTCTCAACCAAGTGTTCCTTAACATGTCTTCTGTTATGCTGCCTGTTCCTTTAAACAGTTAGTACCCTATTCTTATTGATCATGCATCAAGACAACACTGCATTTGGGTAATGAAAATATATGCTGAACATTAATGGACGAAATTGTTTCGTGAAACCGAAGCACACAATGGGCTTTCTCTTGAATCGACGTCATTTTCGCCGAAAAACTGCTAAAACTGACATATACAGCTATACAAAAGTTACGTTGTTACAATAAATGGCTATTTTATAATGAGAATTCTTATAATCGGGACAAGACTTTGGGTTCACCTGATCTCCCTGAAATACAACAAGACTCACTGCTGATGGCCACGTCGTTCTTGAGGTTCTTCTTCTCTTCTCTTTGAAGCTCCTCCAGGACGGCGTCTACGATGGGCACCATCATGGCCGTGGTGGCCGTGTTGCTGATCCACATCGACAGGAACATGGTCGTCGTCATGAAACCCAGCATCAGCCTGCGAAGACAAAGTGGCTCTTATGACTCCATTTTGGCGCGTTTCGTTAATCGTATTTTTTTTGTGAGAGGGGCACTCACGATTTATCGAACATAAATATCAACTCACGATTAATTGAATACAAATATACTAGTTTCCTGAAATAAGTCCCATAAAGGTGTAAAGTAATTAGCATTAATATATTGCGGATTAACATCTATAACCAGCGAATATTTACGAAAAGAAGCTTCCTTTAATCTCTTTTATGCTTTTCTAAAAATCTTTTATCTCACATTATCTGAAACTAATGCGGTAAATTGGATTTTCTAACTGATGAATTTTATTATTATTATTTAAGGGCCCCTTATATTATTTCTGCCCATCTGGCGTCAGGACTGTCCTATGCCAAGCATCCACTCCAGTCCGTGCTGCTGAATAGTGTGACGTTAAGATTCACTCACCCAGATAACTGACTATAACGAAACATTTGATTCCTTTCCTACTATTTACAGAAGTGTTTGTTTGAAGCCAAACCTAACGTAACCAATCGTGAGTTTTTTATTTACTCATACATTTTAGGAAGTGATGGAAATCAAAAAGTAACCAAGAGGTCACTATGGAGAAAGAAAGGCCCACGAGGGGTTGTATTGCCAGATATGATGATGATGGAAAACGTAAATCCCTTTACACATCGATAACATACGCAGCAATTCAAACCAAATATGCCTGGTAATCTTTTGTAATGCAGACATATTTCTGCAAGTAAAACATTTCCGAAATTGGAAACAGGCCGATGATTTCCATTTGACGTATGGAAATCATTGGCCAAAGGATATTTCGAGGATGAAATTAAATTCCTGATTGCAATTATAGGAATCTGTAGGAAGCTAATGACTTATTTTTTAATTTAATTTTTTCCTTCACTTTTTGTTGAAAGAAATCATCAAGAAATATGGTTATTCCTACTACAAAACGCAGTCTCAAATTATCTCGAGTATTTGCTACTAATGTTTTGAATATTTCGCTCTATATTTAGATTTTTCAGCCGAATACTCAACTTTAAGTCAATATAGTATTCAGAACTGGGCATTAATACAAAAATACAAGACTTTTTAACGGGATGCAACAAATAGTCAGCAGCATTTTGCTCTTCGCCTACCAGCAGCTATTGGCTTTTAGGGATTTTGTCGGCTATGCAATTTAGTGATTAATTGCTTTATCGGTATATGTGCATACGAAGTGCGACACACACAAAAAAAACGAGACTGGTCCACTAAATCATTGCACTTAGAATCAGTTCTCCGTGACTGTATCACCTTCAAAGTAGTTCACTTCAGCATTCCTTCACTTCTTTATTCGGTGCTGCCAGTAACAGATCTGGAACGAGGTTTTTGAAAGGTACTTCAGGAGATTCTCCGTTTCTGCCTGAACCTCTTCAACTGAGGTAAAATGGGTTCCTTTAAACCAAGATTTAACTGTAGGAAAGGAAAAAGAGTTGCATGGGGTCAAACCTGGTGAATAAGGAGGATGTCTCATCACAGTAATGTTTTTTCTGGTAAGAAATTGCTTGACTGATTGGGCCGTGTAAGCGGGTACCTTGTCTTGGTGCAACAGCCATTCCTCACTCCCCATTTTTGGCATTTCCCCCCAAATTTTTCAATAAGTCTTCTTAGTACTTCAATGTATTAGCATTGATTAACAGTCTAACCTCTGATCTGAGTGGGAAGCCACTCATATCATGAACCTTGACAATGTTTTGGTCACTGATCTTGGGCGCCTATCCCAAGTTTCATCATAGTCCACATTGACTCTTCTCCCTGAAAAACGCTCCTATCATTCAAGCACATGTGAACGAGACTAAGTTTCTTCTCCATAAGCTTCGGTTAGTATTCAAAATATTTTCGTATCTGATTTCTTCTCAAGAAACTTGATGTTAATTCGACATTTTCCCGGCAGAATGCAGTTGAACGTGTTCACTCAATGGCGCAATACTCTCAACTGGCTTGATTGATTAAGACGAAACTGGTCACACATCGATGGAGGAGGTGCGTGGGATGACGTCACAAAAACAGTTTTTGCCAACTACTCTCTTTTTTCAAGCTACACACTTAGTCTCGTTTTTTCGTGTCACACCTTGCATTTATTTTGCTTTTGTAATACCCAATTTTTTCCCCCTCAAGCTTTAAATTGCCGCCTTTCCAATACAGTTCATTTTAAACAAATTTGAATTTTTATCTAATGAATTATTCACTGTAGCTGCCATTTTCTTAAAATTTAAATTTTAAGATAAATTGTTTTGAGATTAGAAAATTAAACTTATTTGAAATTCTGTACACAAATTTTTGTTAAAGTTTCTCGTGTCAATCCAACCGCTTTATTTTGAAATGTATTTTCACCCCCTTCCCACAGTCAAAATTCCTCAGTGGGAGATATATGACAGGAATGTAGTAAAAATGAACCGATTCCCTGCGTAATAATATGGGAAGCTTGCGTGGTAAAATAACCAGAAAGTATTATCCGCAGTTTCCCTCGAAGAAAAATAAAGTTCATTCAATTGAACTGTTCCTTGTAAGCAAACAATGCAAAAAGCTTTTTTTTTTTTTTTTGCTCCCCGTTAGAAAATTTGCTTTGAATTTAGATTTCTTTCCCGCGCGTGTGCCTTTAAATATTCGTCTTGTATTTTTCACTATTCAGAAAACAGAATTTTTTTATTAGGCAGCTGAGAGTGTTTTTACTAAGAGAGCATTTATAGAGTTTGGAGGTCGCAAGATGATTTCAAGATTGTAAAGAAAATTGAGCCTACATTCAACTTTCTCTGCCATCCCTTTACTTTTGCATATACTGATACAGCACCTGAGAAAACTTTATTGACTTGAAGTCAGATTACATAACGAAGGAAATATTTAACGCTATGACACTGACTATTACAAATCTTTATCAGCTGAAAAAAATCCTTGTATATAAAGAAATTTGTTAAGAAATCATTCTTTATATTTTAGTCGACAAATATTTGTGCGAGCAAAGTTTTTCTTGCATTAAGATTAACAAGAGTAAATACAGGGTGTCCCAAAACCACCGCATAAACTCTGCACAGCTAGATTCCTCGATGGGAGTACATAAAAATTGCCCAAAGAAGCATTCCTGTACGATCCATAGTTTATGAGAAAAATACGAAAAACAAAGTATGACGTCACTTCCGGTGCAAGAAAAAACACTTTATAATACATATCAACAACAGTATTTGCATATCTTTTCAGACGATTGTGTTTAAAACGTTCGCCACGCATATCGCGTCATGCACTTATATCCGTAGAATGACGTTAAGCCGCCGTTGAACTGGTTTTAAAAGGCTGCATCTTGCAGCTACCGGCAGTCTTCGTATGGTAGACATGTATTCCGTTCGCGACTACTGCGACATGTATTTGCGACATGCCTTGTGACTACTGCGACATGCCATCTCAAGGAACTGGTGTATCGAGACGTAGTGATAGCATAAATGAACTTAGTTGCTCGTCTGAATGCTGTTCGTACTTCGGTGGACCACACGATGCTGCGACGTGTGATGACAGCCACTCCACGTCGTGCTCAAGCCTGCCTCGACATGCACGGTAGATATTCTGAGCATCTGCCTTATATTTTGCATATACTGCTGTTGATATGTTCAATAAAGTGTTTTTTCTTGCACCGGGAAGTGACGTTATACTTTGTTTTTCGTATTTTTCTCGTAAACTATGAATCGTACAGGAACGCTTCTTTGGGCAGTTTTTATGTACTCCCAACGAGGAATTTAGCTGTGCATAGCTTATGTGGTCGTTTTGGGACACCCTGTATAGATGCAAGTTCACTGACATAAACTTGTAGGCTGTCATAAGAATTTAAATAAGTAATCTCACCGCTGATTTTTAAAAAGGAATTGTAGAAAAGTATGATAGGGTACATTTGTCTCATTTTGCTGATTCTAAAATTAAACGTGTATGAAGCTATAGTTAATATTCAATTAGCACAATGAGTTAATGGAAAAAAAACTACCACTATTTTATTTAATTTATATTAATTATTTTTATAACGAATGTAATCATTTTTCAAAAGGTGTGGACCTCCGGTACCCTCCGCTCTTACAATGTGGCCCGCGAGCCAGAACAAGTTGCCCACACTTGGTCTAACCCATACCACAGAAATGAGTTGATACAGGGTCACGTGGAGTAATTATAAACACTCCGAAGTTTGAGTTAGAGATTCTTTTAAACAAGGAATTCAAGTGACCGAGTAGGACCCTTTTTAATTGGCACTGAAATTAGTTCTAATTTTTTGGGATGAGTCGAATATTATTTAAATGAAAAACATGTAACTAATAACGAAGTTTCAGAATCTAAAACTTTCCAAACGAATGCAAAATAAATTGCCTCAAAGAAGGAAGAAACAACAATTTCAAAAGTGCGTAGTGAGCAAAAATTCCTGAGAAATAATTGGTCATGTTGTGGATTGCACAATCATGATTGCTTCGTTTAATACGCGATAACATTTATGTGAATAAAATAAGTCTGTTTTTTATTTATCGTAACGTGAAATGTACGTCATTAGTGAAAAACACACACTTATGTTTTGAAATAATAAAGCTGTTTTAGAATTCGTCATTTATCTATAAATACCAGGTGTCCCAAAAGTAGGACTGCACTTTAAAATAATAATTACAAATAAACAAGAAAATATATTCACGTACTGTTTCTTATGTTTTACAAAGGAAATGCCAAATTTTTTTAACAACGTTTGTTATTATACGATTTAATAATGCACACTAATACACTAGTGAAAAAAATTAAAGAAAGGAACGTTTTTTTTTCTCCCCAAACAGAACAAAATAATTAACATTATACTCAAAGTATCAAATGATAGCAAAGCTCTATGCTAGGATGATTCGGGGCTGGTTCCCTTCGGTGATGAGTCATGATTCAGTCTTGATAGAGACATGTTCTAAACTGGAGAGAATCCGGGAGTCAATATCGGCCATCTAAACATTGTCGAAAAGAACCACTAGGTTCGAGGTGGTGTGATGGTCTGCATCAACATCATGGCAGATGAGTATACCGACCTTCATGTGTTCGTTAGAGGTATTCTAACAGGTCAGTGGGACAGCAACGAGATCCTAGCACCCTATGTCGGACTTTTCCAACGGAGTATATGAACTAAATTTCATCCTTTTGGACGATAACGCACGCCCATACAGGGCTCAGTTAGAGGACGAATCGGAGGATATTCAACGATTGGAGAGGAATGTGATGTTCCCTGATCTTAATCCCATCGTATGGGATGTCTGTTGAGGATCATTTGTAGCTCGAAGATCAGCTTCAGTGATCGTGGATGAGATCAAGAGTGCCTTGGCGCAAGAGCAGATGTGGTTGCAACAGTAAGAAACAACGATGCGAGAGTTGTGTAGCTGTTATTCACCTTATTATGCACGTTTTTCTTTGACTGACAGAGCGTCGGCCAGTTGCTTTGGTGGACAAATAACCATTTTTCTTATTTAGAGTGCACGTTGAGCCGATTTTTGTTTTCCCCTATGTTGGGCTTACATTGGACGATACTTTGGCTGTTTGGTTTTATTTGTTCCGTTACTTATTTTTTTTATTGCAAAAAAAAAGAAACATTTCTCCTTTTAATTGTTTTTACCATTTTAGAGTTGCGCCCAAAACATTAAATCTATACCATATTTCTTAGCACGTTCTATGAAGAATCGCCCAATCCATTTTCTGAATAGACTTATGTTTTTCCCTAAAAGAAGATGCTATGATCTGGGGGGGGGGGGCACAGTATTTTCTTCCATCACCCGGGGAACTTTTTTTCACTTCCAAAATCCAGTGTCTCATTTACGCTGTACATGTGTTACAGATTTAAATTCGATAAACCATGGAACAGCGTGGGATTGTTCTTGTGGTCAAGTCATTTTGAAATGAGAGTGTTGCAAAGGGTGAACATTTAGCTTGAATTTCATGAAACCAAAAACTTTAAACTTTTCTTTATGGAACGTAAGAAACGGTTAGTGAAAATTTTTTTAATTCTTTTTTAAAGTGTAGTCACACTTTTTCTGATACCCTACACTTTTATTCTCTTGTTCTAATTAAGCAATTGAATGCTTTATATTTTATTCATCACTCTCTTAGGAATAGTTTTTTTAAGAAATAGGTTTAATTTTATGTACTTTTTCTGAAAATGCTAAATTTTTTGCAAATGATTTCAAGGATCCGCATCGAATAATAGTCATGTAAAATAAGTTTGTAAAAAGTCCATTTTATGGCCTTTGTTAATACATAAGGGTTTGGACACGGGGATCCTGATTTATATATATCATTCAAATGCATTACAGATCCGAACAATAAATATGGTGTGGTACCTAAAAATTAAAGTAATCCCTGAAGCATCAATTAAAATTTCATTTCTTGTAGTAAAGTTATTGCGTGTAGTCTAAAATTAGTGGTACACATTCTCTCACCATCTAGCTCCTGTCCCAATAATCAACAGGACTTTGAGTGCTATCCTCTTATGCAGGTTGCAATGTTCCACTGCCACGGCCAGCGTCAGACTTCCGACGTACATCATGATGGTATCCTGCAGAATTACAAGGAACTTTTAAATGGCAAAGAAAATACATAGGACAGAACTTTAAATTTTGGATTATGAAACCGCAGAGAGAAGAGGTTTCTTATTATTATACACATACATCACTCCCTGAGTTTTAGAGAAAGATCTATGATTGTTAAAAAAATTATAGTATTGTTATTGTAGTTTTGTTTGGGATTTATACTATGTAAATGTGCGTAGGAAGTTTAGTGTGATTTCTAGGGTCAAAGTTATTTTAGTATGTGTCAGCCATTAAAAATATACCCCAGAAGTATGCATGTTAGGAAAAAATACGGAAAAATAATTTTCGTATTAATGAAATGATGCTATTATATCAGTATAATATGCACTATCCACTGTAATTTGCATTACTTGAAATAATTCTTAATTTGATATAATTCTTAATCTTTTTGCTTTTACTTATGTCGCACTTTGAAGCTGCACGAAGACTATTAGAGATGAAACTCAGAGCTTTGAAGGTGAGTATTTTTAATGGGGCAATACTTGAGCTGGCCTTAACACCACAACCACGTGAAGATTTTAAGGCTCGAGATATGATTCATTTATTCAGTGCATCAGTTCCTCTACGCGGCTGCAATAGCCTAGTGGTTATGCTCACGAACTCGTAGCCTGCGTGTAAGAGTCCCTGCAACACTGAAGATATGTCACGTAGAAAAGGGGTTGATGCAGGCTCAAAGTCCTCTCATTGGTGTGGTGATTTGGAGAGGGGGTTGCCAGCTGAGGTTTCATCCTCGTCACTTGACTGAGGATGAAAATTTATGAGGTCCGTTGCCAATGGCCTTAGTATTTCTTTATAGTGTGATATCAACTTTCTCTCTCTTTCTCTACGTGGATAGTGTTTAATGATATCCGGATTCGAACCTACGACAGAGACCACGCCGGTTACGAATCCGCAACCGTAACCATTTGGCTACTGAAACAATTTTACAGAAACTGTGAAAAAACTTATCTGAAAACTGCATTTCAATAATCAAACCCTGAAGCGTTGTTAAAAAACGTGTTTAAAAGAGGATCATACTAATCAATTAGCTCTCTTTTTCTATCTATTATGATATGAAGGGTTCATGTTTGCGCCGTGTGAGCTACGTTAACATGAGCAACCTTTTTATAAAAGTATTTCATGCTTTGTAAATCAGTTTAAATCGGGTATTCATACATTTAGATATTTTTTTATGAAAATACTTTCGCTACATTTAAACGTATCTGGCACTTATTTTTGAAATTCAAAAACGACCCATTAATTTCTTTTCCGAAATTTTTACTATACCACAATCCAGTCCTTTAGGTATCAAAACACGGTTAAGAAGCATTTTTTAAAGTTCTCGCTTTAGAATGAAGCGACTGAACTCTCTTAAAGAAGGCAGATATCGTGACATGAGGAGATTCCACACAAAATGAACTTTTTTTTATGCTGAGCTCCCACTGACCTTTCAATGCCACTGGAATTTGCACTCCGGTACAGAAATAAAAAAAAAACCTTCTTGAATGGACGCTACGAGGTCGCGGATTGATTGGATAAGCGAAGTCACGTTCCTCAGTCGCTCGGGTGGAGACATATCCTCGAGGGATGAAAGTGACGTCATCTTGAGCACCCTACTTTTTAAATACACGTTTCACGGAGTGAGTGAGAGTAAGGTATTAATGTCACACTGTAAGGCACAACACGAGGGCATTTAACGGCGGATCATGGCCAAGGGACGACACCTGCGCTGGTACCTCTCCTTCCTAACTACCACACCCCATCCACGAAAGGATATTGAGCTTCGACATTTTTAATGTGCTTCGGCCTTCAGTGGCACGCGACACTCAGCTTTGTCGAAGACGATCGAGTGATTTCGAATAGAGCCACGACCAGATGTCGATCGGAGTGAGGGCATCTTGCTACCCCGTCCATTGTCTTCACCCAAGGTAGTCCAAAGGACTGGATTAGCATAGCTTTCTGCACGAAGCTTATTACAGATAACACACCTTTTTGATTTGATGCGAAAACTCCTCATCATGTTTTTGGCTGCTGAAAGAAATCCTTGTTGAGTCCTTTCTTGTAAACAGAACTTGTTTATCATTTGTTCCTTTTTTACTGAGTTTTTAAATTTTAAATGAATTTTGGGCTCTCTCAGTACAGAACTTTAGATTGGCACACACGCTAGAGCTATAGTTTTAAGAAACTCGAATATACGTTTGACTTGTTGGATCTTTCTCCAAATAAAAAAACTAGATAGATATAAAGTCAGTATTTATAACATGTCACTACTTTGCAATTGAACAGATTTTAAATCGTGTCGCATAAGAATTTTCACACATTCCAGTTGCTTTCCATGTATTTACGAAGAAAATTAAAAAGCTTTTCAATGAATAGAAAAACTGTACATTTTCCATTATGACCGAATAAAAATATGCACTTGGGGGAAAGATCACGGTTTAACTTCACTGGAGTTGAACTGTGGGAAAAAGGATTAAGAGAATGACTGTTAACAAATGTAAAGTGTGGGTCGCGAAAACAAAACTTTTGATTATGATCATTGAAACAGGGTCATTAATAAGATAGTATTAATTTGAATGTCCTCGTAAAAATTTTTTCAGACCCACAATCACACGTATAGTAATAAATTACTGAATTTTTTAAAACAAAGGAGTCTCAAAATGTGTAACATCGAATTTTAGATAAAGAAATATCAAATTAAATGTAAAATCATGATTAAAAAAACCAAAATCTGTGCCTAATGTCCGGTATAACGTTAACTGTAACTTTTGAAAAATGTCGTGGATCAGAAGTCCAGTGTTTAATTTTTTATCAGTGGTTTGTAGTCCAACGCGTGCTACAGTTGGACATCCATTTCTTTTTTTAATTCACATTTGTATTACAAATCCACTCAGCTTTCAGGAGAGGCCTCTCTTGTCACCGGTGTGCCTAGTTATTATCATCACGAAGTGGCTGACGTGTTGCGGGTTCGAGTCCTGGCACCACTAAAGCAAAGTGTGGAGGGGCTAATGCACGTTAAATCTGTCGAAGCTAAGTCTTCCTGTGGGCGTAGTGTGATAGTTTCGAGAAGTGAGTGCGTATTCGAATATGAATACTAAATAGAGAGAAATGACATCACCCTGTATTAAAAGTGTTTTTAGCATTCTTACAATAGCGAGTGTAGTTTAATGAGGCAGTTAGTCTACTCGTGAAGGCTATTTTATCATTCTTGTGAAAGTGAAACATTTACAGTTCAATATTTCAAAAGAAAACTCTAGAACGTATAGATCTCACAATACAACCAATCGAAAGAAATAAGCGAATGTAAAAAGGTACTAAAAAAAGAATAGTTTTCTGGCTCCAACAGTATTAAATTTAAACTTTTGTTTATCGTGTACCATGCTTATTTTTGTGAGAAGATTTGTTTTCATTTTTATGGGTACACATAGGAAACTGATCCTGTGCAAGTTCATTGGGTATTTTACGGTCGGTCAGTTTCGGTAAATTAAAAGACAGCACCAATTCAAAAAACTTCGTAAAATGCCCATCGTTTTCACTAAAATAAATTCTCGCACCTTACACATTAGCGCGTCGACAAATACATCGGTGATATTTTTGAGGAATTAAACCCTGCATCTTTTTACAATAAACACGTGCACTTGAAATAAACGAAATATCTGATTATACCTACATTATTAAGCCAAATCCTCATAATTGTTCTTTATACAGATAACTCTGCATACAATTCACATAAATACAAATTGAAATGCTGTAATACAGATACGTGATGTTTTTTCCAATAGTCTTTCGGGCATATGCGAATTAGAGACTCTATTTATGGATATACTCTGCCGTGTTTGCTTCCGTAGAAAATATATGCCAAATATTTTAATAATTTTTCACAACAAAATATATTACAAGTTTTAAACAATATTATTTCATAGCATGCACGAACCAGATTATTGTGTTGGAAAAAACGCGAAAAAAGTTTTTCCCTATTGGTTGTTTATCTCAGCATTTGGTGACGTTTTTCGATTTGAAGAAATTGGTCGATGGTACACAATACGTATATATATATATATACATAAAGTACTATTCATTTTTTTGAATTCATATAAGTATTAACCTGTACGACAAAATACAATATAAAATACATGGCTCAACTGATATATACGATAATATCAGTTGAGCCCTGATTTCAAGCCCCATTTCTACTAACGACACTGTGCGGGTTGATTGCACATTAAAAAGATTGGCTTAAAGTCCTTTCTCCCTTATCTTACATCTTCGTCATTTGGCTATAGCTCAAAATTACGAGATTCGTCTCTCACTAGAGTCTCTCGTGTTTGTTTTAGTTAACATGAATATTATTTTACAAGAGACATCAGAAATTCACACGATGTAGAATTTTCTTATTAAGAATTGTTCTGTAAAAAAATTGATACATTGTATAAATTCAAATAAAGAAATTCAATTTAAAGAACAGTTATATGGAATAAAACTTAGTATTGGGAATCTAGAAGCAGTGCAGCTAAAATAAATTTATAAACTTAAAATGTTCTGAATTAATTCCGGCTTAATGAAAATTATTTTAACAATGTGCAAGGGTTAAAGCAGATTATTTAATGTGGGGATTTGAGTTTGCATTTACAGCACACCCACTCACCTTCATGTATGGGGTGCAAGCCTCTGTAGTGGAGAGCAACCCTAGCACAGGAAAGGCTGCCACGGGCAGCAGGGCGGTGACGGCCAAGGGCACAGGCTCCAACATGAAATAGAATGCCATCCATAAAACCACGAATCCGCATCGTGACTCCTGAAAGTAGCAAAAAAATATTTTAACTAATGCAAAGCAAGTCATCACCATATATTTGTCGCTGTTCATTTCTCTGAAAAGACTTCGCCATGGTCGCAATAGCCTAACCCCTCAGAAGACATCTTCCTTAGGTTAGGTGTTACACAATCCCGAGGTGCCTTAGTGTGTGATTTTCTCCTTTTCCTATATAAGGGGTTTACCATCTTTGATAAATACGGGTGTCACGCTCCTGGGGTATTTTAGTGATCTTTCACTCTTTTCAGCCCTCCTTTTTGTCATCCCATTTCCTCTTCTTTCCTTTTCCCGTTTTGAACACACAGACGAATCATCTAAATATATAGAAAAACACTACTGGATTTCTTTTTCTATTGTTTACTTTTCATTCTGTTATAAGTTAATTTGGTTTCATTTATTAACCCCCACCCGCAATATATTTTGATGTTCGTATTGCTTTCTAACTTACACCATTGGTTTTCTAACCCACATTTTTTCCGAGTGAAGCGTCCCGCAGGGAGAAAAATAGTGCGCTTGCTATACCTTTGCCTTCCCTTTGGCCGACACTCGGCCAAAGGGAAGGCAAAGTCTCTTCGAGGAGACATTGCTGTAAGAGTAAAACATTGCTGTCGAGGAGACATTGCTGATATATCTCTTCGAGGAGACATTGCTGTAGGGCTAGTGTTGCAGATAAGGAGTGACAGGGTTTCCCGTCGGTTCCGAACCCTGATGCTGTAGTGCTATATCCAGGGTGTATTCAAGGTAAACGCCGAGACTGACTATTGTCAGTTGCCTCCCTTATTTGATTCCGGTGTAGGTGGAGGCACGACAGGATGAAGACCATCTCTCTCTTCATGGATCCAAATATTTTGTGCCTGGGCAAAGGCCTCATTTTACCCAAAATTAACATTGAAGAAACTGCAGTTAATTCAATTTTTTTTATTAATTTCTTTGCCTAACATTAATATGTCTAAGGAATCGCTATTTGCCATACATAAAGCTCTCATAGAAATAGGTGGTTAATCTAAATCTGTGGAAAGGCTGCAATCCGGTGATCTACTTGTTGAAATAATCTCTGCTATACAGAAATTTTCTACTTGCCGAAAACTTCCCTGTGAAGATAAGTCCACACAAATCTCATCATTGTTGTTGTGGTGTCGTTTCTGAAACTGATCTATAGACGATCCCTAAAGCAGAAATCCTTGAAGGATTCTCTGATCAAGATGTTGATTGATTTTTGGGTTTATTGGCGCAAGAGCCGATTTCGGCTATACTGCGCCAAACATTTGTTTTAATATCTGTGGTCTAGACGGAAAGAGAAAGAAAGAATGAATTGAATGGCAAGAAAGAGGGTCGAAAATACAGAAGGATCACTAGGGTACCCCGGGTTCGTGAAGCCCATGTTTACCAAAGACAGTAAACCTAGTGGGAATAGGAAAAGATCACTAGGGCACCTCGGGATTGTGACACCCGTACTCACCTAAAGAAGGTGAGCCCCCTGAGGGGTCTGATCAAGATGTAATTCAGGTTAGAAGAATCGTAATTAAAATGATGCAACAGTTATTCCGACTAAACATTTAGTTTTCACTTTCACACAATAGCCCGAAAGTACAGTCTACAATCAAGGCTGGATATTTAAACTGCAAAATACGTCCAAAATATTCCAAATCCTTTGCGCTGACTCGAGTGTCAGGGATTCGGGCATTCCGAAACTGCTTGTCGTGGACAATTAGTGTGCTCTAGATGTACATCTGTTGGATATATTACCTTAAATTGCAGTCTGGAACCTAAATGTGTTAATTATTCCCAAACCAATTCTTTTGATTCGGAACTATGTACTAATAGATATTTGCGTGTCGTAAGTTAGAATCGACTTAACGTGAACGTGCCGTATCTACGTTAAATCGGTCCTCCCTTTGGCATGGTGTGCTAGTTTGGATAGAAGGGGCCAGCTCAGATGTCATCCTCGTAGGGTTCAAAGCTACGATAGGCCATGGAAGTCTAGTAGTTAGGGTCAGTAGTTCATGGCCACTGTGTCTAGAGTTCAAGTCCTGGTGCCACTGAAGACCCTCCATGTAGAGGGACCGAGGCACGTTAAATCTATCGAAGCTCGGTGTCCTCCCACTGCTATGGTCTGGCAGTTAGCAGAAGTGGTGCCAGCTCAGGTGTTGTTCTCGTCATTTGACCAAGGGTTAAAATTACAAGGTCTGTCTCAGATAGCCCACTTGTAGCTTATTGTAAGACGTTAAAATAACTCAACACAAGATTTCACCGTATCATTTCATTGCTTTTATTTCTCACAGTACGTACAATTTTGTTCCCGCAGGTAGTCTTTCATATTTTTACTTCATTTTGTTGATTCCTGTTTTACTTTTAAAACTGAGGAATTAAATAGGTAATGATGTACAATATCAATTTTACAGTAATACATCGAGCAAAACATATACGTAATTAATGGTATTAAAAATAAGTTTTCTTCAGTTTTATAAGCAAAAGTAGGAAGTAAATGTTCTTAAATTAATTTGGATTATTTATTAGCATATTTTGGATTTGAATCAGTATTTTCGTTTTAAAATATGCACTCGCTACTACACAATTATCCTTTGTAAATTTTGAATAAAATGTGTCTAACCAAAGATTTCGATAGTAGAACATTCAATATCTTCCTATTTGAAGAATCATATCTTAAAAAGGGCGATGATCGCATATCTTGAAGATTTTACCATTAAGATTTTGATCATAGTTTACAATATACACATTTTGAAGTCGAGACCACTTGGATTCGATTCATTCAATACATATAAATGAAACAAATATTTTGAAATTTTCTTTTCAAAATATTAAGACGAGGACCCTATCTGTGTGTGATCTATCTTAAATTTAAAGGTTTGAAAGACAGAACCACAAAAGATTGGTAATGAAAAGACTAAGTATGCAAATATTGTAAATTAAAAGTTTTCAATTAAAATTTGCATGCACAGGTAAAAATTGTATTGAATCTCTCTGATTTGCATAAGAAGGACCATGGTAGCCTAGTGGTGATGGCTCGCGTGTCATAAGTTCGAGTCCACAGTAGAACCGTCGTGTAGAGGGGCTGATGTACGTTAAATCTTGCTTCCCTGCTCATGCATCTTCACTTGATCATGGTTTAAAATCCCGAGGTCCGTAACCAATAGCCTTCGTGTTGCTTTATGTAGCGTGACGTTAATTTATAATTAACTCAGTAGAAAGAACAATGCCATATGGTAAAGCCACAATTCTTCAGAATTACGTGTATTCACTATTGGCAAAAGAAATTCAGCGAAAGCAAAAGATTCACCATTGGCATTAATTTACCCCCAAGAAATACTCGCTTAATTGTTACTGTCTGTAACTGTTCTTAAGACATTTCACAACATGGAAGTATTTTTATTCAACACCAGTAAATGTTTGTAAATTTTGAATATAAAGATGTTAAAAAAGCCATCAAAGTACAAAAATTTATTACTATGATTCAAAATGTATTTCTTTGTAGTGAACAGTCGCCTCTAAAAAGCAATAAATAGGTTATATTTCATTAAAATGTCCCTGCCCCTTTATATTGAGATCCTGTTTTCTGTTCTTCACAGATGTCGCATGCTGAGCAAACGTATTCCAATATTACTAAAAAGGATGTTCAAAAATAAATTACGTCAAATGAAAGGGAAATTCTACTGACACCGCAAAATATGTTGGCAGTCGGTGAATGATTGTCCTTGCCTCCTTTAACTGCAATTCTAATATCACGAATGCTTGCATAGTGCAATACGCTGACAATTCCTGCAAAACGCCGAATTGTGTCTGCATAAAAAGTACAACTTTAGTTGGCACGAAATCACGACGCGAACAATATTCCGATGGACACCATTTCAAGGTAACGTCTATTGAACAATAGTACTGCAACGTTGTCATTTGTTGCGGACGTTTGGGCGATGTTCAAACACGTGGGGTGACAGCTGGCGTACAACACGCTCCAAGAGAATAATAGTGCGCCCTTGAATAATTAATTTTGTTTCTGTCACTTTGAAGAATGTATATTTTATTTATGAATTTTGTAAAATGAAAGTAATTTTAAAAAAGTGTTTGATCTTATACAACACATTTAAATACGTTGCTTCCGTCGAATTCATGTGACCAGATGTGTGTTTATTGTGTCGAGGCTCAAAGTTCTCCCCTTTCTTTGAAGTTGGGATACGAGTTCAAATGCCCCCTTCCGACAGGATTCCAAATTACAAAATTGGAAGGCCTCGCATTTCTTTGACGTTAGCAAACAATCAACGCATCTTTTAAATTCGAAAAACAGACTTTACAGAAACATTTGTTTTGTTCATTGATTTCCATACAGTCAACGAAAACGAATTCTTGATCAATTATCTTTAATCTACAGGTAGACATCTTAATAATTCTAGCCATTTACAACTAGGGGGTGTTGATTTTCAATTAACAGCTTTAGGTAAATGTTTAGCTCAATTCATTTATAAAGATTCAATAAAGATTCAACACATAATACGGAAAAAACGACTAAAATAATTAAAATGCCGATAGAAAATTGGGATGTGTGAACATGTACGAATTGTGGAAACAATTTGGGAAATTTGAAACGAAAAGGGAATATTATTCCCCAACATATTATTATATCGCTAAATTGAGGCTATTACGGTATCTGCCCCTGTGTTTTTCCTCTGTCTGTCCAATGGATCGTGGTAGTGTGGTTAAGAGAGACGGCTCGCAGGTTCAGTCCACCGTAGATAGTTTCGTGGAAAATGTATTGGATGGGGGAAATTTGCCGCACCTATAGCTATCTGTTTTATTTGATTTTATTAAAGTCGTGCTACTGGAAAATGAGTTATCGCTGTGTGAAGGAGCTCTTAATTTTGTACGACATTCACTCAAAATTAAGTCAAGTTGTGAAAATAAGGAGAGAGATATACTCTTGCGCGTGTACTGTTCTAATCAATCGACCCTGATTCAGAATGCCCTACACTTTTCGCCAGTGATCACTCTTCGGCCGTGATTTCAAGTAATGAAACAACCCGTTCAGCCGATCGGCATCGAACTCGTGACTGCTGATGTTTCTGTCGGGCTTCATGTTCAAGTCCCTTTTCTATTAAAAACCCGTCGTGTGGAAAGGTTGATAAAGGTTAAATGCATTGGTGACGAAAGTCTTCACTTTGTATTACGTGGATATGAAGAGGGTGTCAGCTCATGTGTCGTCTCTTAAAAATGGTTCAAAGTGACGAGATCCGTTGCCAGCAGTTAGGCCTTTGGAAAGCGTCCCCGTTCAATAAACACAGATAAGAAACCCGTTCACTGGCCTTTTTATAACTCCACATCGTTTATGACTCAATCAATTAAGCAACCCCTTTATTCAATGGGATTTTTTTTCAATATTTACATATGATCGCGTTAGGTGAATGGTTATAGTATCGAGCTTATTGTTGCAGTTGTTCGAGATTAAAAATCTGTAACATCACGGGGCTTATATATGTTGGTGTCTAGTACGAAGTTAACAAACAATACATCAAACAGAATGTAAATGATAAATTAAATAATAATGTAATTATAATAAATATTGTTATAAAATGAAATTTTACACAGATTCAGAATCAAGTGAGTGAGTATTAACGTCACAATATAAAGCAACACAAGTGTTTTTGGTAACGAACCTCTTCAATTCGAGACATTTTCAAGGGACAAGGAGAACACCTGAGCTGGTACCCCTCTCCTAACTTCCACACCACACCAATGGGAAGACTTTTGAGCCTCTACAAATTTAACGAGCATCCCCGTGTACGGCGGGTATTCAGCGGTACTAGACTTGTACTCATGACACGTCGGTCACGAGTCCATGACCTTGACCACTAGACTATTACGACCGGTTTCAGAGTTGAAGTAAGTATTAGCGCGAATGAAATGTTTTAACTGTTAACTGCAGCTGTGCGGTTTCTTAAAATTTACGAATGTATCTTATAACCATTTTTCTGAAAATAAAAATAGTGAAGAAAAGAGGAACTAAAAAAAAATCTATACAGTTGTACTTATAAAATAAAAAAAATTCAGGTAAAACCCAAAGGAAACTTAACGTCAGTTTTTCCCGCTTGCTTTTAAAAAAGCAGTCTTTTAGACAATATGACAGCCATGGTGTGAAGGAATTTATCCACAGCAGCTAAAGAGTGAATTTATTCTCAGAAATTTCATTGCCCGAATTCCACGGAGACACTGTTTAAACTAATTTGTTTGATGAAGGTGCCAAATGTGAACATTACCATCATCTTTTGCAAGCACCGATTGGCCAAAAAGTGTGATTTTACGTGGAATCAGCATTCTTTCTGGAATTACCACAGTAGTTTACAATTCAAGGTCTTAGCCATTTCGTACCTTTCAAAGAGCATTCATTGTAGACTCGACGCTGGTCAACAAACGGTGAGCAAATGCCACAGTTGCGCCTAGAGTGATTGGCGTAACACGATTCAAAATTAACAAAAGGAGATCCCTCTTTCAAACATCCATTCGTATATGAATTGTAATGAATACTTTTAACGACTTTTTACACACGTTTCGTATTATTATTATACGAATCGTAAAAAGGTTTTCCCATGGAGAATTTTCCCATTTTGGTTTCGACACCACGCGTTGTTACCTTGCACCATTCTTGTACGTGTCTATTTACGTATAACAGTCCTAAATCCCTCGAAACGTCCCTTAGGACCCAAACTTTCGTAAAATCCGTTATCAGCAGATCTCTACTCTATGAAGAGAACATACATACCAAAATTCAAGTCTGTAGGTCTAATAGTTCTGGAGATATCGTGATGATCGAGTCGGTTTTCTTTATATATATAGATTTTAAGTATTGGTTTTTTAAACACCACAAATCTGCTCAGTTACATCGATGTAACGATTGCTCCATTTTGAGGAGAAATTTCGCAAGGAATTAATTGGGTTTACTCACAATTTTGAAAACTTTCTTTCAAAAACTTCTTTCCACACAAATTTATTCCAATCTAACAATTCAAGTATATCTTATTTAAACTTCTGGATTTAAGTTAGAAATGAGGTTCACATATTTCTTGAGAAAAACGGAGATTCACAGCTGCTTTTAACAAGACCATGTTTGAAATATTTCGAAGACACTTTCTTCATGATAGGGGGGGGGGCCACGGACAATTCAGTGCACTCAACTTCCGCAAATTTGACCGTGGTAGTCTATGGTTTTGGATGACAAGGTAATGCAGCGGTGTTGATGCACGCTCAATGTGTTAAGGCAGAAGACCTTCATGTTGTGTAAGAAAAGAGGAATGACAATTCAGGTGTTAATATTTTCATCAGAGTGAGTGAGAGTTATACGCTGGCGGGCAAAACTTAAGCAACAATGTAAATTTTAAGCAGATATATGCATGAATTGCAGCAAAAAGGATTTTTGCAATCAGTACAATTAACACGAAAGTCATTTCAGCGTACTCACACGAAAGGTGATGAGTACGCAAATGTCAGAAAAAAGATGTCATAGACGACGTGAATGTAGTCAAAACGCTTGCGGTCGGCGCGAGCAGCTCAGAACTACAATAAAAGCAAGAACAGAGGCACAAATAAAAACATTCGCTGCAAGTGCAAGTGAGTTATTTCCTAAAATATGGCTAAAAAATCTCCTGGATGATTTCACACGTGGAAGAAGGATCGAAAAGCTGGAGAAGGGATTTAGTTAGACCAGTTTTGGTAAACGTATCAGTATCAACAAAAGTGTCGTTTCGCGTTTTTGGAAAACCTTCCAAACCATAGGTACAGCTGTTAGAAAGGTTGATGGTGTCCGCCCTTGGAAAACAACTGCAGTGGATGACCGATATATCGTCCTTCAGGTGAACAGAGGTAGATACCAGTCTGCAAGCACCATTGCTCAGCAACAGGAAGACAACAGTAACGGTTTACTGTTGCCTGACGCCTTTACAAAGGTTGCCTATTCACCTGCCGTCATGATCGTGGTAAACTAATGGTCAAGGTAACAGACTCGTGGCTGGCGTTTCATGTGTTCGAGCCTAGAGCCGCTGAAGACCCACTGTGAAGAGGCGACCGATGCACATTAAATATGTCGAGCCTCAGACGTCCTACCGTTGGTCTGGTGTGGATGTTAGGAGGAGGGGTGCCAGCTCAGGTGTCGCCCTCGTCATTTTAGAATGGTTATAAATAATGAGATCCGTCATAAAGCCCTCGGTAGCAGCTGAATAGTTTGACGCGTTAATATACTCATACTATTATGGACGCTGCATCCTTTGCAAACTGGTCATCAATAGTTCGTTTTGATAATATGGTAGCACAAGCGGACATCTCTCAATGGATCTTCTCTTTGCCACGGTTGAGAGTCGTTTCCAGACCTGGTATCATCCATTTGGTTGGAGAGTCAGGACATGGTTTCATCCAGTAACATCGCCGGAAGGAGAGCCGTTATGAGTGGATTCTGGGTTAGGAGTAGATTATGATTAAGTGGATTGTGGACGTGTTTTCGACAGAGGTTCTATAACCGGATATTGTATGGAGGTGATTCTTTCCCATGTGCGTCTGTTCTGAGAATTGGACCAGACATTTCGTTTTTATAGATGAAAGTGCAGGGTTACACAGAACTGCTGATATTCAGAAGCTACTGGAAGGTGAAGATATCACTTGAATGAATTAACTAGCATTCTCTACCCTGATTGAAATCCCATTGAACATGTTTGGGATGCTTTGGGGAGTTTCCTTGCGGAACGATTACATAGTCCGGTGAACACTCAACAACTAAAAGAGATGCTGATTGACGAATGGACACTCTTACCTCGAGAACTGTTTTGACGATCAGGTGCTGAGTATGGAGAAAGTGTGCGAAGCAACCATTGCAGTAAGGGGAGGGCATATCCCATACTAAGGAATATCTGTTTGTTGTTCTTCTTTTTGGATAGACATTCATGCGTAACTATGTGTTCCATAAAGTCTTTTAATTTTCTTTAATTCCATACTACACTCATGTCCATAAATTAAGGATAATTCAGAATCACACAGAAATTGAACTCTAAAATTAAAATTTCACCTGTAGAATTACCACACACACCTTGAAGAATATGCAAATTACAGGAAACCACCAGATGGCGCGGATAGTACGTCACAATGACGAGAGTGTAAGAGAGGGGTATATAAGGAATGGTGGCAAAGAAGTAAAATTATTCACAAGTGCTTTAAAAGCCTTTCAGTGCAATAACCGCATAGTTATGGCACAAAGGAAGCATTTGGATGATTTTTTACGCGGTAGAATTATCGGACGACTGGAATGTGGACGTATACAGCTGGAAGTATCCGAGGAACTTGGAATCGCCCAGAGTGTCATCTCCAGGCTTTGGCAACGATTCCAAGATGATGGTAATGTGAGTAGATGTTACAACACAGGTCGCCCCGAATTACAACGCTGAATGAGGACCGATACTTGGCAGTTACTGCCAAAAGAAACAGACGGAGCACAGCATCAGAACTGCCTCGTCAGCTCTCTTCAGCTACCGGTACGACAGTTTCAAGGTAGACTGTGTACAGACGCTTAGGGCACATTGGTCTATATGCTCGAGGCCTGTCAAATGTGTTCCCCTTACCGTAACTCACTGTCGCCTGCGATTAACCTGAGGTAGAGAGCATGCATTGTGGACACCGCAACAGTGGTCTTGTGTGATGTTTTCCGACGAGTCCAGGTTTAGTTTGCAATCTGATTCTCGCCGGACTTTCACATGGAGAGCGCCAGGTACCCGTTAACACCATTGAACGACACCGTTACGGTGGTGCAGGATGGCTCGTTTGGGGAGGAATTATTCTTGGTTCCAGAACTCACCTGCATGTTCAGAGTGTAATGATTACAGGTCACATCTATCGAAATGTCATTCTGGAACAACATGTACGTTTGTTTCGGGGCGCAGTGGGTGATGAATTTCTGTTTATGGATGACAACGCCCGTCCTCACCATGCAAACATTGCAGACGAATGCCTTCAATCGGAGGATATCACCCGTATGGATTGGCCAGCATACTCACCGGACTTGAATCCACTAGAGCATGTGTGGGATATGCTTGGCCGACGAATTGCAGCCCGTCAACCCCCTCCCACCTGTCTACCGGAACTTCAGAGGGCATTGCTTGATGAGTGGTGTAATATTCCCTAAGATCAGATTGATAATTTGATACTCAGCATGCGTTGGCGTTGTAAGGCCTGTATTGCATCGTCCAGGAGACATACTCCCTATTAACCATCATACTAACCATGTTATACTGTTTTTTGTAAATAGGTTCTTTTTTAAAATTTGCTCCAAGGAGTAAAAATTGCAATTTTTATTAATTATGTCAAACATATAGTTTTTTTGTTGTTGCTCTTTACCTTTTGTTTAATAAATAGACTTAACAAATAAGTCAAATTTGTTTTGCTTCTGTCTCTTTCTTTGCCTGAACTTCATTATCCTTAATTTATGGACATTAGTATATATACATTGTATTCCTTTTTGTGCAACTATGCTATCGTAATCGGATGATGCTTTTCATTTCTAAATTTCATGTCTCTCAAAGGATTTCTCGTGGAGCTATGGTCAAATTAACACCTGTTGCTTTAGTTTTGCGCACCAGTTTATTAACGTCACCCAATAAAGAAACATGAGGACTATTGCTTTGAATCCTCTCCGTTGTTGTTTGCGATTTGTAGAAGGGAGTTGCTGCATGGCCATGACTATTTGGCTACTGTAGTCCAATTGATTCTATGGTATAACCAGGGAGGGGTGGAGGAGGAATTGTCTTATGTTGAATGTTTATTAAAATTAAATTCAGAAGGGTTATAGGAAGTTGCCCACAAAATTACTATAAAACAATTATTACATTGAGAGTGGAAAGTAGATTCTTTTATTCGAGAAAAATCCAATGTATGATTTATGTTTAATAATAGTTATTGAGTATTAACATAATCTCTATTAAAAGCGTTAAATCTGGTTTGAAGATTTATGTGTCGGGGTAGAAAACCGGAAGCGTTCGACATAAAAATGTGTTTGAAGTATTTTAAGTAAGAATATAATTTGTGACGAGATAATTATACAGTAATATTAACAAAAGTTGTTATTCGTATTACACGCTTATTGAAACACATCCAATATCGAATTTAAAATAAAACCAATCATATATCAGAAAGATTAAACCGAATACAGCTATATGATCCATACTGTTTGAAAGCTTCTAAACAAAAGCGCAACTCGATAGAGACGCTGTGCAATTGGTTTTTAAACTAACCTTTGGAAGCTTCCTAAAAGGATAGATCAGATTTAATAAGACCTCACGTTTTTTAACAGTTTTATTTCCTTTAGCAGAATGTTCTAAAATTGCATTCTATATTAACGTTTTTGAGCCAATTTGCACTGTCCAATCCCCTCAAGTTGCAGCCTCGTTTGTAGCAGTAACTGTATGTAAATGAAGTGTCTAAATCTATGCATCTCATCTGAAATAGCTGAGCTATAAAATTTTAACTGTTGAAACAGTAGGCGTTGATTTAAAGGGAGATAACGCGTGATTTTAAAAAAATGCATTATATATTTTGAATCCTTTGAAAATACAACTCCAGATTGATTTTTGTAATTTTCAAAACATAGTTATTAATAGTTCAATTTTTACGAATTTCTGGAAATAAAAATGGATAGTTAGAAAATAGAAATTTGATTGATTAGAACTATCGAAAAATTTTTGGTGTATACGTTATTCAGAGAATTAAATACAGGGTACTAAAAATGCTATTAAATTAATTACTTCTAAAAAGAGGATTGAATATTTTTGAATTTAAAATGATAGTTTCGTAAGTCAAAAATAGATAGATATCCAAGTTGAAACTGCTGTTTATGAATTAGGCCACTGCTAAGTTATGAAAGTTTAGGCCTTTTATTCAAGCTCTTTTTATTCAAAGAATTATAACGCAAATGATTTTTGAAGGCAGTCACGAAACGTTTCGCCGCTGAAAGTACCGATTCTCCTCAATAAGTGTTTATTAATGTCGCTTTATAAGGCAAAACGAGGGCTATTGGCGAGGGACCTTGTAATTTTGAACCTACACCTGAGCTGGTACCAAAGAAAGACTGACCAATTTAATGTGCCACTTTACGCGGTGGCTCTTCAGGGACCGAAATGCCCCGACGTCCAGTCTGTGACTCTGACCACTGGTTCTCGCCCGATCACGATTCACCGATAATCGCCCAAGGTTCAATATATTACCATGTTCCTAGTATACACACATCATAAATTCGATAAATTAAGATTAGGATAAATATTAATTATCATTCCATAAAAAATTTAAGTTGCAATCAAAAATATTTCAAATTGACGAAAACACCGGTTTTCACAGAGCAAAAGAAACTGTTTTATACTTCTAGTGCGTAAGTGAATATTAGCGTCGCACTGTTCAGCTGCACGAGGACTCTTGGTGACGGACCTCGTCATTTTGAACCATGGTGAAATGACAAGAACGACACCGGAGCTGGCACCCCCCTCTCCTAACTACCACACCACACCAACGGGAGAACGTTTGAGCTCTCGACAGATTTAACGTGCATCGCTTCCCTACACGTCGGGGCTTCAGTGGTACTAGGCTCGAACTCATGACACGCTAGCCACGATCCGATGCCTAGACCACTTGGCTACCGCGGCCACACTTTTTAGTGCGAATCAAGATAGTAGAAAATGCCCTTAAATTCATTTCTCTCTATATATATACTTGGTTTTTATTTTCAACTTATACAAATAAATACTATATATGTTTCAGTGGCATGGTGTTTTGTACTACATTTTAAATAACTGTAAGGCGCATCGTCCTAAATAGCTTCGGTCGCCTAGTAGTCATGCATTCGAGCCCAGCTTTATAGTGCAAAGTCAAAATCACTCACTCTCTAAATATCTGTAGTTGAAACTTCCTTTCATGTGGTCCAAAAGAACGCTGTTTAGGGCTCTCGGAGGTGTGGAAAACTTATTTTCCGCTTACCTTCTCTCTTTTTCTCTGCTTATACATATTCCTTTATTTGACGTGCTATTATGAATGGTGGGAAGTCTTTGAATTTTGTGCATCTTTTTAATAGTTCGCATATTTATAGATTAAATGCATTTTATTTTTCTTAGATTCAAAATTGGAACAAATGATGTTTTCTGTTTAATTAAATAGGCTTGCTCTTAGTGACAATCTCGACTTCAATGTCAAAGGAAAATGAAGCTCTACTCTTGTTGTTGGAAATAATTGTCCATTTTGTATAACTTCGTTTTTTTTTTTTTTTAGATTATGGAATTCGTGACACTACTTGAAAATTCGAACAATAGATATATGTGTTTAACATTGACCCAGCTGCTTCGTGATTCATGAACTTGATCTTCTATCAGAGTTTAATATTTTGCGAGGGAGGTAGAATTCACGAAGAGAAACCTCTTGGTTGTTTTGCGTTTGAAATTAGCCGTTTGGGATTCACTAAGTAGGAGGGGGGATATCTTTCGAAATTCACTGGAATGAAACAGTTAGACCCGTGTTATATTCTGGTAGCATTCTTTCTTCTTGCAATTTGTTTCCTTGTTATTCAAAAATGCTTCAATTCTTATCCAACGATATGCGGTGAAGATATACGGTGGTCACTGTTGCCTAGTGGTCAATGCCACGGACTCGTGGCTTTATGGCGCGTCATAAGTTCAAGCCTAGTGCCACTCAAGACCCATCAGGTACAATGAGCCGATACACGTTAAATCTGTCAGGACTCAAACGTCCACCCCTAGATATGGTGTGGTAGTTGGGAAAAGGAGGCGTGAGATCAGGTGTTGTTCTCGTCACTTGACCGAGGTTCAAAATGACGAGGTTCGTCACCCATAGCTCTCGTGTTGTCTAATACTGCAACGCTCACTCGAAGCTATACGAGGGTTATTGGGGATGAACTTCATAATTTGAAACTCAGTTAAGTAACGGGAGCGACATCTGAGCTTGCATCTAGCCCTCGAAATTTGCACAATGGGAGAACTCGGAGCTGCTACCGATTTAACGTGTCTCAGCCTCTCCTCACGGGGAGTATTTAATGGATTCAATCCCAAGACTAGACAGAATTAACGACGGTCACGAGTTAGCAACCGTGACCTCTCGGCTGCCGTGGACGCAAGATAGGCTTGAAAAAGAACATCTGTGTTGAGATTTGTTAGACCTGAGACAAAACTGCAATTTTTTGAGTTCAGTGAAAAGTGTGTGTGTTAACTTAATAAAAGATTTATTATAAAACTGAAGATCAAAATTAAATAAAAATGTTTAGAAAAAATGCCTTAGATACGCTTTCTTTTTGCACTTCTAATTGATCCTTAAAGGTGCAGTTCAAAAATAAAAATAAAATAATGGGAGAAAAAAATTGAATTTTTTCATTTATATATATATATAACGTCATAAGATGTTTTTTCTGTCTTGACTGCCTTGCACTTCACTTTTGTAGGTGGAAAAACATTTATTGTGTGTTGACTCCTCCCCAGAGACAAAGCGCGATGAGTTTTTGGAAGGATTCTTAAAATCATGTCTACATTAAGGCCCATGACACTAGCGAATATCTAATCCGTAACAAGCTAATTCGATTCAAAAATGGAGGAGTTTAGTTTTTTTTTCTTTCGATCGTTTGAATGGCAGCCTGCATAAGGTTTTAAAGTAAAAGATGGAATTATCGAAGAAGGGAAAAGTTAAGAAATTATTATCGGATAAAAATCTGAGCGTAACAATTAAATCACGAACAAAATTTTCCGGAAAAGGAGCTGCAAATTTAAAAATTCGAAAACTCAAAGATATTGCCTTGAGTCAGAAACAATTCGAACTGCACGTAAGAAACTCCCTTATAGCTTTAATTTAGTTCATTTGATAACATTATGTGTCATGAGTTCGAATTAAGTACCACTGCAGATCTTAAGTGAAGGCGGAGCATGTTAGATACGTAGATCCATGTCCTCCCGTCGGTTAGGAAAGGAGGTGCCAACCCAGGCGTCGTTCTTGTCACTCGAGGTTCGTCACCAGAAACCCTAGTGCGGCTTTATAGAGCGACGTTCAGATGTAGTTGAGGGTTCAGGGCCACGAAATCTTAGTTGCCTTTATTTCTATCCAATCCGAGTTCCTGATGAAACGGATACATGCCATGTAGATAGGGCATCTTAAATTTGCTCTGGCTCAGACCGAGATCGCCGAGTGACCTCGGTGTGGAAATTAAGAAAAGTACTGCAATTCCAAATGATGAATTCCTCGTCAATAGCTTTGAAGTTAATAGAAAACCATTCAATTCACACTCTACTCATTTAAGGTTCATAAGTTTGTGTGTGGAACGAATTAATTTTCAAAAACAACAGTTTAACATTCGGTAGCTATTTTGAATTCAACTTAATACTCTTCCCGCTTCTGTCCAAGGTGGCCGAGTGGTCACTGTTGCATGTTCAATGACGCCACTCGTACCTTATTGTATAACGAAGCTGTTGCACCGTTTAAAGTTGACGTAATGCGTAAGAGAGGGAGCTAAGAATTTCTCCTCTTTCAAATTTGCTCTCGTCTCTAAATGCTATATTAATAAACTCTCAATTGAATCTGAGAAATGCTTTTTTTAATTCGCCATATTTTTTTAATTAAAGAAATCCACTTCCAATGCTCTGGAGGCCATGGTAGCCTAGTGGTCAAGGTAATGGAATCGTGGCTGGCCCCGTGTCATTTCGAGCCCAATACCACTGAAGACCCACCGTGTAGGGGAGCGATGCACGTTAAACCTGTCGAAAGCTCACATGTCCTCCAGTTGGTCTGGTATGGTATCTAGGATAGGAGGTGCCGGTCCAGGTGTCATCCTCGTTACTGGACCATGGTTCAATAAGACGAGGTTCGTCGCCAAAAGCCCTCGTACAGCTGAACGTGAGACATAAATATTCACTCACTCACTTGCGTTTTATTGTGTTTTGGAAGGAATTTCAGGTAGATGTGTGTGTGTGGTGTGTTTTCTAAGATTTCTTGCGGTATTAAAAAGTGTCGTGCGAACGAAATGACAAAGCATTTGTTAGAGAGGGGAGTAGCATTAATTGGTTTTATTTATGAGGACAGAATTTTGCCAACTCGGGTATTAAGAAATTTCAGACACACACACACACTCACACAGTTGGGGGGGGGGGTAAAATTGGTTGAAAATGGATGTCTTAGGAGTATCCTATCAATTTCAATTCCTGTAATCTCAAAAATCAGGATGAAATAGTTTGAAAAGTGAAGTATAGAGAAGTTATTGCTTTTGCTTAAAAAAATTATTGCATTACAAAAAAATTTTAAAAGATTGTTTATTTTAAATATTTTATAATAAAATGGAATGTTTGGCCGATATTCTCTTAACAATGTTTCTAGGCACTATAAAATTGATAAAATTTCTAAAAGGTAAGAGTTTGAAGAAAGTATATAACAGTGAGTTTATTCTTTTGACATACAAAGAGTTTTCGTTTTTTTAGCTGTTAATTTTTTAAAATTTTAAATCTTTAAATGCATTTTTGTTTGAAATAGCTCTTTTGATAATTTACCAACGAGGTAAACATGATATTTCAAAAAGTTTTTCCGATGATTGTCTAAAATTTTGTATCATTCTTCATTTTTATTGTATGCATGTTATGAAATAGGGATTAAGAAAAAACAGTATATTTTTTAATGATTATTTTTCTGTATGATAAATATGAAATTTTGAAAACTTCCATTTTGTACACTTTTTCACTCCTAGTTTAATAAAGTTTTTTATTGATATTAGTGCATTGCATTGGTAACTGTTTCCTGAGTAAAATTTTGTGCATTATAATTTATTTTACAGCGTTTAACGTAACCGAAAAGATAACACGCCTAATTTAAACGAAAAATCTTTTTTAAAAAAAATACCTCGAAAGAATTTTTTTCCCTATTTTTATAAGTTTTCAGTTATACTTAAACAAAAAAGTTTAAAAATAAATTTTCAGCAAAATTTTTAAAAAAATGTTATTACTTTTTAGTCAGGAATCTTAAAATAGTTTTGAAATTGCCATCACTTCAATAGTTCTCCTACTTTGGAAATATCAAAGTTGCAGTGTTTTTGTTGAGACGTCGGTTTGAGTCCTAGACTTACTGAATACCCCCCGCGAATAAAGAGCCCATACAAGATCCCTCACATTGGAAGAGAGTTGGTGGAGTAGGGTTCTATCTCATATTATGTTCCTAAATGATGAGGTCCGTCTACAGCATAGGTTCTCAACGTGGGCGTTTGAGGCTTTCAGGACGGCAGTAAAAGGCCCAGAATAAGTTAAGGGGTTTTAAGATGGTTTGGAGGGGCATAGGCAGATTAACCAAATGCAGTCTAAAAAAAAAAAGACTAAAAAAATACGCTGGTATGTACTAATAAAAGTAAACTTTAATACTGGTTACCTTATATTGATTGTATATATTTAAAATTGTTTATCCGTGGCAATAGCTATTTCAGATTTGCAAGTAAAAAAATGGGGGCTTTAAAAAAAAACTAAATTACAAAAAATATATTCTATTAGTAATAAATATTTAAAAAAAATTTAATTCGTGTTTCTACCATGTGTTATGTACGCTCTTATTTCTCTGGAGTGGGAGGGGGGGGCGTTATCGAAATATTCACTAGAAAAGGGGCCACCAGTTCCAAGAAGGTTGGGAACCTTTGGCCGACAGTAACCCTCGTGCAGCTTCGAAGGGCGATATTAATTAAAAATCAAGTGAAATGAAATGTTAAAATTTTTTATCCAGTTCAAATTCTGTTGCTTTAGGATAAAATGAAAGAGAAAAATAAGATCAACGAATATAGAATTGAGATTACTTGACTACTAATGTTACGCTCTGAAACAACATAAGGTTTAGTGACAGAGGGGGGAGTTGGATTTCTGAAACTCGGAACTATAGCATTTTCTACTGAAAGTGCTTTATTTTGCTGTAGTCCTCTCAAATCGAATATTGCAGCCTTATTTGGGATTGTACAAATAAAATCGAGATTCTTGATAAGGTGCGAAAAAGGTTCACGAGACGCTTATTTCATTGAAAAAAATGACTTATCAACAGGATTTATCGTCTTATCTACGCAAAATTTTGAGTTTCAAGCCCCAACGAAATCTTTCTTTCTTATTTTTTATAAAGTCTTCAATAGGGTTGACATTTTATACTATTCCTTTTTTCCCTACGAAAAAAAGAGACGTTTGAGAAACTATTCCTCTTATTTAAGAATAGGTTATTCTCTCTGTGTATAGGTTTTCTGGACAGCTTTAATATGTATTTTATTGTTTTTCAATATAATTTTACGGCATTTAAGCTCTTAATATGCATTAATTTTTATTTTCAATGTTTTCTTAAATGTTTTTAGAGTGGTGTTTTTGTGTTGTGTTTTATATGTGTTTTAATCTGTGTTTTTTAAAACGTTTCTATTTCTTTAATTGTGTTTAGTGGAATTCTGTAGCTCTTTCTGATCGCTCACTTTTTAACTGGAGTTTTATCTGTAGTGCGCATTTCCAATAAATAAAAATAAAATCTCGTAATTTTGAATCCCGTTGGAGTGTAGAGGGCGAAACCTAAGCTAAAATCTCAATGTACAAAAACTTCCATCTCAGATGAACTTGAATACTTCGAGACTCGACGTCGTGCATCAGCCCCACCGCATGGAAGATCTTCAGCTGCACCGAAATTCGAAAGAATGATTTGTTGGAAATAATGAACGCTGCGTTCTTCGTTCATTGTGTAAAATATGTGTGTGGAGGGTCTCAATTTAGATCAACCGGGTTGTATAGAAGCATTTTAGCGGGGTGCATTTGAGGGACTCGACAAGAAAAAAAAGTTGAACACCAGGAGTCCTGTATATGAACCGAGATAAAACATTAATAAAACGATTTATGACCAGTTAACTGTGGCGCCCCGTTTGAGAGCGCGCAAATATGGGCCTCACTTAAATCGAGCGATGACTCGTCGACCACAGAGTAAATGTCGCTCTTAAAATATGGCATCAAAAAGAAGCAAAAGCGTTTTATAAAATTTCCCAATTTTTACTAATTCTTAGTGTATCGGGGGTCTGTGTACTAGGCTATAAAGTAGCTTAGCTGGGTCGTGGGTTCATGAGGCCGACGGGCCTTCTCCGACTGTAAGTTTTTATGGATAATTAGGAATTTTAGTGACCGATAAAACTCCCAGGCTGAAAGACCTAAATACACACTAATTTATTTTCTTCTTTACTGATGAAATATTTTCTACCAGCTTGACACTAAGAAGTGGCTGAGGTAGCCGAGTGGTCTAGGCATCAGATCGTGGCTAGCATGTCAGGAGTTCGATCCCAGTACCACTGAAGACCGGCCGTGTAGGGGGGGGGAGATGCACGTAAAATCTGTCGAGAGCTCAAACGTCCATCCGTTGGTGTGGTGGGGTAGTTAGGAGAGGAGGGTGCCAGCTCAGGTGTCGTCCGCGTCACTTGACCATGGTTCAAAATTAAGCGGACCGTCCCCAAAAGCCCTCGTGTAGCTGAACAGTGGGACGTTAATATTCACTCACTTGACACTAAGAAAGTTCTGGAGAGGTGCTGTAGGGTTGATCACAGCACTCTTATCAGAAAGTATCCCTGCCTTTTCCACCCCAATAAAATAACTAGGCAGCACGGCATTAGGCTATTATTCTAATGTCAGTACATGGTTCTAACATCAAACAATTAGCATTTACTTAACTCGATAGCTAGGTAATTTCGAGTCAACAGTTATCAATGGGCTCAGCACCTGGTCAGCGTCCCATGGTTGACCATTCCTGAAAGAATCCTATTATAAAACCACTTTTCGACTCTTGCCTTTGCCCCCTTTTAGGCTAACAACTAAAAACATTATCATCGCACATAAATAAATTTGCAATGCCGACTTATGAGCTGTTTCAGCCGGTGCAATACGAGGACGCATGAGTTCATCTCTGGAATTTTTCATATGTTTTTATTTATTTTTTTTTACTTTGGCCTAAAAATATTCGAAACATCCTGAAATTTGAGAATATATATATGTTTTGTTTTTCTCAAAAATTATAATTTAAATAGCCAAGGGTCACTACTTTTTACACATGGTAAGTGTACTCATCAATCACAGTTAATTGGTTAGTTAAAGAGCCGCAGAAAAGTCCTAAAATTCCCAATTAGAAGATCCTCTTTGGGGATACCTTCTTTAGCGAACAGTGCGGAAAACTGAGCATGGAGGCATTGTGGAAAAAATCCCTATTTCAAGCATCAAATAATCTAGAATCAATCGGAAGTAGTCGTCGTAAATATTCCGATTCTCGTGATAAATATAAGCATTTTACGTAACAAAATAAAATAAATGCCTAAATAGCTGGAAAATATCACATTTCAAAAATCGTATTAGTGTGTCTCCGAATCTCATTTAAAAAAAAATTATTTTTAAACATTGCTTACAAAGTTATATCAATCACTTTGTTTTGATTCGTAAACTTAAAGATTAAATCTATCCAAGTCGTAATACTTTTCGTTAGGCGTAACATATTCGACCTTTCAGAAAATATTTTAAAATCAATTTATCTTTTAATTCTAAAAAGAAATTTGTGAGTAAAAAATGGAGAGGGGCAGGGAATAAAACCGGAAAATATTGAAAAACGTGCAAAATCAATGTCATCGCATAGATGTTAGTCAGTGTTCTAGTCATACATCATTGCACGATGTATGACTTATCAGGTCAAAGCAGCTGGAGCATTCCACGAAGTAAAATTCGGGATGGAAAAAAGGCCACGCAAGGCGCAAATCATGAGACTATTAACACATTAAAATACAGCTTCTCTTTTTAATCAGGAAAAAAAATTAGTGTTAATAAGGAAAAAAATAGTGAATGATGCAGCTTGTGCCGTCACTTTTGATGGTTTATTTCACAAATTTAAATGTATTTTCCTTTTTTCATCTGCTTGGGAATTCTGTGGGAATGTTTCTTTTTCCCAAAGAGAGTACAATTTTTGTTTGATGATCTCAAAATCAATAGAATAGTTAACTATGTTCTCCATATCTTGCTTAGGAGAATTTCAATTGAAAACGATCTAATTTTTTTCGTGAGTATAAGCTTTCTATTTTATGAAGGGCAGTCGTGTTTATCTCAGTCAGATACTTTAAGGGCTCGTCTGTCTCTGATTAAAGTAGAAGTGCTTACGATGTGATTTGATAGTATTCTGGAAAGATTCGTGCTATTCCAGGCTATAAATTTCTGAAAAGGGACTTCTTTTGGAGCTCATTTAATTTGATTTTTATTGACGTCGCACTCCAAAGTAACCAAAGGGCAATTAATGACAAAACTCGTTCAAGTGACAAGGGTGACACCAGAGCCGCCACTCCACACCACGCCAATGGGAGTACTTTGAGTAGTGCTAATTTGATATCGAAGTACTACGAGCCAAGTTGATTATGTTCGTCAAGATGGGCGATAGCATTATAATAGGGTTATCTTGATATTTTTATCGTGTGGTCATGTGTTTGCCATGAGAATGATGTATATTACAGTTAATTTTAATTTTTTTCGTGGTAATCCTATTAATTTCAGACGATTTTAATTCGATTTTTTTAAAAATTTAACCATTTTGATTGCATTTATTCTTAAAGCTGCTGCGTTAATTTTTATGATTTATTGACCAAATATTTCTACTTGCATAAATTCAGAAAGAAAACTCGAATCGTATTAAAAAAATTGCTTTTCTTTAAAAAAAAGGGGGAAAAAACGAATATCTATTGTTAATATTTATCGACATGCTACAACCAATTATTTAAATGAAAAATTCTTTCAATCTGCTAACAACTCTCTAGACATATTTCTCCTTTTATTGCCGTGGTATCCTAGTGGGACGGTCCTGAGCTGAAGACCGTGGTGCGGTGCGGAAGTCCGGAGAGGGGGACTGTGCCAGCTCGAGGTTCAGATTGACGAGGTCCATCGCCAAACGCCCTCGTGTAGCCTTAGAGAGAGAGTGCGTCTTTAGTAAACACTGACTCACTAAAAGAGGTTCAAATTTCTTTTTAAACATTTCTTTTTCTTTTCTTTTAAGACACATTTAGTATTCCGACATAAAGCTGTAAGAAATTTCTGCACCAGTTAATTACCCGAATAAATAAGCAAGCGCACACAGTATCATTAATTTCATCTCATGAAAATGTATTTCTATGAAATGATTAAAATACCGTAAACTTAAGTAGGAATATTTATTGGATGATTAAGACATCAGAATAAAGGAAATAAATGGAATGGTTTCAGCGAGGAAAAAACTCTGTAAATATGATTACTCGTACCTTTTACAAAAGAAATTTTTCTAGGATGCGCGCAAGACAAAGCGACAATATTTGAATTTTCAGACACGACGCCTTGAGAGCAAAATAGATTTTGCATTTCAAACAAAATGAGTTAATTTGCATTTGACAGAAGTATCAAATATATTACTTTCAACGTAATATTACCCGGATATGTTAAAAATATGTATATATAATTATTTCCTCACTGAGAATAAATCTCGCAACAAAAAATAGAAATAAGAATTAACAAATTTGGAGAAGTAAAATTTATGTATAAGCAGTCCTATATATATATATATAAAGTTTAAATGACAACCCTTTTCCTGTCTTTAAATTCTTCATTTAAAAAAAAAAGTTCAATGTGCAATCTCGCTTTTTTAGTGTTGTGTGTGGTACCAGTTTAAGATTTCAGGTTTTTATTTTAAAAAGATCTTTGTTACGAGACCAAATTTTGCTCTTTGAAGAATTTGCCTTTTAAAAATTCTGACTCAAATTTCTTTTTCTCTTCAAAACAGGTCAGAAGAAGACAAAATTTCTTCATTAAAAATATACGGCCGATTTACAATTTTTCTTCTTATACCTTCGAGATATTTTTAATCCAAAAGTTTAAAGTAATCAAATATGACCAGTTTACTTAAGTAATAATGTTTTGTTGTTAAAGCATAATGGAGAGGCAAAAAGCACACACTTTTAGGGGGGGAAAAATTGTAAATTTTTTCAAACTTTTTGAATTTTTTGTACTTTTTTGTAAGCGCTGTTCAAGTTAAAAATAAACACAACACTGCCAAATAATTATGCCTACCACTCCATATATCTTGATTTCGATCTGCATTCATTTCGATGGAACTTTTTGCGACTGAGTGAGAGTTAACGTCGCAAGTTGCGCGAGGGCTATTTGCAACGGATCTCGTCGTTTTGAACCATGGTCAAGTGACGAGAACAGCACCTAAGCTGGCACCCTCTCTCCTAACTTCCATACCACACCAACGAGAGGACTTTGAGGCTCAACAAATACATGATTTTTTTTTGTTGCGAATAAGCTAACTAAATTAACGAATATTGCACAATATGAAAATTATCATTTGAGGAAGAAATAAATTATCGTCAAACTATATCAAGATAAAAATGTTTTTCATACGGGTAAACTTTATTTGTACAGGTAGACCATTGTAGCCAAACTTCTCTCCAGTTTCTCTCCAACTGTAGGCTCGAGTCCACTTAAAATCCACAGCAGATAGAGGGTGACGTTGTGATTCTTTTCTGTCATTCCAAATTTGGGTTTGTGGATTCCCAGCTGGGCATGCTCTGTAGTTTTTGTTCCATGACTAGAAATAACTTAATCCATACTGAATTGCACGGGTGAAATGGGTTTCAATTTACAGACACACACAAAAAAAAAAAACAGTCTGATTGTCATACGGCTGTGATAAAAATACAAGTGGGAAATAAAGATTTTTATAATGAGGCTGTGGATTGGCATTTACCATTACAGACCTCGTTCAATCTCAGGGAGCTAGTATTACTTTTTAGTGAAGCACCATATAGGTGGAATACCAATCACCGCAATTTAATTTTGACGCCCAGTTTCCTCCCCAGCTAGAGGCATCTGAGCTCTGAGGATGCGAACTGGTCCTAGAAATTTAATTTTTCCGAGAGCACCTAAACCAAACAGGCACTCTTGGTATTTTTAACATGTTGCATAATTATACGACATGAACGCTGTTTATTATCTACGTCATGAAAATTAACTCATTTGAACTGGGGTCAATCTCGAAACTTTGGGCGTACAAGGTGTGGGCGCGTTTGAGCTGGTGCGCTAACACCAGCTCAGGTGTCTCCTCGTCACTTGATCATGGTTCAAAATGACGAGGTCAGTCCCCAAAAACCCTCGAATAGCTGAATAATGCGATATTAATATTCACTCACACATCAATATTTCGAATTCGGCCTTCTTACCCCGACATCAACAACTTATAAAAGTATAGATGAAGCTAGAAACAATTTTCCCTTTTCTAAAATTGAAATTCTAAGTCAGTTTATTTGGAAAAATAACTTTAAACTTGTGCTTTAGAAAAGAGTGATAGTATTCTAAAATTTGTTTTTTAAAAAGTTTATATGCATCTCCAATTTTTTCCCTCCTCAAAAACGATTGATGCCATTACGCTTAGTTACAGGGCTGTTCTTAAGTGCAATAACAAAAGTTGTGACGCAATGAGTAATTTTGGACACCTCAGTAGTACAGATTGTTAATTTCTTTGCGAAAAGGAACGAAATTTAAAAATTATAACAATTAGTTTTTTCAAACACAAATATTATATTGTTTATTTAAAGGGGATTTGTTCCCATTGGAAATCTGTTTCGGAACACAATTACCTAATTTATTTCAAAGTGAATCGAAGTGTGACGAAAGTTTTCCTTTTTTCAGAAAGTTACGGATTAAATACAGTAATGAAAATTTTCAATCGTAATTTCAACATTTAATTTTTAAAAAAATAGTATTCATTTACAAAAAACTACGAACTTAAAAAAAAAAGTATGTGATTTGTAAAAGTGTGCACACTTTAAAAAATTGAATGGATTTTCTTTTTTTCCCCATCAGGTGTCAAATACACTGTGTAGAATAAAGTATATCATCAAGGAAGCTGTTTAACTGCGTTTGTAACTGAACATTTGCTTTAATTTTTAAATATTTCGTTCAACTTTATGAATTGGGCGCTTTTAATCGATTGACAGCAGATTTTCATGAGGATAACCCGTGCGACTGCCGTAATTTATTTGACGAATGAAATTGCGCACGTGCAGTGACTCAGCATTAAGATGGACACTGGATTTCGGCAAAATGCGTCTTCTGATTTTTTATTAACCTCGCACCCGGAAGCACCCCGGGTACCATTTCCAACGGAGCACGCCATTGTAACCTCGATTAAGTGACGAGGACGACATTTGAGGTGCCATCTCGCTGACGTATCTTCTATTATATAACGTTAAGAATTAAGTATACTGATTTTCCACTGAATTTTAATTTTTTGCTTAACTTGAAATATTTTTTCTTTTTATTTATAAGTTAGATGTCTCAAAATAATTCCTCCGCAAATAACAAATTTAAAAAATCACCAACACCTGTAAAAATTTAAATATATTAGGGGAAAAGGCCCATTATTTAAATATGTTTGGCCTTTTCGTAATTTAGAGGACGCCTTAATATTTGATCTGTTGATATTAAGCTTAATTTCTAGTTATTTACAATTGTGAATTTCTGAAAAAATATGGTTAGATCAGAAATAAAAATCATTTATGTATCTTATTCAGTTTTTTTTATACCTACGAAAGCGTACCTTTTCAAGCCTACATTTCTCCGTTAATCAATGTGAAATTTCATTATTTTTCATTTATAATATATTTCTATGAGAAAGTAGAGTATCAGTCAAACAGTTCAGCATACAATAAAACTACTTTCTCCAAAAGCATGCAAATAAATTACTTGAATTGTTTTGAGGGAATCCCGTGTCCAATTAATTATGAGTGAATATTAACGTCGCACGAGGGCTTTTGGCGACGGACCTCGTCATTTTGAACCATGAACAAGTGACGAGGACGACACTTGAGCTGGCACCCCCTCCCCTAACTACCACACCACACCAACGGGGACGTCATACTCTGAAGCAATGTGTTGGCGACGGATCGCGTCCTTTTGAACCACGAGCAAGTGACAAAGGCGCTTTCCAAACTTCCACATCACGCTAAAATAAAGGATTTGACAGTCAACAATTTTAGCGTGCATCAGCCCCAATGCACGGCGAGTCTTAAGTGGCACCAGGTAGAGAGACCGTAATCTGGTAAAACACAAGTAATATTAAAAACAATTTTAAGTCAATTCCTACTTAGGTCACAAAGAAAATTTTTAGTTTAGTTGCCTTTTATTAAATAGTTACAATTAATATAAATATATACATATACATACATATGACAGAATCACAATATTAAGTGACAAAATAGAAAACTGTTTTCTTTGCCAGTTTTCATTTTCCTTTCTGTATATAAGGTGTTGGACTATTTTTTGTTTGTTTGTTATTACTCATTCGTTAATTAAATTTAATTATTCTTATAAAATAGTATAGTAAAAAGAAATCACTTTCTCCGAAATTAGGCCGTTTCAGATGGGATTCAAACCCACGACCTTTGGATTAGGAGTCCAACGCGCTATTCATTGCGCTACAGAGACACAATGAACGCTTTTCATTTCTATACATATATGCTGTTGAACTATTATTTTTGTGTTTGTTACTATTTATTCATTTTTTAATTTCAATAATGTATTAATATTTAAAAAAACTGTATTAATATCAAGTGCATTCAATACAAGTTTTAAGAAAAATGTTTTTGAACTTGAATGTGTGGATGAATAGAAAGTATTTTATAAGCGATTGAAAATTTGAACAAGGTATATATATAATAGGGAGAAAGTTTAATAATAGAAATTGAAAAAGAAACCCACAACAGAAATAGTGATCTTATTACTTTTAAATCCGTTGAATTCCAACTCCCCCCCCCCCCGGTATTTTTTTAATTCCTCTTTCCTGTCTAAAATAAATAAACTATAACTGGTAAGAAGATTTTATAATTTTTATATTGTTTTGCTAATCAAGTATATATATATATCACGTTAAACAGTTTTTTCGGCTCTAAATACTACAAAAACTTAAAAACTATTGAATTTTTTTAAAAAAAATTTGTGTGTGAAAATTTATGAAAAAATATTTTAAAATGCTACTCCTGCAATAACTGCGTCCACATATGGCAATTAATTAACAAGTACATTAAACTATGTACTAGCTTTCATGGCCCGGCGTTGCACGGGCTTATACCGAGGGTATAACTTAATCCCTATGTTAATTTGCTCCTTTTATTCTAACGCCAACACTTTTGTGGGGTTTGACGCGTACGATGTGAGTGCATGACCCGTGAGTGCGTGTCATGGCTTTGTTGCTTAAAATTTTCCCTTCTCTTCACAAATTCTCGATCCTAGTACCACTGAAGACCCACCGTGTAGGGGAGGGATGCACTTAAAATAAATCGAGAGCTCAAACGTCCTCCCGTTGATGTGGTGTGGTAGTTAGGAGAGGGGGTGCCAGCTTAGGTGTCGTCCGCGTCACTTGACCATGGTTCAAAATTACGCGGACAGTCACTAAAAGGCCTCGTGTTGCTGAACAGTGGGACGTTAATATTCACTCAACTTCGCAAATTCAGCACTTCCGATATTATTTTCCGAAATTACTTTGATTTCTTTGTTTCTTTCCTCTCCGCTTAGCCCGGCGTTGCACGGGCTTTTACCGAGTGAATAACTTCACCCTCATGGAAATTTCGTGTTTCCCTCAGGCCGATAGCACTTGTGTGTGTGTGTGCGTGCGATGTGAGTGATTTCTTTAACAATGTCATAAAAACTCCTTTTTTCGAAATTTGTTCTTGCGTTGGTGTGGTGTGGTAATTATTAAAGACCGGTGAAAGCTCATGTGTCGTCCTCGTCACTTTAGCATGGTTGAAAATTTCGAAGTCCGTCACAAAAAACCCTCGAATAGGCAAACAGGGTGAATTTTAAAATCACCCACTCACTTTCCAATTCTTTCGTTGCAATTTTTTATTTCCCGGAAACGAAAATATAGTTTTTTTAAAAATAGTTGTATGCTGAAAAAAAGACAGAAAGTATAAATTTTTCAAATTACAAAATTTCACTACTATTTTAATTCTTGGAGTAAAATTGTGAGGATTTTTTGAAATATTCGACTCGGATGAAAAAAGTTTCATGCAATTACCTTTATAAAAGAAGAAATTATTAAATGATTGATTTAAGTATTTTGAGTGTTTTATTAAAATTTGTTCAAAAAGGTTTTTGGCTTTTTTTTTAAAATCACTGATTCTATAAGTTTTAAATTGAAAATTTCGAAGTCCGTCGCCAAAAAACTCTGGAGTAGGTGAACAGTGCGACTTTTTAAAAATCCCTCACATTTCAATTCTTTCGTTGCAATTTTTTAGGCCCCGGAAACGAAATGTAGCTTTTTTAAAAATAGTTGTATGTTGAAAAAAGACAGAGAAGTAGAAATTTTTAAAATTAAAAATTTCACTACTATTTTAAATCTTGAAGTAAAATTGTGAGGATTTTTTGAAATGTTCGACACACGGAAAAATAGTTTCATGCAATCATCTTTACGAATGAAGAATTTATGAAATGATTGATTTAAGTATTTTGAGTGTTTTATTAAAATTCGTTCAAATAAGTTTTCGGCTTTTTATTTTTTAAATCACTGATTCTGAAAGTTTTAAAAATCATTTTTATATAAACGCAACGATATTGATTCATATGAGAAAAAATCATAAAATATGCAAAACAGCATTGTTTTGTAAAAAAAAAGAAAGTTGTTTTTTTTCTATAAAATTCTTTAAAGAAAGATAGTTTTTTCCCGGAAACGATACTGTAGCATTTTTAAAAATAGTTGTATGCTGAAAAAAAAACAGAAAGTATAAATTTTTCAAATAACAAAATTTCACTACTATTTTAATTCTTGAAGTAAAATTGTGAGAATTTTTTGAAATATTCGACACGGGGGGAAATGTTTCATGCAATTACGCATTATTTTAAAGTAAATTATAAGTTTTATGAAAGAGAACAAAAATTTCGATACTGAGAAATATTTTAAATGAATCTCAGAAATGCATTGAATGCATTTTAATTTTAAAAAAATATATTAATTTAAATCCATTATCAATAAATACTAATAAAAAAAATTCTACAGATAGCTCTTGAAACGTTTGGATGTTTGATTAAACATATATAAGTGTTAAAAATCCACTTTTGGGGGAAAACCTAGTTATATGCTAACATTCACTGAAAAAAACTTTCAAGAAGAAATAAATACTATTTGATAAAAACATTTAATTTTTTTAATTTTAATTTTACAGTTTTTCATTCCACTCTGTGTTAAAATTATTTAAACACGTATCTGCGAAAAAAATTATATTATACAAAACTAACTTAATTATTTTTAATAAAATTGATTAAAAATGCTCATTTAGCAATTAATTGTGACATACCATTTGCTTACATAATGGCAGCACTGAAAATGAAGTAAATTTCAGATCAGTGGGGATGCAGCAAGTGAATTCAATCATTGAAGAAGAGAGAATTAATTTACGGGTGGGAAAAATAAGCAGAAATAAACAAAATCGAATCGTTGAAAAAGATAGAAATTACTTTGAATGATTAAAAATCAGAAAAAAACCTTTTAGAAGGCAAAAAAAAAAAAAAAAGAGTACATTAAAATAACAGAGGATCATGTTAAAATAAGTATTTATTTGTAAAATTAATTTACGTGGGAAAAATTAGCAGAAATGAAAAAAAAGAGATCATCGCCGATTCGAACTCGCAGAGACACGATTTGCTTTACGGTGTAAATGAAGCGAAGCGCTAACCGATTGTGCTACCGGGACCCGTAGAGAAAAATGAAAATAGGCATCAATAATGAATGGGAGGACGAAAAAGTAATTTTTTCACTCGCATTTTTTTTTACTCGCCAAAGTTACTGATTTCCCCCTGTTTAAGGCAGAATTTTTTTAGTGTAACCCTTGAGTTAGATGCGGTCCAAGGCGAAACATGTCAGAAGTCTTTGGCGCAAAGCTAATTTTCGACGCCAATGTTTGGCTAAATGTAAAATCGCGTATTTTGAATTATTTTAAAAATCATTACCTTCATTTTAAGGGCATAATTTTTACGTTAATGCTCTCAAACATCACCAACTATTTGCAAAAATAACGTGTTTTGAAATAAAAAATGTACAAATTACTACTTTTTAATTTATTTCTCAGAAAAACATAAGTTTACGAAAATCACAATTTTTTTTTTTAAATCCGTAATTTTGAAGCAATTTTTTCAATCTTCGTATATGTTACGGATAATATTACTGTACATACGGAAAAAGGTTTTGTGAGATTACCTTCATAAATGACGAAGTTATTCAATGTGAAGTAAAAATTAAGACTACTTTTTAAAAATTCTTTAAAAAAAAAGTTTTGGGAATTTTATTTCTTAAATGAATGGATCTAAAAGAGAAAGGCTTGAAGTTAATTCGTGTAGAATATCGATTTAATAACACGAAAAGTAATTCATACCCAACGATTTAGAAATAATTTTCATAAAAACGCATCAGTTTTAACACTATTTTAAAAAATTCGAAAAAAATAGAAAATACCGTTTTTTTTGCAAAAAAAATTATACCGTGTCGTGGCGAAATAAATGATCTTTCCGATTCTGTAATTATTTTTTGTCTAATTTCGACACCGAAAATTAGATGACAATTTTAATATGGTGGAAAACGTAAGATTACCGCTCGGCCGAAACTTAAGGAAAGTTCCGCCAAGTAAACAACCGGCAGGAGTAAAACAATTAGGCGTTTTAAGGTTTTTAATTAATATCTTTTTAACTAATTAAAATATCGGAATATATAAATGGGCAATACGGCTTCTCCGGAAAATTCCCCATCTTTTGGTACCTTCCGCGACTTTCTGCGTGGTGCGGTTCGTGAGAAGATAGACGCACATACATAGATAGATAGATACGTTTGTTTACCTTCGAATTTTAATAGTGTAAGATAACATAAGTTGGTATAGGTTTTCTATTAACATGATTCATATTCTTAAAATACTTTTTTTATGCATTCCCTGAGAAATGTATAAATAATAAATTCAATTATTTTTTTAAAAAAAAAGTATTGCATTGTTTCAAAAATTCATATCAACTTTTGTTATAAGTACTAAAAACAATAGGTAGAAAAAATATCAAAACATTTGGCTTAATAGAAAAGAAGCCTTAACATTTTAAATGAATGTAAACTGGATATTTTTTTCTTTCTGAGTTAAGTGAGTTTAAAGTTTTTATAATCAGGGGGATGTGGATGAAAACAAACATAATATTTATCATAGCTCTGGATTTTTTTTAAAAATTTTGTGAGATTATAGAAAATTACATAAAAAATAATTTAGGATAAATAAGCTTTGTGTTTGAGTTTTTGACCGATTTTTGTCAATTGAATCGTACTGTGTTTTCTTAATTAAAAACTTTTATTCCTTTTATAATTAATACACTTACGATGACAAAAAAAGAACTGAATTTTAAACATCTAGAAGTTTTTATTCGCAAACATAATGTTATAAAAGAAAATGTTGCTTTAAGCCGAAAACATTGAATATGTTTTAAAAAAAGTTATTTTCTTTGAAATAAATGGATTTTTGGAATAAAGTCAACATAATCTTTTCGTAATGATTGAGGAAGATGATAAGGGAGAGGAAAATGGTTGCATAACGCGAAGAGATTTTAGAAAGATATTTTCCAAAAACTATTTTTACGCAATGACAACGGGGGATTCGATTCTTTTTCTTTTCTTTCCTGTGAATTATCTTCCCTTTCGTCATTTAAAAACAGTTATTTTTCATAAATGTTACAATTTTATCAGTAGTTGCACAACTTTTCAAGTAAAATATTAATCGGAAGAACTCTTAAGACCGCGCGAAAGTATCCAAAATATAGTTTTTAAAAGCCCCTTTTTCCCTCCAACTTTAATAAGCATTAGTTCAAATTTAATTTAAAATGCAAAGTATTATTATTTTTTTAAGTCCTATGTCAAAATCTTCAGCGAGTAAAAAAAGCATTCCTTAATTATACATTTTTGGAGAATGAAAATAAAAAAAGAATCTCAAATTATACTTCAATATTTGAGAAATTACTTTTCATGCATAGATAATAAATTTAAGTTTTATTTCATAGGTCTTTAGGTTTAGCAATAATTTTTAACAATATTATAAGATACCCTCATACTAAAAGCTTAATTAGATTGAAGTTTAACTTAAGCAGTAAAAAATTTATATATAAGGTAAAAATAACTATACATATCTATACAGTTTCTTACTCATAAAAAATCGTCTTTTTCCATATGTAACATGCAAAAAAAAAAAAAAATGCATGCAATTTTAAACCACACTAATTCTCTAACTTTTTGACATCATTATCTACATTTAATAATATTAACAACTGAAAGAAATGCATTTAGCAACAATGCTATTTAAGATTATAAGGAAATATTTCTAAACCACTCTGAACGAGTTAAGAGAATCGATTCGTTTGTTCCCATGCAGAGTTGTAACAGAAAATGTTCTTTCGATGACTATAAACTACTTTAATTTGAAATAAAATCCCATACTGTTTTCATTTGCTTTCCTCTTAGAATGTAAAATTTCAATTTAATATTTCAGCACGTAAAAGTATTTAATTATTATTGGGGGGGGGAGGGTACCCCTTGACCGCCTAACGGTAGATTAACCCCCAATGTACAAATTATACAACTGTTCACATTCATTGCTCAAATTGTAAAACTGTAATTTACATGTGTTATGTAGTTCTATTTTTTCAATATATATTCTTTAAAAATTTCTGCATTTCGTACACTTTCTTCATTTGCTCTATTTTCCGGAAAATTCGTTCTTGGTGCTCCTCTTCAGTTAAATTCAGTTTTTTACCTCCCATATTTATTAACTATACCTTATGTATAAATAAATTTATAGCTGCATTGCGAAAAACCTTTTTTGTATAGAGAGATATGAAAGTCTGATTACACATGAAAAAACGTTATAAAATATAGTTAAAAGAGACCTTTTTTTCAAAAGATAAAAAAAAATGTTTATTGAAGTAAATAGAACATTTAATTGTGCACTTTTTACGATTTAGTGCCATGCAAAACTACAACACGAAATAAAATCAAGAGCACAAAACACGTGGCATATATATCCGAGCATTATTCTATGCTAATTTTTTAAAAAGGGAATGCTACGATTTATTTTTTCGTAAATGTGGAACAATTTTAAAAACGAATCGTAAAGGCAGACAAAAAATGTAGATGTAGGCGTTAAAAGTACATTTTTTGTGCAAAAACTATGCTTTTTTTATGTAATATCTAATAATTGTTCTTTATTTGTGCATAAAACTAACGATGGGACAGATTTCTTTTCAGAAATCACGTTCCACATCATATAATTGGCATAAAACTGCTTTACAGTATAATGTAAGCGCTCATGCTATACATAAGAATATAATTTTGTTAAGCATCATGCACTGCATGAAACTGTACTAAACGCATCGCAGGAAGAGACAAAGGGACTTACTTTGCTGTCGTAGAGGATGATGAGAGGGAGCAAAGCTAAGGGGATGAGTATGGCCAGAGAGGGCTTCCACCAAATGTGAAACACAGTTTTCCAACTCTTCACATATGACATAATGAAAGTCGGTAGACCCAATTTTCCAGCCGGATCAAAAGGGAACGCCAGACGAGTGTTGCCTTTCGTTCGACGGGTTATTCATGCTTCGGAATGCAAAACAACTAGCGATATTGTTTCCGCCACACTCGGGATTAGAATTGTCTTTTTTACTTTTCCTTTTTGGTGACAGTGCGATGGGACGGAGTGGAACTGCGCGACTAAAGAGATCCTTCGCCGCGGACTCGTTTTTACACTCATTTGTTTTGATTTGATACGCCTCGGCGCAGGAAAGACTTGACGTTTACGCATGCGCGCGGACTCTAAATTGTAGTTCATTAATGGGAAGAAGACTTGGTTACTCAAACTACCAATGCTGCGCGATGACAGCATTTGAATCCTTTATCACAATTCTCCAGAATTAGTGCTTAATTTATTTAAAAATCTTTCCATAAACTTACAAATATATGTGTAAAAAGAAGGACGCTATTTGTTATTCGTTACTTATTCCTGTCTATTATTTGGCATCGCTTATGTACATCGTAACTTTGGGATGTTTTGGTTCAACGCTCAATCAAAGCAATGAACGAGCAAAATTTGTTTTCTTTTGAAAACATTAGAAAAAATTATTCAATCAAAAATCAATAATAATGCTTCTAAACCTTACAAATAGGATAGAGACATCGCTTTCACATAGTCGTACCCATTGTTCTAAAATGTTTCTGAACGCTTTTATTCGTTTGCGTATGACTTATAATTTTACCATGTTTATATCAACTCACTTTCTTGTATGTCTGTCCGGGTGAAATTTTGTAATTGATTTTAAACTGACTTCCCGATGAGCTAAAGACTTGAAATTTAGACCATGGTGGATTTTTAGTGGATAACAATGCATGAAAATGTGAAAAAGGGGGGGGGGAAACGAAAAGGAGGAATTTTATACTTTTTAGTTCGTTATAAAACAGGGCACGTTAATTTTGTTTAATTACAACTTTTTCTTCTTAACACTCTCTTATTAGTTTGACCTTTACCTATAGAGACGAAATCTTTTAAATGTAATGATACGGGACTCATCCAAAGCCTCGTAAACAGAGGGAAAAATAAATACTCTTCAGACCCACATTAATTAATATCCATTGAAGAGAAAGAATTATTCCAAAAGCCAGGTAATTCCGGCTCCAATTATCAAACTAAAGGAAAAATTCAACAATGAATAAATAGTAAACTAAAAACATGAAAAAACACGCTTTTATTGCAGGTCGAAGTAAAAAATGAAAACTAAGTTCACTGACTTACAAAGCCACATGATGAGAGATGTTTTTGTGTGGCATTTGTAGAGGTGGAGTGTGAAAGTAGTTTGATAAACAAAATCGGCTCGTGTCACAAGGTATTTGAAAGCCAAGTTAGCCTCCTTTCTATGAAATATGTGAAAGCACCTCTCTTTCATTTCAAACCATCTTAATATCTCCTGCGCAGCTGGTATTTTCCGTATTTTGTTATTTCCCTTATGGGAAATGGTTTTCGTATTAGCGGTTTTCGATTCGTGTGAAGAGAAAATAATGCATGGAAATACTTAGTAGTTTGTCGGTATTATTTCGTGTAAACCGATATTTCGTCTTGAGCGTTTTCCCGTTAAACGTATTTCACTGTATTTGCTTACACAATGTACCGGATGTAGTTTTTTGACATAAAATAATAGAGTGGACTGGTTTCGGTCCTCCGCAGACATGCGCAGTGATTCATCATTTCCTTCTCATTACCGAGCGAAGGAGGATTGGACCAGAATGTGACATCACAGAGAATGGCTCCCCTTTCAAAATGCGAAAACGAAATTAGACTTAGGCGGGAAAAAAGGCACCTAAGCTGCGCTCGTTTCAACTTGCGCTCCTGCATCTGTTACGAAAGTAGCAATACCCAATCACTATATGGAAATATATAAGAAACTGATTTTTCAAATCAATAACACCGCCAACAAAACTCAGTAAATCAATTATTTTTTAAAATTCAGTTTACAAACACAATTTTTTATAAAATCAAAAATACTAAAATTATTTTCTAATTAATAGGTTTTAAAAATAGAATTCAAAAGAGAATATATTATAAATGGGGAAATTAGAAATTTAATAAGAGGAGTTAAATTATTTTTCTATTTGAATAGAAATAAAAAGATGATGATTTTTGTTTTTGAGATTAAGATAACAAATCTAATGTCAATTAAATTGTCGATGGACTCAAAGGAACTGTAAAAAAAACGATACTGCACAATGCGTTACAGTCCAACACTTAAAATGTCACTGGAGAGGCATTTTAAAAACACAATTAATCTGAGACCAAAAATAGACACAATATTCAGTGAACTTTTTACAAATATAACATCAAGCCTTTCTTTATTAAGCAAAACAACTCTATTTTTAGCTCAATGCAGATTGTTGCAAACTCCAACTTGTTAAAATTCCAACTGAGGGGAGAATCGTTTTTTCTACAATCCTATTTAATCAGTCCTAGAAATACTTAAACAGTAACTGCAATGAATACAGTAAATGTATTATCTCGAAGTGATCTTCATGAAAATAGGATCTTTATTCTAGAGAGTGATCAGATGTGCTACCGAAAGCAATAGTTTCACACAAATGACCATTTTTATTGATACTATTTTGACATTATTAGATGACATTTTAGTTTTTATTGATATTATTTTGATTTTATTGACATTTAAGAAATGTGTTAAATTATCTTTTTTTCAGTGTTCCTCTATTTATATTAATACCCTTCATTCATTCATGCAATCAAAAAAATCATACGAGCAACCTGCATGAAAACTACATAAGCTTAGAAAATACTATAACTTTTATCAATATCATCAAGTATTCTTATTAACTGTATATAGAGAGAGAGAAAGAGACTTCTACAATTTACCTACAATTAAAATGTAATACATAAAACTAATTATAAATTATATTTTCAAAATATTTCCAACCATGTTAAGGAGTTAACGAAATAATTAATTATTATTTATCGATTTTTTTCTTACCACATATCACTTGGATGATTCAGACGAAAGTTTCTCACTTGAATCCACGCTGTTATGAAACCGATGTGCATAAATGGAAGTATCTGTTCAGAGAATAAAATGAAATGCCACAAATTATTAAGATATAAATCAGAAATTCTTAACGTGCTTTCTCTTGCTGTTTATTCATAAATTTTCCCGCACTGTGGAAGTAAGGACCGTGGACTTGATTTCGACCAATTTTCTCGTTTCCGCTCAGATCTGCTGACAAGACGAGTGGTGGTAGAACCCCTTCAGTATAGAAGGCGCTGATGTAAAAACCTTCTTTGTTTTGATCAGAGATCTGTACGTGAACGAATGCAGATGCACTCCATTTGTCATTAAACTTAAAATAACCTTTTACAATTGTCCTTGAAATGAAATGGAGTTTTTTATTAATTACTCTAATGATTTGTCTTCGATGATTGAAAGAAAAAGTTGGACCACTGAACAACAATTTGATACCATTTACACCTCATTGACCTAATAAGTGGGATGCAACTTCAAATGGGCCACGGTAGCCAAGTGGTCAAGGTATCGGACTCGTGGATGGTGTGTCATGAGTTCGAGCTCAGTACTACTGAAGACCCACCATGTAGGGGAGCGATGCACATTAAATCTGTCGAGAGCTCAGACATCCTCCCGTTGCTGTGGTGTGGTAGTTAGGAGAGGGGGTTCCAGCTCAGGTGTCGTCCTCGTCACTTGACCAAGGTTCAAAATTACGAGGTCCGTCACCAAAAGCCCTTGTGTAGCTGAACAGTGAGACGTTAACATTCTTTCGCTCATGCCACTTCAAATGTCGTCCTCGTTATTGGATCACGATTCAGATCTTCTTCGCCAATAACCTTGGAGTTGTTGCAAACTGCGATGCTAGGAAACAAACATTTTCATAGAGCTCTTCGTTTATGTACGCGTTTAATAAACAAGCAGATGCGCGAGAAAAGTACCTCGAAAAATAATTTTGTTCATTTGAAAAATAATTCAGAAACTATACAAAAATGCTATTCAAAAATACATGCCATTTATTACGGCATGCATTAAAATCGTAATATGTAATAATACCTCATTTATTCGAATCTAAGCCGCACTTTTCCCAATGTTAATGCTACTGAATGTCGTTTGAGGTTTAGAATCGAAGTCGGGAAATTTTGTTTGATGAACGGAAGAGTTGATGGTTAGAGCTTTTTCATGTTCAGGGGCGTATTTAAAAGTTTTCAATACTGGTTAAACTCTGAATTAACTATTGCCTTCTGATTAGTTCTCATTTCATTTTTTTTTAAATTTCGTAAATAAATACTAGATATCAAAAAACCATTTTACACTAAAATTTTTATTTTCACTGAAAACGTGTCCTGAGTGCGGCTTAAATTTGAATAAATACGTTAGTTCTTATTCTAAATAACAATTATCTCATATAAATATATTTAATGTGTAAATTTACGTATAATTTGTGATCCCAAGTGTTCTCAAGCCAGTCCTGAATCGTTCGTAGTTGTTTCTGATGCCACCTGATCGACGGTTTAATCAGATCGAAGCCTACGCGGCAAGGGGCTACTTTTACGCCTGCTATCAACTGCAACTTTGAACACCATGCAAGTAACAGTACAATTTGGCTCCATTTTACCCCAATTTTTCAACTCCTTCGAGAGGACTTGCGATTCGACGAATATTTTAAATGCCCCTATGCCGTCCAGACACTTAATATTTACAATTATGTATGCCTTCTTTGGGGGTGGCCGCAGTAGGCATCGGATGACGGCTAGCGTGTCATGAGTTCGATCCCAGTACCACTAAAGACCCACCATGTAGGGGGGATACACATTAAATCTGTCAAGAGCACAAACGTCCTCCCGTTGGTGTGGTAGTTAGGAGAGGGGATGCCAGCTCAGGTGTCATCCGCGTCACTTGACCATGGTTCAAAATCACGCGGACCGTCGCCAAAAGCCCTCGTGTTGCTGAACAGTGCGACGTTAATATTCACTCACTCCCTCACGCCTTCTTTGGGGCTCGAACCCAGGCTCTACGGCAAATCAGAGTCACTAACCATTCTTCCGAATGGGCGGCTCGAATCGTTCGTTGAAATTATTTTCAGAACGACTTTCTAGTGATCCGTGAAGTAGTAGTGAATCCTTCACGAACCTCCATAAGTCTTTTATAGCCCCTTGAACAGACAGGGCACCAACGAACTGCAGACGAAGTTGTCTTCATCCGAGCTGTCCGTCAAAAAATCGACTCGCAGCGAGCGGTTGGTTAGGTGTTTATAAATGCACCTGCATTTGACACCAGAACCATTCGCATAAGCAAATGCATAGGGTACCTCAAGAATTTTTCTTTTTTTTTTCCCCATGAAATGCACTTAAGAGATTTTGTGAGTGAGGATTTTTGACATGGCGCTTAATTTAGTAAAGAATATTTGACTGCAAAACAATGGACAGATTTAACCAATATTAGTAAGTTGTTTCTGTTGCTAATCCCAGATTGTCTCTTCGTGAATCCAAAATGTTCTAGAAATTCTAAAAACGGAAGAGGGTCCAGTAGGATTTTTTTAAAATCCAATCAAGTCAAATTTGGGCAAGGGAACCCAGCTCGGAATAACACCAGTGGCACTCTGGGAATATCTTATGACCCTGACGAAGGCCGCGGTGGCCGAATGGTCTAGGCATCGGATCATGGCTAGCACGTCATGAGTTCGATCCTAGTACCACTAAAGACCCACCGTGTAGGGGAGCGATGCACGTTAAATCTGTCGAGAGCTCAAACGTCCTCCCGTTGGTGTGGCGTGGTAGTTAGGAGAAGGGGGTGCCAGCTCAGGTGTCGTCCGCGTCACTTGACCATGGTTCAAAATTACGCGGACCGTCGCCAAAAGCCCTCGTGTTGCTAATCAGTGCGACGTTAATATTCTCTCCTTACTGACCCTGACGAAAAGTGAGAGCTTTTATGTGGCCGCTCACAAAGCATGAGATGGCCGCGGTAGCCAAGTGGTCTAGGCATCGGATCGTGGCTGGCATGTCATGAGTTCGATCCCAGTACCACTGAAGACCCACCGTGTAGGGGGATACACATTAAATATGTCGAGCTCAAACGTCCTCCCGTTGGTTGTGGTGTGGTAGTTAGAAAAGAGGGGTGAGACAGCTCAGGTGTCGTCTGCGTCACTTGACCATGGTTCAAAATTACTAGGTCCGTCCCCAAAAGCCCTCGTGTAGCTGAACAGTGAGACGTTAATATTCACTCACTCACAAAGCGTGAGAAAGCAGTCTGGTATTTCTTACGCATAAGCCTGAATGAACCTCCTGTATTTCTACCGAAGTACCAAGGATAACTGGGAGGAATTCTTCCAAGTTGATCCCGTTCAATTTTCTTAAAGGAGGATAATTCTCTAAGCGTCCCAATAGGGCTCACCCTCTCCTCAGCCGCAGTCATGTGCAATAAATCGGCCTTCTCATTACCATCAATCCCTGCATGGAATGGGACCCTCTGAAAATGTACAGAATGATTTGAAGAAATCTGAGCAAAAGTAACTTATTGTACTAATGTAAAAAAAAATTAAGCTGTCGAAAATTTCTTTTTTTATTCCCTTCCCTTCCAATTGAATGAGACCAGCAGAATCAGAGGCTTGTTCTGAAAGTGGCATAATTTTTCAAGTACGATGAAAAAAATTTCGATGCAATTTCTCCCTAATTCCTACCTTATCTCGTTTTAAGGTATACGACGGGGTACCCGTGAGAAACCGAACTCATTTTGGGGAGGTTTTGTAGTACCGCCTTTTTTCGCTAAGAGCAGTTGACATTCCTGCATCAATAAGCCTGTGAATTAGGAAATTAATGGACTAGTTTTTATGATGACAGCTGTTCTGTGGGATCGTCGTTTTTGCAATAGATCTTTCATGAACAGTGAGTGGTGGTGAAATTTTGCTTTTGGCTCGGAACAAGGAGAACGGAAACTCTTGAAATGGCGGACAATTCTATAGGAAAACTGAGGTGCTTCAGTGGTTTTACCATTTCAAAAATGATGAGAAACCTAATTCTGTTCAACCAAACACATGAAAATATTTTAAAAAATTCGTTAAATCATCAAGGATCAACGAGGGACAATGGAATAAATTGTTGAGCTGTCGCGAGTGACTTGGAGTTTATTTCAGCGAATTTGGACATTGAACTTGCTCACCTACGGTGTGTACGATATCCCCCCGTATATTCTCTCGATCAGGCTCCGTACGATTTTTTTGTTTCCTTGAATGAAAAGAAACATAAAAGAAAAGCGTTTTGCTGATTTTACTAAGTTGAAGAAAAAGTGACGGAGGCCCTCTCAAACATCACAACATTCAAACAATTTTTCGAAAAGGTTAGATTAGTGAAAAACTGTAAGAGGAGAGTGAAAATCCTGGTACTTAAAATTGAATAAATAAGTTCGGTTGCTTGTACGCTTAAAGTATGAATTCGATTTAACCAAATATTATTTTCATTACCTATAACGCGTTTATTTCTCAAAATTCGAAAAGGTTGCGTGGTTTGCTGAGTACAATTGTTCTATTGTACTTTTACACAGTGGAACGAAAAGGCTCCCCAACAGCAATCACAAAATTGGGATTTTTATAGCAATGTTTTCACACTTTTTTGTGTGTCCTTGGCAGGGCCGCCGCGTGGGGGTGGCAAAATTGTTCACCGCACAAGGGCGCCTGGGGCAGGGGGCGCCAAAATTTACAGTACTTATAGTTTTTTTTAATTTATTGTTACTTACACACACATAAAAGTTGTTAGTAAAAAACTTGCAATTTTGCATGCTTTATATTTTTAGCAATAAAATAAGATTTTATTTTTTTGAATTTTACATTTTAATTTAATTTTGTTTTCATTTCTATGGATTGTTTTCGTTTGTGTAAAACAAAATTTGATTTTCGATACCAACAATAAAAACACGTTCCGTGTGGAGTTCGCGCTATTATACGGAATGTGTTTAAAATCTAAGAATTTGTAACTTGTAACAACAGGAAATGGGAATGATTTGTATCGCATAAATTTTTATTCATTATATGCTGAGAAGACGTCCTGGTTCAACGTATTTGTTTTGTTTGCTTTTTGTTTACAATGACAATATATGTGCATTTTTAAAATTATGTAATCGCTTGGTTTTTCTTCTCCAAATCTTATTTTGCTTCATGTGTACTGTTATTAAATTGTTCTCAAAACTCGGAATAAAATCTTTATCGCAGCGTTTCTCAAACTGTGGGGTGCGCCCTCCAGGAGGGCGTGATAACCCTACCTGGGGGCGCGAACGTATCGCGAAAAATCGAAAACAAAAGATTTAAAATAATTATCAATTTGATAAAATAACTTACAATTTAAAATAATTATAAAGTAAAATACATTCTTTTATAATAAAAAATAAAATACAAATTCCCACTGATATAATACTCAACACTTATAAATGTATCAGTACTGCACAAAATATTTGGTAATTAAGTTATCAATATTCAATTAAAAACAAGTTTTTTCTAGTGACTCCCCTGGTCTTGTTATGTACAAAATATTTATCTTGATAAATTGTGCGGTTTATATGTTAAAGTCGTATTGTATTGTAGTTAGGGACGTTTCAAGGCATGGCCAACTAGGCCCGGGTTCAGGACCTCGCTCTCAGTGGGGGCCACATTTCGTTCTCGACTCCGTCTTAGTAAGATCATGATCCGGATAATTTTAATGTCGTCAAATATTATTCCCGTACATTCCCTTCGAAAAACAGTTAATTTCAAACTGCATATCAATTGGCAAAAGTGATAAGACTGTATTATTATGTGATGACCGTTGTCCAGTGGCGTAACGTACCCCTCGCTACCAAGCCCACTTTTCCGCTTAGGCACGCTAGGCACATGCCTAGGACGAAAAAGATTTGGGGGCGCAAAAAATGAAAGGGTGAAAAAAAGAGAACAGAATTAAAATTACAGAGAACGTGCAACCGCCCAGTGTTTATTAAAAAGTCAATTATTCTCTTTAATTTTTATATCTAAATTGTCAAATCTTCGTTTCACTATTGGCCAAATTATTATGTAAATCGCTTGGCTTTTCTTCCCCAAATCATATTTTGTGTCATGTATTATTAAATTGTTCTCAAATCTCGAAATAAAATCTTTATCGCAGCGTTTCTCGAACTGTGGGACGCCCCCCTAAGGAGGGCGTGATAACTCTACTTGGGGGGGGGGAGCGAGCATATTACGAAAAATCGAAAATAAAGTAGTTAAAATAATTATCAATTTAATAAAATAATTTGCAATTTAAAATAATTACAAAGCAAAATATATTCTTCTATACTAATAAAAGAAAGAGTTTGTGTGTTTGTGTGTTTCAGCTGTTCCGGCGAAATTAAGCAACGCAGATGTATGAAACTTGGCATGTAGAAGCTATAGGTCGTTATGCTATTAATCTCGAAGAGGTTTTTTCGAAATTCACTTTAGATTTTTAAAAAATTCAATTTTTATGCGATTTTTCAGTTAAATGGAGATATGACGTCATCAGCCATGCCAAGTCATAACTTTGCGAAAATTAATGTTTCGAGCTGTTTTGGGGGGAATTTCAACACATTTTATAGTAAATATACTTATTTATGATTGTATTTATTCGTTTTTTTAACTCTTAGTGGAGGAATTACAGTTGTTTTTCGAAAAAAAATCATCCTAAGAAAATGTTTTTTCTAAATTTTATTTTTCCGATTGGCAACATTAATTTGATAACAGTTGAAAGATGCATTGGTTTTCCAGTTAAGCCTATTATGTATTTTTTCAATAACTAAATTAAATTCGTTTAATGTACACTTTTGTTTTGCTTATATTTTGAATGATTATTCCGAACCATTTATGAGTTTAGATTTAATTTTGTTGTTTTTTTTTCAGCTTAAAAATTTTTGATTTGTGTATAGTCAATTGTAATTTTTGTTTTGGTTTAAGGCAGCGTCACATTTATTATTCTTTTTTCATTTTGACCTTTACATGTATTCATTTGATTCTTCTGTATTGTTTCTGGTTTTTGATTAAACTGTGTCATTTATCTTCCAGAATTTCTGATTTTTTTTTGTGGTCAGAGGTTTCATGTTATAATTTTTTTTTTACAGTAATTCTAAATTGAATTGGTTTAATATGCAAAGAATTAATCTTTGTTTTAAATGAGAAAAAGTCATACATTTAACAAAAAGCTATTTGCTGAAACTATGATAAGGTGACCTTGAAATAATCTCATATTTTCTTTGGAATTCCATTTTGACCAGATTTTTCGTCATAACTTAACTTTGCTTCTGGCAATCTTGCAAATCAGAAAACTGTATCAGGTGTGGTCGCAAAAATGTTTGCACAGATAAAGGATGCACCTTGAAAAGATTTTCTCATATTTCCCTCTGGGTTTCTTTAAAATTCAGTGTTGAAATGATTTTACGTTGCTTCTGATAATCTGTTCCTCACGTAGTTTCTTGGAGATCATATGCATATTTTATGTTATCATACTGTCCATATACAATATATATATTTTAATTATTACTATAGTTATTTATCATTGTATGTATACTCATTCTTTTGCTCTTTGCAATCAAATTATAATTTTTAATAGAAATATTGCAAAAAAGTATTGTTTTAAGAATGTGTTTTTTAACAATATGGTTTATTATTTGTTTCATTTAGTACTGTTGTTGGTTCTGGACTATTTCAACGGGCACCTGTTTTAGGTAGATTTTAATTTTAGTTCATACTAATTAAATTTTTTTAGTATTGAATTACATCTAATACTTTATATTAGATGTATTGCAGAGATGTTAGATAGTATTATATGAGGTATGGGTGCAATGCTAATTTAATTTTTTTTTTCAGTTGAAGGCTTCCTAATATTTTTTATTTATGATAGCATTTAGTGAATCAGTTTATCATCATTAATTTTTTTCTTTCGGTTCATCTATTGCAGGTTGTTTCACCCATAGTTCCCATAGCAGAAACTTACAACTGCTATCACTTTTTCTTTAATAATTTTTATTTATATTTGCATTCATTTATATCTATTCTCTTCAACTTGCTAATTTTCTCTCTTACATTGAAATATTTGTTTTTGTTAAATTATTATTTACTTTGAGGCAAAATTGCAATTTGTTTAAAATTATTTATAGTGAGAACATCCATTTGAAAAAAATATTTTTAATTTTTGGTTTTACTACTTTTTTCATACAGGGTTTATCCTCACTAAAAATATAATAATTGCTATAATAGATGAATTTATGTTTTTAACACTTAACCCGTGCGAAGAACGGGCATTTCAGCTAGTATATAATAAAAAAGGAAATACACATTCAAACTGATATAATATGCACTACTTATAAATGTATCAGTTCTGCACAAAGTATTTGATAATTTATCAATATTCAATTAAAAACAAGTTCAGTAATTACTAGTGACTCTCTTGGGCTTGTCATATACAAAATTAATTTACAAAACTTAATATTTATCTAATTAGTGCGTTTATAATTAAAGTCGTATTGCATTGTAGTTTTACCATCAAAGTACATTATAATTGCATTCAGTACATTGTTATAGTAAAAAGTGGGGTGCGATGAAAATTATGACTGAAAACTGGGCCGCAAATATTGAAAGTTTGAGAAGCACTGTGTTTTAACGTTATCTACAACACTCTTTTTGGTATCATGAATTTCTTTAGATTCTAAGCAGGATATCTATACACAAGAGCAGCCGAATTCACGATTTCTTCCGAATTTAAGATATAAATATTAAAGGTTGCAACATAACTGTAATCGTCGCAATTCAGTTGAAAGTAATTTCGAATTTGTAGGGATTTCACCTAAATTCTTTTCGTTGTTTGTTCAGTGTTGCGAACTTTACTTATTGAAAAGTTCTTGTTATTTTCAATATTTTCTATAGACTGTTATTTGAAAATAAAATTCAAGTTCCATGAAAACTCTCACCATACTTGTTGTTACATCTTAAAAAACCTACACAAGAAGCAATTCCTTCCTAGTCACATTCTATTTTTAATATCAATATGATTCATAATAAGCTAGTTTCCTGTTTCAATATTTCGCAATCTTCTCGTATGATGTAATTTTACTGATGTAATTTTGTCCCCCCCCCCTCCTCTGCTCTTTTTTGCAGATATGTTTTTTTAAATAATTATAATAATATTGTATTAAATTTTCTTGTTCATGCATATTTTTTGTATCATTTCCTGTCTATCTCGGTGGGTCATTTTGTAGCTCTAAGCCCTCAGTTGGATGTGAGTTCGATCCTCCGGAATAAATTAATAGCTAGGGATTCTCCAACGACGTTTTATAGCGTAGCATTTCGTTTTTACTTCCTTTTAACGTCAGTAAATACTCGGGCACATACAAATCGTATTAGAAAATTATAAAACTAAAATTATAGATTATTAAAAAAGAAAGAAACCAAGTGGGGTGCGTTTAAGCTCAAACAACGCAAAGAGAAGACAGTAAGTAAATATTGTAGCTTTGAATACATTTAAAATATTCCCATATTTTTACTTTATTACTTAATAGAATTCAAACAAGATAAAGCCCTCACTTTTTTTTTTGCACTAGAGCCTTTAAATACTTAGCTACGCCCTGCCTTCAAGAAATCACTTTTTTTTTCATTCAAAGAGAGAGAGAGTTGACGCAATTTTAAATCAGTACTTTCTTCAATTTTTCTTCATTCCTTTATAACTGCAAACGGTAATAATGAATTTACTTTTGATTTGTTTTGTATTTTCCCTTGAGAACTTTTTTATCATATTAAAATAATAATTTTATCATTAACATTTTTATCATATTATTCAAAACATACATTTATTATTTGCTTTCCTTTACAAAGTAGGCAGTAAAAGTAATGTCCAGCTTAATGAAATCAAATTAATTTTTTTTTTATTTTGTAAATTTTCCGTGTTACATCAGCTAATTTTAAGACTCGTCAGTATTTATACATATATTTCAATGGACTTTTATAGTACTTTTATGTTGATTAATATGCATCAATATTTGTTTTCTTTGCTTGAATACATCTTCCAAAAACGCACTTTTCTATGCAAGAACAGTTTTATAAAGTTTAATTATTAGTGTAAACATATGAAATTCCAAATAGTAGTACTTAAGGTAGCACTGGTATTGAAGTTTTTTTCACGAACTTCAAAATTTAATTCCTAGCATTGATATTTTGACACTGATCGCACTTGCATTGAGCTACAGAAATAAAAATAAATAAAAAATATATTAATATTTCTTTATTTTTGAAGGAATGGAAAATGTTAATGCTTGTGTGTAAAACTTGATTTATATAATATAAAAAATATTAATTAGAGCATGACAGAGTCTTAACGCGACTGTTGCTGGGATGGGGGACCTTTTTCCTGGAAGTTCATATCAAGTAGGTGTCTGATACTTTCGATATCTTGTTTCACTAACAACTGGTTCTTTCTTGAAAGTATACCGATCCCCAGTCTAGAATTCACTTTACTTTATAAATTCTTTGAATTTTTCTTTATAAAAAATAATAAAAATAAATGCGGTAAAATATTCTTGATTCAAATGATACTACAGAAAAACTAGCTTTCAGAAACAGAAAGATTTGCTTTTATAATAAACAAGGAAACAAAAGTTGAATGTAAATTGATGTTTACAACATGTGTAAATGATAGAAAGGCTGGTTAATATGAAATTTTTTGCCTTAATTTCGTAGAATTATTCTTTGTTGAAAATTTCATTTACCTTTTTGTGCAATGTTTGTGATGTGATTTATATTTGCATAATTCATCATATTCTGAATATAATACTGTTTATGTCTTATATCAAACAAAGATTTAAAAATTCAAATTTATCGTAACCAGATTATTCACTGAACATTTGGTTACTGAAATACACACATTTGTGTTAAAATTATTCTTACTTTTTGAGAAATATATTACTCTGGAATACCCTACTCATATCGTAAAGCATTTGAAATTTACTTCAGATAATCGTAGATCAGATGAAGCGTATGAACATGCAATTGCCAATGCAAGTATCGTTGCTGATGATTTAGGGGGGGGGGATACTGATTTTCCACTAAGTCGAAACAGGTTTAAAAGGAAACTGTTTCAAGATGAACAAACCGACGAACTAATCAACAATCCAAGACAAAAGTTTAAGGTTGAATTTTACAATATAATATTAGACACTGCTATTTCTTAAATTTCAAAAAGATTCAGTCAGTTAAAAGAACATTACAATTACTTCACTATATACCTAATTTACAAAACTGGAGTGACAATAAAATTTTATAACATTGTGAAGAATTAGAACGAAAATTAACGGATTCTAAAAAAATTAATGAAAAGGACATAGATGGATTAAATTTGTATGAAGAAATAAAATCTTTCCGATGATTTAAATTATATTTATGAAAACAATCTAATCGATACATTTTCAAACATTACAATAGCTTTACGGATTTCTTTAACCCTGCCAGTTTTGGTGGCTACTGGAGAACGCGCGAAGTTTTTCAAAACTTAAGATTATAAAAAACTACATGCGATCTACTATGGAGCAGGAGAGATTATCGGACTTGTCAATTATATCCATAGAGAGCAAAATTTTGGAATATAAATGAATTGATAGGAGCATTTGTAGGTGCTAAAGCTAGGAGAATCAATATATTTGAATATATTTTCTAATTTTTATATTTTATTTAAAAAAATTTATATTATTTTTGATTTGTTTTCTTTTTAAAATTTATGAAATAGTAAAATAAAAAACAATAAGACAAACGTGTTTTAATATTATAACTTTAAAGCTTTTCAGTTCGAAAGTCAAATTTAGAATACTATAAATGAGTATTTCTTATTTTATTTGTAGTACTTTATAAGAGTGCAACAGAACCCCATAAGGGGGCGCCGAATTTCAACTTGAACAAGGGCGCCTAATACCCACGCGGCGGCCCTGGTCCTTGGTAGTTTCGAAAAGAAACAAACGCACATTCGTTTTAAATTGCCATTTACTGTTATAGCTTCTTTTTCAAAAAAGAACAGAAATTCGTGAAATAAATTACAATACACCAGTGATCTAATGACCAGAACTTAGTGAGCGATTTGAAAGATTGAATCTCTCACCCAGGCACGGAAAGTCAAACCTATACGTTATTTACACGAGAGAATTAGAGAATAAACATATTGTGCGAAAAAAAATCCTCTTTTTCTTCTCACGATATCGTACTTTCTCCTCAAATGTAACTATTCAAAGGAAAAAAGTTACACAACATATTATTTTACATTAAAACAACTTTGTAAAAATATTTGCTTAAATTTTTTTTTATATATATAGAAACATGAAATCACAAGGTCAACTACAAGGAAAGAACCTAAAACATGAAAATTTCTTCTAACCCATTATTCTTTTGTTTATGTGTATTTAAACATTGTTGCAAAGAAAGTTTATGCACTACAGATAAAGTTTTTAATTTTGTGTTTCTGCGAAACACACAGCTCTGTATTTGTTAAATAATATTCAATACATGGAAATCAACCGAGTTGATTCCATCGGTAAATAGTTTTTTTTAATTAGTTAAGATGCATAATTAAAAAAGAGAGATTCCTCTATAAAGCCGACAAAAAAGAGACCCATTTTGCTTTATTTATATCTTCCATGAACGCGGAAGAAAAATAAATTTTCTTCAATTCATTTATTTCAGTAGGATGTTTTCATGTATATGAATTCACACAAAACAGAGAGAAGTGGAAAAAAACTTTTTATAAGTGAATCTACTAATGACTATATATAATTTTCTTTAGTAGAAGACAAATAATGCATCCAAAAAAAAAGCGTGAAATTACTAATATTCTCGATGTGTGTGTGTGTGAAATCTTTAATCTTGTTCTAAGAAATATTTTTCATTGCTTGAAAAAGAGGCCATGCTTAGAGCCCTTTATCTACCGGTGGTACTTATAAGTACCACCCACTTTAAAATTACATTGAATAACCATTTTTTCAAATACTCTGACGATACTTGGCTAGAGTATTCTTTAGCAGAGAGCAAGAGTATTTTACTCAGCAAGGGCCGTACGGGTTCTATAACGAGTACTTATAAGCGGAGATTGCGAATAGTTTTAAAAGAAAAGTTGTGTTTTCAGCTGCTATTTTGATCCGATTACGAAGACTGTAATTTTTGTTCCGAAAAAGTGGTTGCCAAATGGTCTTACTTTTTTGTATAAGATATTAGAAACGATTCGACTATTTATTTTAAGTGAACAGTGTATATAATTAATTTTACAGCGTAATAACTTATAAGTACCAACAGTACACTGGAGGTCAGAGCAAGAACTTTGTTTTTTTTTCGTTCGTATTATTGTTTTTTGTTATGTTGAAGCGTTTTAAGTAGACTATTCAATGCTAGTCTTGTAAAGGAATTTAATTCTTATTAAAGTCGAAGACTGAGAACCTTAAAGAAAGAATAAAGAGAATTAAATAAAAACTAAGCATGCTTTTTTTCAAATTTTATTGTTTTATTAATACTATTTTTTATAGCTAATAGAAATAGAAAGGATAAAAGGTAGCGAGCTTGGCAATATTTCAGTGCAGCAGCATGCGCGAATTCTTCATTGTTCAGATGGGCTGAAGTGAGTTCACTTATCGATTGTCAAAGTTTTCGCATTTGCATGGAAGAGTGGGATGTGTAGTATCATTTAATCCCGATGCAATATTGGTTAAGGCTATCAGAACCTATGTGTAAGGCAGACAATCGTGAAGTATTGAATAAACAAATCATGCCCAATAAAGTTCATATGTACAAGTTGAATCTCTACCATACCGACAAACTTTCAGGTGTGTAGGGGCTACACAGACGACTCGGAATCACCTTTAGGAATGCAGGATCTCAGATTCTGTAGTTGCAAGCTATGGTGCAAAGAAGAAGAGAAAAAGAGCAGAAACATATCAATGGAACACAGAAAACATTTTATTAAACAGTTATACAACAATAGGTTTTGAAATTACAATCAGAAGTAATCTGACAAGTCTGACAGCGATGCTGCATGGAGATTGCTCTGAGTGGAAGGTTTCGTCATCATTCGCAATCCGTTTCCTGAGGGGGTAGGATGAACTGGTATTCAAATTGAGGAACTGCCGACATGTTGATAGTGTATGGATTGTAACGGGCACGCTGCAGCTCGGTGGTTGTACCAGGAACGTTATCTGAACAGGCGTGTTTCACATCAAACAATCTTTACAAGTGTGAAGAGAAGGTCATGTGAGACTGGTTCTTTAGCAAACCAAATGGTTCTTTTTGGTGTACGAGACACCCGTTTCCTTCAGTTGGAGACCTCATCACTTGAATATCTGTAGCTGCCGTGCAGATTCGTGAGACATGCCAAGAATCTTCAGAACGTAGGTGATTCTGTAGAGTGCCGCTATCAGACCCACCAGACTGCTTTGGGTCAAACACTTGTCTCTTAACAAAATGTTTTCTCTTTCACTAATATGTGCACGTTTCTTTGCACTCTGGATTGCAGCTTCGGCGGTTGCGACCCTTCATTTCTATGTGATTCTGAGTAGTCTCTGTACTCTCTGCAAGTTCATGTCTGATAGAAAATCACCCAGCACATATATCAAACATAAGATTCAGAATATCTATTCTGGATTATTATGGTTAGGCTAAGCGTTCTTCTTTCTTGTTCTTTGGATTTAAAACTAGTCAGTCTTTTTATTAATATACTTGTTGATAAAAAAGTAACCTTTCCGCTTTTCAAACGAGTTTTGGTTCCAATATAGCACGCAGAAGTAACACAAGAACTCTAATAGCGATGAGCTTCGTAATTCTGAACAAAACTTTATCGTCTTCATAAATTACTCACACCGGTAAAATTTTGCTTACAGTTTTTCAAATTATTTTGTTTATTATACATCATTACCAGCAATTAAGTATTTTGATTCTGTTTCATTTTGTGACCCTACGATTACTATATATATATATATACTAGCTGTTACCCACCGCTTCGCTGGGTATTTCATGATGTTTTATAAATTTTTACTGCTTATATATATGTATAAATTATTGATATCTAAGTCCTAGCATTAAGAATTCGATTGAATTGAAAAATATACTTATACCTGTAACTGTCACCTGTGATAAAAAAAAGGGCAGAATTCGTCTAATTTGTATTTTCTAAAAATCTCTAAATTGAAGCATAGAATGATGTTTGCTCTTTCGTAACTCAAAACCAAGTGGATTCCCGCAAAACCAATTTTCGGTGGATCTCTACTCCGTAAATGGAACATGCAAGCCAAATTTCAAGTTAAATCTAACAGAA